>JADNRV010000060.1:0-298032 GCA_015499995.1 Flammula alnicola
AGCATTCATTACTTACACATGTTCATGTAGACTGATGTGCATCACGCCGCCATCAGAAGAACATGAGATATGAATTTGGGTAGGATACTGTACAAGTGAGTAGTGAGAATATGAGACTGTAACGACAACGAGGAAACAAAGAAAGATATTAGTAACCAAAGTGCACATATGGAACCCATGTCAAGAACGCAGCATCACCCTCTCCAAGGCTCTCTCGAACCTTCCTCGTAGCGTAATCCAAGGCGTAGGCTGCCCGAGTACTGTCCAATCCTCCGACCCGTTCTCCCTAAGCAAATATTGATAGAACTCCTTCGCAAACTCTGGCCCATGCATATCGGAAATGCTCCACATCGTACCAACCACACCACGATAACCAGCAGCAAGCATACCAGCAGCGAGATGGACAACTTCCTCCGATAAATTGAGGTCTCCTTTGCTTGTCTGGCACGCTGAGAGGAAAGCCAAGTCTGGGTTTGGGATTTGCTGCTTCATGATCTCGAGCAGCTCTAAGCGGCCATCGTGAAGACAAAGGCCGCTCTCGAGAGGCTGGTGGACATCTTGCACTCCATGGCAAGCAAAGTGAACCCAACTACGGGACTTTATCTCTGCCTTCACCTTCTCTCTAGTCGCCTTGTCGTCCTCCAACAGCAGCGCATTGACGGCCGTTCCTTTCATCAACGCTTCGAGGGCATGTGTCTCTGTTCGGGTCGAGGGTATTGAGCGAAGACCGGGCGTGTTCGGTTGGCTAATAAGGACGAGGCTGGTAGATCTGGAAGAGGTGGATGCTGCAATGAATTTATCGCTAAGGGAGCGGACAGTTGGTGTATATGACGAAACCACGAAATCGGAGACGCATGATCCTGGTTGGTATTCTGAGCCATATATCCCAGCTGCGTGGAGTGGAAGAAATGCGAGTGGGCCGGTCGGGCACCACCATATACGGTGACGATCTGAAGGATTGGAATGGTACTGAGAATGCAAAATCAGTACAAATAAGTTGACAATCGGCAACGCCTTACAGAGTATCCTAGCGCTTCGAGAATTGGTTGGACAACTTTGGACCGAAGTTCTTTCAGAACAAACGACATGGATGGCGGATTACGGGAATAACGCCGAACAGTGCGATCTCCATCCTCCACCTCTCGTTGCTTGAGTAGGTCGCATTGAAGGGTCTTCTGCAGTCGCTCTGCCTGCACGAGACTGAAGTCCTCTAGAGGGATATGCAGAGGCTCCTCCAGCCCAGCTATAATAGCCAAGGCATCACATCGGGTGTCGTGAATGTTGAAGATGATGACTGGACCATCGGAGGGTAATGAGGAGAGGAGGTCGGTGGCCTTAGGCGGCTGAAGAAAGTCGTGGAAATCTGGAAGATCCCGAATCTCTTTGAGAAGTTGCCGATACTCTGTAGCGTGGAGGGTATGATTTCGAGCATCATCCTGAAGGCGAATCTCTTCTGTAAGTGTGGCATGTGACGAAGGAATGGAAGTGGCTGAACGAGTTCCGTAGGACTCTAAGGTACTCGCGACCTTTATGAAGCGATCGGCCAAGGATGGATTCTTCATGCAGAGGTTGTCAATTGGTGTACGGAGTTGGTTGAGCTGATTCCACACCAAGCAGCGGCCGTGCTCAAGCCATTCGAGGGCGAGATCAGCTTTATCGCAAATGAGAGCAGTACCCACAGCAGATGCCACAAGATCAGAATGACCATGAAGGTTAGCATGACGGCGATGGATCGTTTGTTCCAACCCAGCAACCTCTGAGAGCAGACTAATGGCAAGAGCAAAGTCGATCAAGGCATGAGAGTCATCATGGCCTAAGGATAGCATGGCCGCATGGGTGGCAGACCGCAGACGAGTGGATGGGGCGCCATTTGCTTCAGCACCCTGACGATATGAAGCAATGCTGTTCTGGACATCAGGGAAATAATGGGTGTGTTCGAAGCGACGTAAGTACGAATTCCCAAGGTTAATGAACCGACTCGGAAGGCGCGCGTGGCCGGAAGGAGTGGTTTGGACAGCACTCTGGTAGTGGTATATGGCACGGTCAATATCCTCGAGGTCGCCAGTGCGTTCGAAGCGACGTAAGTATGAATTTCCAAGGTTGTTGAAGCAAATCGGAAGGTCAGCGTGGCCAGAAGGAGTGGATTTGACAGCGCTCTGGTTGTGGGATATGGCACGGTCAATATCCTGGAGGTCACCAGTGCATTCAAAGCGACCTAAGTATGAACTGCCAAGGTTGCTGAACCGACTCGGAAGGTCGGCGTGGCCAGAAGGAGTGGATTCGACAGCACTCTGGTGGTGGGATATGGCACGGTCAATATCCTGGAGGTCGCCGGTGCGTTCGAAGCGACGTGCGTACGAACCTCCAAGGTTGTTGAAGCAACTCGGAAGGTCAGCGTGGCCAGAAGGAAAGGATTTGACAGCAGTCTGGTGGTGGGATATGGCACGGTCAATATCCTGGAGGTCGCCAGAGCGTTCAAAGCGACATAAGTATGAATTTCCAAGGTTGGTGAAGCAACTCGGAAGGTCAGCGTGGCCGGGAGGAGTAGATTTGATAGCACTCTGGTGGTGGGATATGGCACGGTCAATATCCTCGAGGTCGCCGGTGCGTTCAAAGCGATGTGTGTATGAAATTCCAAGGTTCGAACTTCCAATGTTGGCAGGGCCGGAAGGAGTGGATTCAACAGCAATGCGGTGGTGGGATATGGCATGGTCAATATCCTGGAGGTCGCCAGTGCGTTCAAAGCGACATGTGTACGAATTTCCAAGGTTGTGGAGCCACATTGGAAGGTCGGCGTGGCCAGAAGGAGTGGATTTGACAGCACTCTGGTGGTAGAATATGGCACGCTCAATATCCTGGAGGTCGCCGGTGTGTTCAAAGCGACATAAGTACAAATTTCCAAGGCTGCTGAACCAACTCGGAAGGTCGGCATGGCCAGAAGGAGTGGATTCGACAGCACTCTGGTGGTAAAATATGGCACGGCCAATATCCTGGAGGTCGCCGCTGCGTGCAAAGCGACATTGGTACAAAGTTCCAAGCTCGCTGAACACAATTGGAAGGTCGGGATGGCCAGAAGGATTAGATTCAACAGCTCTTTGGTGGTGGGATATGGCATGGTCAATATCCTGGAGGTCGCCAGTGTGTTCAAAGCGACATGTGTATGAAGCTCCAAGGTTGTTGAAGTAAGTCGGAAGGTTGGCATGGCCGGAAGGAGTGGATTCGACAGCACTCTGGTGGTAGGATATGGCACGGTCAATATCCTGGAGGTCGCTGGTGCGTTTGAAGCGATGTGCGTATGAACTTCCAAGGTTGTTGAAGGAAGTTGGAAGGTCAGCATGGCCGGAAGGAGTGGATTTGACAACACTGTGGTGGTGGGATATGGCATGGTCAATATCCTGGAGGTTGCC
The DNA here is from genome assembly GCA_015499995.1 of Flammula alnicola. NCBI lineage: Eukaryota > Fungi > Basidiomycota > Agaricomycetes > Agaricales > Strophariaceae > Flammula > Flammula alnicola. Next base: position 3,408 of record JADNRV010000060.1, read on the forward strand.
GGTGCATTTGAAGCGACGTAAGTACGAATTTCCAAGGTTGTTGAACCGCCTCGGAAGGTCAGTGTGGCCAGAAGGAGTGGACTCGACAGCTCTCTGGTGGTGGGATATGGCACGGTCAATATCCTCGAGGTCGCCGGTGCGTTCAAAGCGATGTGTGTACGAATTTCCAAGGTTGTAGGAAACGACGGGAAGGACATCAAGGCCAGGCGGAAGTGAGGAAACTGCGCTTTCATAATGGGAAATTGCTTGAGTAATGTCGTCGACGTTTCCTGTCTCTTCGAAGCGGCGCAGGAATGCCTCGGCGCTACTCATAGCGCGGCGGAAGTCAGAGACGGCACCCAGTCCTAGCAGGGCGGCTAGCCCTCTGGCAGCATTCCTAGCACCTGACCCAAAGGTCGAACTTGAAGCTACAAACGGGTCAATAAATGGATCTGAAAGCAGTCAACCTCACGTACCCACTGTAAAAGTCATCTTGACTGACATGGCATTTTCCTCTTTCACTGACGCAAACACATGCTCTGCTGGAGTGTCTACAGACACGACCATTTTAAGCGCATGCAGGGAGGACAAATGACCGTCTTGGGCGTACCTTCCTCTGCACACGCCATGGCGTAAATTTCGTCTGCAGTGAATACAAGGAAAGCCTCATCACCCCCATCCTTCGAGTGAACGATCAACATCATACAATCGCCATCCTGGTGACTGGATTTTGTCGCATTAGCCGCAGCTTTATCGGTTTAGTTTAAAAGCCTTTTCAAAAAATCACTCACAAGTCGATATTCTCAACGGCTTTCCATCTCGTAGGAGAGATCTTCGTGAGGCCCAAGGTCTCGAAGTTACCATTCCGCATGGTGACCAGTGTCAGCTCATCATTGAAGTGATGAGGCAATGAACATTCAAGGAAAATATCTAAATCGAAGAGTGAGGGCAGGCAGAAACGCAAAACGAAACCAAGTCTTACCCTTCAATAACCCTTTTCGAGTTGATTGTTCACTCGTGTCGGTGAATACAGCTGATGGAAGGATGTTCGCAATGGCGTGCAGTTCCCCTGTAATTTCTGGTGACGCTGCTTGGTGCGACGCATTGTCTTCGGGGATACACACATTGCTGTGGGGTGGTAGTTCGTACGGCACATCGTGCTCAGCGCTCGAGATGGCTGAGCTTTCGAGTGGTGTTGCAGGTGTTGAATTGTGTTCAGACGTCGTGACTGTGCCCTCTGTCCCTTGTACTACACTTGACATGTTCTTGGGAAAGGAAACATTCACTGAGGATGAGCCGGTAGTTGTATCCGAGGTATCTAGAACCCTAATTGGAGTTCCCTGCTGTGCGGCGTTTTCGGTTGCGGATTCGAGCGGTGGTTGTCCTTGACTGTGGGCGACGGGGGCTGCGATTTCAACGTCGTCAATATGTTCGGAGGGTGCCATTGCGGGTATTGGAGAGACGGATAGATTGGCAGAGCGTGTTTGGAAGACAAAAGTATTGTAGGCGGGAAACGGTGTTGAAGTTGTAATTTGCGAGTTTGCGTCCTAGTATATGGATTATATAGGATCAACATTGCCTGCCTCATGTTCGCTGTGCGTTTTCATAGCGACGTGCACGGAAGAAGCGAGGGTGGTATACGCCGCATCCCAGAAAAGCACCAGACCATGATCTCCGGCGCCTATCCTCAGGCGCAATTCCATGACCACATGCCCATCCTTATCTGTCCCAGACCACGTCAGCGCTAAAACGGTTTCAGGTCCGAGAAGAGGTACCGTGTCCTCCACCCTCTTTCCACGTCGTCCCCGTGTTCATCGTCATCCGCAGTCAAAAATAACCGGAGAAGTGTGGAAGAAGCGTGTTACTGGGAACAGTACTTCGGGGTGATAGAAAGAGCATTTCATCTTGACAGCGATTGACCTCTGATGTCCGCATCAGCGTCATCTTCGCTGTTCATTATTGACGCATTCGTATCCTAGGTTTGATGCAGTAAGTATATGCGATGCTCGGAACAGGGTAAGCAAAACGCACCTCGCCAATCGGAAACCATTGTTACCTCTAGAGTATGCTGTGCAGTACGTCCTCGAGAAACCGTCATGGTATTGTTCTCGTCGCCTGATTCTTCGTGGGCGAGAAGTAAGGTTTGCCTCGAAACGAGAATGGGTCAACGGAACCGTAAAATTGTTCTGTCGCTGATAATCGTGCGCTGTAAGTGGACCATTTCCAGTGGATGCCACGAATTACCGCTAAGTTAAAGTACTAAGTTACAGCGACTTGCGGTACTTAGGGCGCGTCACGATTTTTTCCAAACGCGGCGATTTTTGATGGTTTTTGGTTCGTTTTGAGTATTCGTAGAATAGCGTCACCAGTTCTTATTATTTTTGAATAACAATCAGACCAGTGAATTCGCATTGAAAATTGGCATCGATAGGTATAAGGAATGTCAAGAAAAAGTTGAATTTGAGTGATAGATTGAGGAACATGGATTTCGCAGGTGTTCTGATGATGTGGCACAATGTTCATGAAGTTACACATCTATTTCTTAGTCAACTCTCCCAATTTTATGCTCATAATGCTTTCAGTAGATATATATATCTGATGGTGCCAAATTTTTGTAAAAGGAAGGGTAGTGGGTTATGAGGTAGAAAGCAGCTGTGATGTGGAAATACACCTACATCATAGCTTTACCAAATCTCGCCCATTTTCAACAAAAATTGGGCTATTGTATTTCCACCATAGGTAGGTGCCGAACAGTGCCAATATAATGGAGAGAAAGAGATCTCGGATTGCAGAGATTGAGGTCAACCCAAGGTCAACCTTCCGCTGATGTGGCAGCAAACTTTCGTGCTACAATGCATTCAGATGCTGCTGAGAAGCCTCGAAAAAAGCGTCGAAGCCTCTAATAGCATAAAAGAACAAATATACGCTGTAAAAAATGGATGGAGAGTAATTCTATGGGGAGATTTCGACACTGTGTTTGTGGTCCCGGGAGGCCCGAGGAAGCACTTACAACTTCACCGCGCTATGCCCCCTCCTCTTCATTTTTCATATATAATTTAGCACAGAGCATATATCCAAGCCAACTGGAGGTAAATTTGTGCATTTTGAATGACCATTACGCACTTTATTTCATGAGCATTGTGCCACATCCTGCGAAATCCATGTTCCTCAATCTATCACTCAAATTCAACTGTTTCTTGATATTTCTTATACCTATCGATGCCAATTTTCACTGCGAATTCACTGGTCTGGTTGTTATTCAAAAATAATAAGAACTGGCGGCGCTATTCTACGAATACTCAAAACGAACCAAAAACCATCAAAAATCGCCGCGTTTGGAAAAAATCGTGACGCGCCCTAAGTACCGCAAGTCGCTGTAAGTCCGGGTTTCTCACGCACGCCACACACCCAGGACCTCTTCCAATCACTCTCAACTTCTGATATCCAAACGTTCGCTGACGCCTGGCCCGACCTTAAGGCCTTGAAAGCTTGAGACCCAGCCTTGAGGCCTTCAGGATTTACATGTTAACGCCGTACCCCCGCGAAACAAATTTCACAGTCTTGATGGAAATCGCAGAACGGATGCCATATCTCCAGGGGCTCGGCCTTTCACTACACATCAGCGGACAGCTTCCCAACGTTAATCTCCTTTGCAGACTTATCCTAACGTCGGAACCTTCCCTCTCCGCTTCCACCCTCTTCGTTTTCTGGACGTGGGCGCCAGTTTAGCTTCAACGTCGAAGCATTCGTGCTCTGCCTGCTCAAGCTCTTCCTCAAGCTCAAGCCTCATGTTGAGTATGATGGAGCAGGTCCTTGACCCTCTACCTGGCACGCAGTCGGCCGCAGAATTCGTGAGGAATCTTCGAGGAGGCACGAGACGTCTTGTAAATAACTGCAGTATTACTTTTCGTTCCATTTCAGCTGACGACGGGTCTTTTCATCAAGTCTCAATTCAAAACTTCCTCAAGCAGCATGAGCCCGTCATTGTCGACAACTGAGGGTAAGCTTTCTTCTTTTCTTTCCTTCTCCATCTCTGTTCCATTGCCTGTCATTCGTCCTCGCATTTCAGGAGTTGATACTTTTATCTTTCTGTTATCTTTTCCAACGTCCTCTTCGAATTCGTCGATTCTAATCTGATACCCATATTCCAGATACACCGCCAGACACATCATCAACCGCCGCCCCCAGTGCAGCTGCTTCGTCCTTCATCGAAGCTTCATCACTCAATCTACCTTGTCCACGTCGACGTCATCTTTAACGTCCATCGTCGTTTTTATTCATTTTATAAACGTCGACACTAACATCAGCGTTATCGCAAGCGCCTTCCGCATCCAACCTGTATCTATCCACCCTTATCGCTTCACCAACATTCCCCACATCAACACTACCGACCCAGCCAACTCTGCCATATCAACATCGGCCACGACCCTCACTCCACTGCACTCGTGACTCCACCACCTCCAACGACCTCCCAACTGCCTTCCGAGGAGCCCGATCCTTCTTCTCAGCGGAAGTTATCTCCACAGCAGCCCAATCCAATCCTGCGTCGACCCAGGCTTCATCTTCGTCATAGTGGGATTACGTTGGCTGGTCGACTGGGTCAGCGAGGCGGCCTGTGCACAGTGCTGGTGCCGCCCATGCCATGATCCATCTATTGCCTATACCGCCCCTGCGGATGAGAGCGGGGGTTCAACTGATGTGGATCGATCTGGCAGGCGCGAATGTTGATGCAGTACGGCTTTGGATGAAGGCGCTGGTGCTGCGTTCGGTCCAGCAGAGGTTGCCGAGCTCGAGGAAGCGAAGAAGGAGACTGCCCCGGTCGTCGCGATCGTACAGGAGCTTGGCTCGCCGCAGGAAGGTTCGACAGTCAGAGAAGGCTAGGAAGTGGAATCGATATCAAGGAGGGTGCAGCGATCGTGGCGTGGTTATCGCCATGGTCGTGGTACTATTCTTCCGCAACTATGATGACGACATTCAATATCGCACGAAGGAGATGGGGTAAACACGCAGGAGGAGAAGGCGGCGTGTCGAGCTTCAGCGCGCCGCTGAAGAAGCAGAAGTGCCAAAGGAGGACGAATCGTCATCTCCTGCCTCTCAAGCACCACTAGCCGCCACCATTGCCTCAGATACCCTTCGCAATTCCGCAGAAGATATCGCCGCAAACCGATCGCGCCAACTATCGACGCGAACTGCTCAGGATGGGTAGTGCTGACAGATGCCAGATCGATTATGAAAGTGCTGGCTGCTGTTGTCTCCAACACCAAGCCGGCTATCACAGCTCCAGCTCTAAAGCAAGTCAATACTGCGGCCTCGAATTCCAGCGCGTTGTCTGTAACCAGACCTACTCCTTCCAGTGGGGCATCTTCGCTCAAGGAGTCGAACCAAGTTCGCGAATACGACGGAACACGCGCTGCAGGAGTTCAAGAAGGGCCATGACGTCAAGCTGGATAAGATCACTAAGATTTCGTTGGAGGGCAATGGGACGATCGGGAAGATGGTCGAGCGGTGGCCAACCTCAAGGCCAACGAAGAATGGATGTCCGGCCTCCGTGAAGCGGAGTCTTAGCGGACGCCATTCCTCGCCGCGACGCACTCGCAGGGTTCTATGGTATCGACACACTTGCTGGATCGGCTCATTCGGGATGGCCATGTCGTTGCCTCGCGGAACCAGCTCAAGGGGCAGAGCATATCTATGCCTAGCATGTCGGCTGGGATACCTATGGGGACTGGGGTGGAGGCATTCCCTTCTGCTATCGGCTTTGCGTGATGGTGGCAATGCGGCAATGGCAACGGCGAGCAGAAAGATCCAAAGAGTTTGTTGTCTGGCGCTGTGTGGGATTCATTTGGGCCTGTTGAGGTATTTGAGTTTGACTGCAATCCTGGGGCCGTGTCTTGAGGTGGGTGGTAGCGCTTTCATTGTTTCGTGAGATGATTGGCTGATGGCGTTTGGCCTTGGTAGTATTTTGAATCGACTGCGGCGCGAGAATAGCCTCTCAACGATCTATTCTGGCCTCTTCACGGCCGCTCATCTCTCCAAGGCGACAGCTGGATCCTTGAATGGCGCTGGGCATTCGACGGCATATCAGGAAGTTGTGACTTTTTCGTGCGTCGTCTTTTGTTATTATTTCTGCCTCTGTATTATAGCTGACCATGATCTTCAGATTGGCCGTCAAGTGTCTTTTCATTGCGAAGGAGGGTATGACGGAGGATGCTAAGCTCGCCGTCGAGCCGTTCAATGCTGCTCACGAACAGAATGACTACGAAGTAAGAGGCATACGTTTTCTCTCTGTTTTCTTATCATCGTCATCATTCTTCCTCGCAGATTCCCTGGTCTTTGTGCGACATCATCACCGACGAGCATGTAGCATACTTCTTCGGGCGTGATATTTCTGAGCTGAGAGATGCGTTTTGGGAATGGCACCCCAAGACATCGATCTGAAAAGGAAGTTGCAACCACTACAAAGGCTGCCGTTGACTTTTTCTTCGTTGAGTGGAAGTGTCATCGGTACGAGTAGCTTTGTATTAGAGGTGTTCTTTTTCTGGGTGGAGGTTGGAAGCTCGATGTCGAAATCATTGTCATTTTACTCGTCTTTCCTCTATGGGATGTACTTAGACGATGAGGGATAGAAGGTGGAATCGTTTTTAGTATTCATATTTGCAGTCATATTTTCATCTTCATCTTTTGATACACATATTCTATTCATTTCTACTCGCATTTCTTTGGAACATCAGTAGATTATTTTTATCTTAGTCTAAATCGTGGTCACGTCGCACTCTTGAAAGACGATATGCGTCATCTCCATCACGCCAAAATATCCATTTACATCTTAACGTTGACTCTCCAAAGGCACTCATAACCAACATCGATTTTGACTGTTCTTCGGCCTTCAACTGCAAAGTTGTAAGGGTTATGGTCCTTCTAAGAGTCGCGAAAAATCTGTAAAATCATTGCAGAGAATGTCGGCATGCGTATGCGGCAACACGCAGATCGGTGGTCCCAATTCAGAGGATCGGGGGAAAAAGATGGCTTACCTTTGGAGAACGCAAAATTTGGCATGGGCCGTGATGAAACTGGCGAAGGTGTTCAAGAAAATAGAACGCAGGAGTGTCAGAGGCAAGTCGGACGAACTGAGAAAGCACGTTGAACAAAAGCGTTCTTTTTTGTTCAGGCTGCTTATGACTCACCCATACTCCATATCTTCGTAGGCTCTATCGCATAGGTCGGGTTGTGTGCAGCTGTAGCGAATCAGGCGATGTCGAGAAGACAGACAATTTAAGGGTCCATCGTAAAGATTAGACTCAGAAGCAGTCCGCGATTTGAGGAAAGAGTCAAGACCTGGAGAATGGAAACTCAACTTGAACGACCACATTCGTTACTTACACATCTTCATGTAGACTGATGCGCCTCATGCTGCCAACAAGAAGAATTCGGGGTAGGATACTGTACAAGTGAGTAGTGAGAATATGCGACCATAACGAAGACGAGGAAACAAAGAAAGATATCAGTAGCCGAAGTGCACATATGGAACCCATGTCATGAATGAAGTGTCACCCTCTCCAAGGCTCTCTCGAACCTTCCTCGTAGCGTAATCCAAGGCGTAGGCTGCCCAAGTGCTGTCCAATCCCTCCGACCCGTTCTCCTTAAGCAAATATTGGTAGAACTCCTTCGCAAACTCTGGCCCATGCATATCGGAAATGCTCCACATCGTACCAACCACTCCACGATAACCAGCAGCAAGCATACCAGCAGCGAGATGCACAACTTCCTCCGACAATTTGAGGTCTCCTTTGCTTGTCTGGCACGCTGAGAGGAAAGCCAAGTCTGGGTTTGGGATTTGCTGCTTCATGATCTCGAGCAGCTCTAAGCGGCCATCGTGAAGACAGAGGCCGCTCTCGAGAGGCTGGTGGACATCTTGCACTCCATGGCAAGCAAAGTGAACCCAACTACGGGACTTGATCTCCGCCTTAACCTTCTCTCTAGTCGCCTCGGAGTCCTCCAACAGCAGCGCATCGACGGCGGTTCCTTTCATCAACGCTTCGAGGGCATGCGTCTCTGTTCGGGTGGAAGGTATTGAGCGAAGACCTGGCGTGTGCGGTTGGCTGATAAGGACGAGGCTGGTAGATCTGGAAGAGGTGGATGATGCAAGGAATTTATCGTTAAGGGAGCGGACAGTTGGTGTATACGATGAAACCACGAAATCGGAAACACATGATCCTGGCTGGTATTCTGAGCCATATATGCCAGCTGCGTGGAGTGGAAGAAATGCGAGTGGGCCGGTCGGGCACCACCATATACGGCGGCGATCTGAAGGATCGGAATGGTACTGAGAGTGCGAAAGATCAGTACAAATAAGTTGACAATCGGCAACACCTTACAGAGTATCCTAGCACTTCGAGAATTGGTTGGACAACTTTGGACCAAAGTTCTTTCAGAACAAACGACATGGATGGCGGATTACGGAAATAACGCCGCACAGCACGATCTCCATCTTCCACATCCCGGTGGTCGAGTAGGTCAGATTGAAGGGTCTTCTGCAGTTGCTCTGCTTGCACGAGACTGAAGTTCTCTAGAGGGATATGTAGAGCGATCCCAGGTATAACAACCAATGCATCACATCGGGTGTTGTGAATGTTGAAGATGATGACTGGGCCATCGGAGGGTAACGAAGAGAGGAGGTCGGCGGCCTTAGGTAGCTGAAGAAAGTCGTGGAAATCCGGAAGATCCCGAATCTCTTTGAGAAGTTGCCGATACTCTGTAGCACGGAGGGTATGATTTCGAGTGTCATCCTGAAGGCGAACATCTTCTGAAAGTGTAGCATGTGAAGAAGGAATAGACGGGGCTGAACGAGTTCCATAAGACTCTAAGGCACTCGCGACCTTTATGAAGCGGTCAGCCAAGGACGGATTCCTCACGCGGAGATTGTCAATTGGTGTGCGGAGTTGGTTGAGCTGATTCCACACCAAGCAGCGGCCTTGCTCAAGCCATTCGAGTGCAAGATCAGCTTTATTGCAATGGAGAGCAGTAGCCACAGCAGATCCCACGAGATCAGAATGGCCATGAAGGTTAGCATGACGGCGATGGATTGTTTGTTCCATCCCAGCAACCTCTGAGAGCAGACTAATGGCAAGAGCAAAGTCGATCAAGCAGCGCGAGTCATCATGGACTGAGGATAGCATAGCCGCCCGTTTGGCAGACTTCAGACGAACGGATGGGGTGCCATTTGCTTCAGCACCCCGACGATATGAAGCAATGCTGTTCTGGACATCAGAGAAATTATGGGTGCCCTGGAAGCGGAGCTGGTAAGCGTAGCCGAGATTTTGAAGATACCCGGAAGGTTGGCATTGCCGGAAGGAGTGGATCTGACAGCACTCTGGTAGTGGGATATGGCACGGTCAATATCCTGGAGATCGCCAGTGCGTTCAAAGCGATGTGCGTACGAAGTTCCAAGGTTGTTGAAGCAAGGCGGAAGGCCAGCGTGGCCGGAAGGAGTGGATTCGACAGCACTCTGGTTGTGGGATATGGCACGGTCAATATCCTGGAGGTCGCCAGTGCATTCAAAGCGACGCATGTACGAAGCTCCAAGGTTGCTGAACAGACGCGGAAGGTTAGCATGGCCGGAAGGAATGGATTTGATAGTACTCTGGTAGTGGGATATGGCACGGTCAATATCCTGGAGGTCGCCAGTGCATTCAAAGCGACGTGCGTACGAATTTCCAAGGTTGTTGAACCTACGCGGAAGGTTGGCATGGCCAGAAGGAGTGGATTCGACAGCACTCTGGTGGTGGGATATAGCACGGTCAATATCCTGGAAGTCACCAGTGTGTTCAAAGCGACAGATATATGAAGTTCCAAGGTTGTTGAACCGACCCGGAAGGCCAGCGTGGCCGGAAGGAGTGGATTCGACAGCACTCTGGTTGTGGGATATGGCACGTTCAATATCCTGGAGGTCGCCCGTGTGTTCAAAGCGACACATGTACGAAGTTCCAAGGTTGTTGAAGCAAGTCGGAAGGTCAGCATGTCCGGAAGGAGTGGATTCGACAGCACTCTGGTGGTAGGATATGGCGCGGTCAATATCCTGGAGGTCACTGGTGCGTTGAAAGCGAAGTAAGTACGAACTTCCAAGGTTGGTGAACCAACCCCGGGCCGGAAGGTTGGCATGGCCGGAAGGAGTGGATTTGACAGCACTCTCGTGGTGGGATATGGCATGGTCAATATCCTGGAGATCGCCAGTGCGTTCAAAGCGACGCATGTATGAAGTTCCAAGGTTGCTGAACTGACCCGGAAGGTCAGCGTGGCCGGAAGGAGTGGATTTGACAGCACTCTGGTGGTGGGATATGGCATGGTCAATATCCTGGAGGTCGCCAGTGCATTCAAAGCGATGTGCGTACGAAGTTCCAAGGTTGTTGAACCGACCCGGAAGGTCAGCGTGGCTGGAAGGAGTGGATTCGAGAGCACTCTGGTGGTGGGATATGGCATGTTCAATATCCTGGAGGTCGCCAGTGTGCCCAAAGCGACGCATGTATGAAGTTCCAAGGTTGTCGAACCGACCCGGAAGATTGGCGTGGCTGGAAGGAGTGGATTCAACAGCACTCTGGCGGTGAGATATGGCACGGTCAATATCCTGGAGGTCGCCCGTGTGTTCAAAGCGACACATGTACGAAGTTCCGAGGTTGTTGAAGCAAGTCGGAAGGTCAGCATGGCCGGAAGGAGTGGATTCGACAGCACTCTGGTGGTAGGATATGGCACGATCATTATCCTCCAGGTCACCGGTGCGTTGAAAGCGAAGTAAGTACGAACATCCAAGGTTGTTGAAGCAACTCGGAAGATCAACGTGGCTGGAAGGAGTGGATTCGACAGCACTCTGGTGGTAGGATATGGCACGATCATTATCCTCCAGGTCACCGGTGCGTTTGAAGCGACTTAAGTACGAATTTCCAAGGATGTTGGAAATGGTGGGAAGGATATCAAGGCCAGGCGGAACTGAGGAAACTGCGCTTTCATAATGGGAAATTACTTGAGTAATGTCGTCGATGTTTCCTGTCTCTTCGAAGCGGCGCTCGAATGCCTGGGCACTACTAATGGCACAGCGCCAGTCGGACATGGCACCCAGTGGTAGCAGGGCATCTAGCCCTCTGGCATCATCCATAGCACCTGACCCAAAGGTCGAACTTGAAGCTACAAATGGATCAATAAACAGATCTGAAAGCAGTCAACCTCACATACCCACTGTGGAAGTCATCTTGACTGACATGGGATTGTCCTCTTTCACTGACGCAAACACATGCTCTGCTGGAGTGTCTACAGACACGACCATTTTAAGCGCATGTAGGAAGGACAAACGACTATCTTGGGCGCACCTTCCTCTGCACACGCCATGGTGTAAATTTCATCTGCAGTGAATGCAAGGAAAGCCTCATCACCCCCATCCTTCGAGTGGACGATCAACATCATACCATCGCCATCGTGGTGACTGGATTTTGTTGCATTAGCCGGAGCTTTATCAATTTGGTTAAAAACCCTTTTCGACAAATCACTCACAAGTCGATAGTCTCAACGGCTTTCCATTTTGTAGGAGAGATCTTTGTGAGGCGCAAGGTCTCGAAGTTACCACTGCGCATGACAGCCAGCGTCAGCGCATCATTGAAGTGATGAGGCGACGAATATTCAAGAAAAATATCTAAATCACAGAGTGAGGGCAGGCGGAGACGCGAAACGAAACCAAGTCTTACCCTTCAATAAACCTTTTGGACTTGATTGTTCACTGGTACCGGTGAATACAGCTGATGAAATGGTGGTCGCAATGCCTTGCGGTTCCTCAGTAATTTCCGGTGGCGTTGGTTGGTGCGACGCAGTGTCTTCGGAGATCGACACATTGCTGTGGCGTGGTAGTTCGTACGGCAGATCGACCTCAGAGATCGAGACGGCTGAGCTTTCGAGTGGCGTTGCAGGTGTTGAATTGTGTTCAGACGTCATGACTGTGCCCTCTGTCCCTTGTACCACACTTGGCATGTTCTTGGGAAAGGAAACATTCACTGAGGATGAGCTGGTAGTTGTATCCGAGGTTTCTAGAACCGGAATTGGAGCTCCTTGCTGTGCAGCGTTTTCAGTTGCGGATTCGAGTGCTGGTTGTCCTTGACTGTGGGCGACGGAGGCTGCGATTTCAACTTCGTCAGTATATTCGGAGGTGGCCATTGCGGATATTGGAGAGACGGATAGATTGGCAGAGCATGTGCGGAAAACAAAAGTATTATAAGGAGAAAATGGTATTGAAGTCGGAAATTTGCGAGTTGGCGTCCTAGTATATGGAATCAACATTGCCTGCTTCGTGTTGCTGTGCGCTTCCATTGCGACATGCACGGAAGAAACGAGAGTAATACACACCGCATGGACTTTATGACATTGCACATTGAACGGATATAGTACAGATAAGAGAATAAGGTTCATCAGTCGGACTGTCGGACGGGGATAAGTGACTGACTGAAATCAATAACTTAGTAAATACCATAATGTCGGTCGAGATCGAGCACTCACCTCCGAAACAAGCACCAGATCCATGATCTCCGGCGCCTATCCTCAGGCGCTAATTCATCATCAGAGACCATGACCACATGCCCATCCTTATCTGTCCCAGACCATGTCAGCGCTAAAATGGTTTCAGGGCCGAGAAGAGGTGCCGTGCCCTCCACCCTCTTTCCACGTTCCACCTCCGTGCTCGTGCTCGTCATCCTCCGCGGTTAAAAATACTTGGAGAAGCGTGGAAGAAGCGTGTTGGTGGGAACAATACTTCGGGGTGGTAGAAAGAGCGCTTGGTCTTGACGGCGACTGACATCTGATGTCCGCATCAGCGTCATTTTCGTAGAACGGTTCATTGTTGACGCATTCGTATCCTACGTTCGATGCAGTAAGTATATGCGATGCTCGAAACGGGGTAAGCAAAATGCACCTCGCCAATATCGTTACTCCAGAGCACGCTGTGCAGTACATCCTCGAGATTCGAAGAACCGTCGCGGTATTGTTCTTGTCGCCCTATTCTTCATAGGCGAGAAGGAAGGTTAGCCTCGATAACGAGAATGGGTCCATGGAACCGCAAAATTCTTCTGCCGCTGATAATCGTGCACCACTCCAGTGGGTGTGGATTTGTAGGACGGAGACATACCACAGGATTTGATGACGACGCGTCATAGGCCCTTGCGAGAATAAATTTCCTCTAGTCCTTTAGGAGATGGCGAGATGGATGAACGTGAGGTACCCTGGCTTCACTGGTTAGGACAAAGTTTCAAAAACGCTTGACTGAGTCCATGAAGCGTCAGGTAGCCATTGCAAAAACGGTGGTCCGCAGCCCGTCCGCTACAACATTGAAGTACAAGTTTCTCACAGGCGGCGATTGTTCCCATTATCGGCATCTACCTTTCGCCGCACACAACTCACCAAAGCCAACTTCTCATCCACTCACACTCACTTCCGATATGCAAACGTTGGCCGACACCTGGCCCGACCTTGAAGATTTACATGTTAGCACCCGTAAAGCCAGCGAAATAAATTACATAGCCTTGATGGAAATCGCAGATGCCATATCTCCAGAGGCTCGTCCTTTCACATAGCGAACAGCTTCCCGACATCGGAACCCTTCCTCTCCGCTTCCACCCTCTTCTTTTCTTGAACGTGGGCGCCAGTTTTCTTGAGAGCTTCAACATTGAAGCATTTTTGCTCTGCTCAAACTCTTCCCCAATGTTGACTCGGAGTATGGTGGAGCAGGACCTTCTGCTTCTACCTAGTGCACAGTCGGCCGCAGAATTCATGAGGAATCTTCGGGGAGGCACGAGACGTCTTGTAAATAACTGCGGTATTAATTTTCAGCTGACGATGGGTCTTGTCATCAGGTCTCAATTCAAAACTTCCTCAAGCAGCATGAGCCTGTCATTATCGACAACTGAGGGTAAGCTCTCTTCTTTCCTTTCCTTCTCCATCTCTGTTCCATTGCGGGTCATTCGTCCTCGAATTTCAGGAGTTGATACCTTTATCTTTCTTTTTTTCTTTTCCAACGTCCTATTCGTCAATTCTAATCCGATACCAACATTCTAGATACATCGCCAGACACATCATCAACCGCCGCCCCCAGTGCAGCTGCGTCGTACTTTATCGATTATCACTCAATCTACCTTATCCACGTCGACCGTCATTCCTATTCATCCATCAACGTTCAACGTTCAAGACTAACATCAGCGTTATCGCAAGCGCCTTATTCAACCTGTATCTATCCACCCTTATCGCCTCATCAACATCCTCCATGTCATCAGAGGCATAAACACTGCGGCATCAACACCACAACCACTACCGACCCAGCCAACTCTGCCATATCAACATCGGCCACAAGCCTCACTCCACTACCTCCAACGACTTCCCAACTGCATTCCAAGGAGCCCGACCCTTCTTTTCAGCAGAAGTTATCTCCACAGCAGCCCGATCCAATCCTGCGTCGACCCAGGCTTCATCTTCGTCATAGTCGGATGGCGTTGGCTGGTCGTCTGGCTCGGCGAGGCCGCCTGTGCACAGTGCTGGTGCCGCCCCGTCATCTATCGCCTCTACCGCACCTGCAGATGAGAGTGGGGGTTCAACTGATATGGATCGATCTTGCAGGCGCGAATGCTGATGCAGGTACGGCCTTGGACAGAGGCGCTGGTTCTGCTTTCGGTCCAGCAGAGGTTGCTGAGAATGCCCCGGTCATCGCGATCGTACAGGAGCTTAGCTCGCCGCAGGAAGGTTCGACAGAGTCAGAGGAGGCTAGGAAAGTGGAATCGACATCACCTTTGGCTGCTCAGGAGGGTGCAGCGATGGTGGCGTGGTTATCGCCATGGTCGTGGTACTATTCTTCCGCAACCACGATGACGACAAACACGCAGGAGGAGAAGGCGGTTTGTCGAGCTTCAGCACGTCGCTGAAGAAGCAGAAGTGCCAAAGGAGGACAAATCATCGTCTCCTGCCTCTCAAGCACCACTAGCCGCCTCCATCGCCTCAGATGCGCTTCACAATTCCATGGAAGATATCGCCGCAAAACCGATCGCGTCAACTATCGACGCAAACCGCTCAGGGTGGGTGGTGCTGACAGATGCCAGATCGATTACGAAGGTGCTGGCTGCTGTTGTTTCCAACACCAAGCCAGCTATCACAGCTCCAGCTCTAAAGCAAGTCAATGCTGCAGCCTCGAATTCCAGCGCAGTGTCTGTGACTAGACCTACTCCTTCCAGTGTGGCATCTTCGACCAAGGAGTCGAACCAAGTTCGCGAATACGACGGAACACGCGCTGCAGGAGTTCAAGAAGGAACATGACGTCAAGCTAGATAAGATCGCTAAGATCACGTTGGAGGGCGATGGACCATCGAGAAGATGGTCGAGCGGTCGCCAACCTCAAAGCCAGTGAAGAATGGATGTCCGACCTCCGCGAGGCGGACGCCATCCTCGTCGCGACGCACTCGCAGGGGTTCTGTGGTATTGACATACTTGCTCATTCGGGATGGCCATATCGTTACCTCGCGGAACTATGTAGCTCAAGGGGCAGGGCATACCTATGCCTAGCATGTCCGCTGAGATGCCTATGGGGCCGGGCGGATTCTCTTCTGCTATCAGCTTGGGCTATATTGGCAATGCGGCAACGGCAACGGCGAGCAGAAAGATCCAAAGAGTCTGTTGTCTGGCACTATGTGGGATTCATTTGGGCCCGTTGAGGTATTTGAGTTCGACCACGATCCCGGGGCCGTATCTTCAGGTGGGTGGTGGAGCTTTTGTTGTTTCGTGGGATGATTGGCTGACGGCGTTTGGCCTCGGTAGTATTTTGAATCGACTGCGGCGCGAGAATAGCCTCTCAACGATCTATTCTGGCCTCTTCACGACCGTATCTCGTCCTCTTATTCTCCGTGCTCTTTATATCGATGGCGATGTCTACCAGTAAGAATTCCTTACTGTCAGATCTCTGCCGGATCACTGCTGACTTTCTCTTATCTTATCTCCGTCTTAGTTCGCCTGACTTCCTCTCCAAGCTCCTCATCCTACTTCGGTGTATCCTGAACTCCGGCGTGTCAGATTCTGGGCTTTTGGCTCGTCTCTCCGAGGCGACCGCTGGGTCCTTGAATGGTGCTGGGCATTCGACGGCATATGAGGAAGTAGCGACTTTTTCGTGCGTTGTCTTTTGTTATTATTTCTGCCTCTGTATTATATCTGACCACGATCTTCAGATTGGCCGTCAGGTATCTTTTCATGCTGCTCATGAACAGAATGACTACGAAGTAAGCAAGCATGCGTCTTCTCTCCGTTTGATTATCACCCTCATCATTCTTCCTCGTAGATTCCCCGGTCTTTGCGCGACATCATCGCCGACGAGCGCGTAGTGCACTTCTTCGGGCGTGATATTTCCGAGCTGAGAGACGTGTTCTGGAAATGGCACCCCAAGACGTCGATTCTTAGGGATTTGAAAAGGAAGTTGCGACCTATCCAATGGCTGCCGTTGACTTTTCTTCGTTGAGTGGAAGTGTCATCGGTACGAGTAGCTTTTGTATTAGAGGTGTTCTTTTTCTGGGTGGAGGTTGGAAGCTCGATGTCGACATCATTTTTATTTTACTCATCTTTCCTATGGGATGTACTTCGCTGATGAGGGATGGAAGGTGGAATTGTTTTAGTATTCATATTCGCATTCATATTTTAATCTTCATGTTTTCATACACACGTTCTACTCATTTCTACTCGCATTTCTTCGGAACATCAGTAGATTATTTTTATCTTAGTCTAAATTGTAGTCACGTCGCACTCTTGAAAGACATCCGCGCTCAACAGTCCGATTACAGGGACAGCGGCGCATTGTGAACTGTGAACCTACCCTCTGGGAGAGCCACATGCTTAACTCAAGCTGCGAGATCTTGAAAAGAGCAATATGATTCAAGAAATTCGTAATAAGTTACAAAAAGCCAAGCGTTATGGATGGAGCGGCTACATAAGCGATCGCTGTATGTAGAGACCAATAGAAAATAAAATATCATTGGCCTTATCCCAGTGCAGGCTTAGGATCTAATCAAAACTAGGCTTTCGACCGAATGCAAGGAGTTGATCTTATCGCAAATAAGTATACGCTGACATGGTATTGAGTTACTATCAACGACAACGACACCTCATGAGCTAGACAGGCGGTAAGCAATCGGGGCTTCACCTGGACAATTTATCAGGGGAGGCAATCAAGGCAATTCGTGAACCAGCAACCCGATTTCGTAGAAATGCCAGTGCTGTTGACGTTCTTGGTGGCTGCATGAATGGCAACTGTCTGATGACATCCTTCGGATTATCCACACTGCCATGTGGCTTGAGTTCCGTCGTTCATGGCCATCGTTCGACACCAAAGACCCGCTGGAAAGATGTGGAAATGTTAGCGATGTTGGACGACGTAGGAGAAGGGGGAAATCGTGCTGTAGATAGAAGGAGCGAACCAACGTGTAAACTTCATCGACCACTACGATATCCATCCACGCCATCTTCTCCTCTGGTCAGCAAGGCTCTCAACATCGAAGAAATCAACCACCTCTTCGTTCCAGCCACGCTGTCAGAGTAAGAACTCATGACGGTCGCAGATTAGATTACGGCCATAACGCTTCTGTCTCAAAGGGGGTCATTGCAGTCTCGGAGCAAGCTATGGTGTAACGTACCTGCCTCTCAGAGAACCTTGAAGCGTCTGAGCCGCACACAACAGAGGAGCAGGTAATGAGCGGCGACGTGGTCGAAATAGAATGTATCTCAGGTGGCCGCATGCCCCGGGTGACGTCGGTTACATCACGTGACTCCTGGACACCCGCCTTTTTGGCGCGGCGGTTACGCGTCCGTCACTCGCGCGTCACGCTCTGGGCACCCCGCCCTGCTCGTAGTCCTTTTCTCTTCAGTGTCCTTCTTCTTGCCTTATTTTCTATCCACTATTTGTATCTACCTGTGGAATATTTATTTTAAAGCCTTAATTAAAGCCTTCATGTGGAAAAAGGCTTGGGTTCGGGTGATTACACTGCAGGTAATAGTACACAGAGAATAAAATAATAAAATATCAATTATCTATGCCAGGAATGAGGTCATGATTCTACACAGGTGCTTGGGCAAGCAGCGAAGAAACAGAGAGAGATGACCACTGACGACGTTCATTCTCTGTCCTCGCTGCTGTCCTGAAGTAGACAATGAAAGACAATGAAAGAACACACGACAAGATGAGCGTCTTGTCGTGTGCTCTCTGATACATGCAACGAGGGTAAGATGAGACGAGCAACATAGTAACGAGGGAAGGACGTATGTCCTTCCCTCGTTACTTGTCTCATCTCACCTTCCTTAGCCATATCTCGTCTCGCCCTCCGTAGCCACATCTCGTCTCGCCCTCCATAGCCACGTCATGGTGATTGGTAGGTGGTAGCAAGGGTCTGCACTTGCGGTCGTTGATTGCGAGGGTTCTTGGGGTGGCGAGGGTTCTTTGGGTGTGCGTAGCGAGGCGAAACACAACGGAGAGGGACAAGGTCTGGGACCTGCGTGAATCGGGTGGAGTTAGCATCGTCGTTGGCAACACGACTCATAACTGCACGGGCCTCCCACTTCACGGGTCCCCCTGTGTTTCTCCCCCCCCTCTCCTTCATCCATGCCTCAAAAATAGCCGGCCCACATCCCTCATTCGAGGGGAGGGACACACGGCCGCGGTTCCTGTGTTTTGAGTAGGGATTGCCTATGTAAAAAGTCATTACATGTTAGTAAAAATGTATTAGATATGTTGAATATTACATACTTACCTTCGTGCATTAGTTTTTTTGGGGAGCGGGTGGCGCGATGAGCGGAGATGGGCGTCGAGAACAGAGATTAACCGTGTTAGATAACAGTCGATGTGGTCAAGCGGAGTCTGAAATGTCGGGCCGTCTTTCCCTAATCCCTAACGATGTCCTGGGTTGGTCCTGGGTGCCGTGAACACACTAGTTATTGACGTAGGTATTAAGAAACACATAGAAATTAAGATCTTAATGTTGTCTACCATTTTTTCTATAATAAAAACTCAAGCTTTGTAGGCTTGTGGCCCGTAAATTGTGAGACCGGGGTTGGACCGGGGCCATCATTATGGAAAAATCCCCGATTGGGGCCATGCACGGCTAAAGGCCCGACCGGGGGTTGAGAAACCGGACTTCAAGCTTCACTGGTGGATCGTGTATTCAACTGGGTACGTGCCCGACCCTCGAACGGGGGGTAACCGGCGGGGTGCCCAGAGCCAAGGTGGACCCGGTAGTATACTCTATGTATGCTCGGAGTGACCGCTAATGCTCGTCATATGAAAGACTCTGAGCGCTTAGGACTATGCCATCCAGAAACCAAAGTGAGACAATGGTCCGTGTTACCGGAATCAAGACCGGTACTTGCATCGATAAGGGTGTGGATGAAGGCCGGAGGTGAACTCGTCTAAATCGCACCACATGTGATAAATGGGATGAAACTGACAGACTTGCAACGATTCAAGAAAACATACCTCATCCTTCAACTCGAATGAGCTAACCCCGACCACTGCTAGTGCCTCCTGACAGTCGTTCTTGTTTGAGTAATTTCCCCACCTTGAAACTTTTAATTCATAGTGCCTCCTTCGTTCACTTTATGATGGTGGCAACTTGGTGGTTGCGAGGCGATAGAGGGGCGTCCAAGCCGGGCATTTGACATGATGGCAATGAGCTAGTGTGCTGATAGTCTGATGAATACAAGGTTAGTAAGGACAGGGGAAAGATTTTAGGTAGGGATACGGAAGATGCTCACAGCTCGTATCTGCTGGAAGATATCTGGAGGCACTTCTTCATGAACATGTGCCTCAATAGATAGCTTTCGTTCGTTCCGTACATCTGTGCTGCTAGCAGCTTCGACGTTCGTCTTCCGGAAGTACATTAGTTTTCCCTGAATGCAATCCTAAAGCCAAGACCGGGATCATACCATGAAGACGCTACGCGTCATCTCCGTCACACCAAAATATCCATTTACATCTCAACGTTAACTCTCCAAAGGCACTCTCATAACCGACATCGATTTCGACTGCTTTTCGGCCTTCAACTGCAAAGTTGTAAGGGCCATGGTCCTTCTAAGAGTCTCGAAAAATCTATAAAATCATTGTAGAGGAGGTTAGCACACGCAGATGGTAAGATGCAGATCCCAAGTCTGAGCGCAGAGGATCCGGGAAAATAGATGGCTTACCTTTGGAGAATGCAAATTTGACACGGGCCGTGATGAAACTGGCGAAGGTGTTCAAGAAAATGGAAGGTAGGAGGGGTGTCAGAGGCAAGTCGGACGAGCTGAGAAAGAACGTTGAACGAAAGCGTTCTTTGTTTGTTCAGGCTGCATCACTCACCCCTACATCGCTTCGTAAGCTCTATCGCACCCCAGCATCGACCATTCTCAACTGGAGGTCGGGTTCTGGTAAGTAGGTTGAGTTGTGTCCAGCTGTAGCGAATCTGGCGACGTCGAGCAGATAGACAGCCCAAGGGGGAATTGATAGCTACGATAAGGACCTCTGTATCGACGATTGAGACCCCTCCAGAGGCCGGTTTCTCATTGAGAAATGTATCAGTGGTAGATTTAAATCTTTGGTCCTTCGCAAGGATAGCTGGTTGAGGAAGGAGACTAAGTACAGGGAGATTAGAGTCAGACGATTCGAGGAAGACGTGGACAGTGGCAACCAACTTGACTCCGACTGCATTCGTTACTACTTACACATTTTCAGGTAGACCGATGTGCCTCACGCTGCCAATAAGAACATGAGATATGAATTCGGGGTAGGACTGTACAAGCGAGTAGTGAGAATAGGAGACTGTAACTTACGAGGATGACGAAACAAAGAAAGATATCAGTAACCGAAGTGTACATATGGAACCCATGTCATGAATGCAGTGTTACCCTTTCCAAGGGTCTCTCGAACCTTCTTCGTAGCGTAATCCAAGGCATAGGCTGCCCGAGCACTGTCCAATCCCTCCGACCCGTTCTCCCTAAGCAAATTTTGATAGAACTCTGTTGCGAACTTTGGCCCATGCATATCGGAAATGCTCCACATCGTGCCAACCACACCACGATAACCAGCAGCAAGCATACCAGCAGCGAGATGCACAACTTCCTCCGACAATTTGAGGTCTCCTTTGCTTGTCTGGCATGCTGAGAGGAAAGCCAAGTCTGGGTTCGGGATTTGCTGCTTCATGATCTCGAGCAGCTCCAAGCGGCCATCGTGGAGACAGAGGCCGCTCTCGAGAGGCTGGTGGACATCTTGCACTCCATGGCAAGCAAAGTGAACCCAACTACGGGACTTGATCTCCGCCGTCACCTTCTCTCTAGTCGCCTTAGAGTCCTCCAACAGCAGGGCGTCGATGGCGGTTCCTGTCATCAACGCTTCGAGGGCATGCGTCTCTGTTCGGGTCGAGGGTATTGAGCGAAGACCCGGTGTGTTCGGTTGGCTGATAAGGACGAGGCTGGTACATCTGGAAGAGGTGGATGATGCAATGAATTTATCGTTAAGGGAGCGGACAGTTGGTGTATATGACGAAACCACGAAATCGGAAACGCATGATCCTGGCTGGTATTCTGACCCATATATCCCAGCTGCGTGGAGTGGAAGAAATGCGAGTGGGCCAGTCGGGCACCACCATATACGGCGGCGATCTGAAGGATCGGAATGGTACTGAGAGTGCGAAAGATCAGTACAAATAAGTTGATAATCAACAACACCTTACAGAGTATCCTAGTGCTTCGAGAATTGGTTGGACGACGTTGCACCAAAGTTCTTGTAGAACAAATGACATGGACGGCGGATCACGGAAATAACGCCGAACAGCGCGATCTCCATCCTCCACATCCCGTTGGTTGAGTAGGTCGCATTGAAGGGTCTTCTGCAGTCGCTCTGCTTGCACGAGACTGAAGTTCACTAGAGGGATATGCAGAGGCTCCTCGATCCCAGCTATAACAGCCAAGGCATCACATCGGGTTTCGTGAACGTTGAAGAGGATGACTGGACCATCGGAGGGTAATGAGGAGAGGAGGTTGGTGGCCTGAGGTGGCTGAAGAAAGTCGTGGAAATCCGGAAGGTCTCGAATCTCTTTGAGAAGTTGCCTATACTCTGTAGCATGGAGGGTATGTTTTCGAGTGTCATCCTGAAGGCGAATCTCTTCTGCAAGTGTAGCATGTGAAGAAGGAATGGACGAGGCTGGACGAGTTCCATAGGACTCTAAGGCACTCGCGACCTTTATAAAGCGATCGGCCAAGGACGGACTTCTTATACGGAGATTGTCAATTGGTGTACGGAGTTGGTTGAGCTGATTCCACACCAAGCAGCGGCCTTGCTCAAGCCATTCGAGTGCGAGATCAGCTTTATCGCAATGGAGAGCGGTAGCTACAGCAGATCCCACAAGATGAGAATGGCCATGAAGGTTAGCATGACGGCGATGGATTGTTTGTTCCAACCCAGCAACCTCTGAGAGCAGGCTAATGGCAAGAGCAAAGTCGGTCAAACAGTGAGAGTGATCATGGACTGAGGATAGCATGGCTGCATGCTTGGCAGATTGCAGACGAGTGGATGGGGTACCATTCGCTTCAGCACCCCGACGATACGAAGCAATGCTGTTCTGGACATCAGGGAAATAATGGGTGCACCGGGAGCGGAGGTGGTAAGAGTGGCCAAGATTCATGAAGAAAATCGGAAGTTCAGTGTGGCCGGAAGGAGTGGATTCAACAGCACTCTGGCGGTGGGATATGGCACGGTCAATATCCTGGAGATCGCCAGTGCGTTCAAAGCGACATGTGTACGAATTTCCAAGGTTGTTGAACCGAGCCGGAAGGTCAGCATGGCCGGAAGGAGTGGACTCAACAGCACTGAGATGGTGGGATATGGCACGGTCAATATCCTGAAGGTTGCCAGTGCGTTCAAAGCGACGCATGTACGAATTTCCAAGGTTGCTGAAGCAAGTCGGAAGGTTGGGGTGGCCAGAAGGAATGGATTCGATAGCACTCTGTTGGTGGGATATGGCATGGTCAATATCCTGGAGGTCACCAGTGCATTCAAAGCGACATAAGTACGAAGTTCCAAGGTTGTTGAACCAACGCGGAAGGTCAGCGGGGCTGGAAGGAGTGGATTCGACAGCACTCTGGTGGTGGGATATGGCACGGTCAATATCCTGGAGGTCGCCAGTGCGTTCAAAGCGACGTGTGTACGAAGTTCCAAGGTTGCTGAAGTGAGTCGGAAGGTAAGTGTCGTCGGAAGGAGTAGATTTGACAGCACTCTGGTGGTGGGATATGGCATGGTCAATATCCTGGAGGTCGCCAGTGTGTTCAAAGCGACATAAGTATGAAGTTCCAAGATTGTTGAACCAACCCGGAAGGTTGGGGTGACCGGAAGGAGTGGATTCGACAGCACTCTGGTGGAGGGATATGGCACGGTCAATATCCTGGAGTTTACCAGTGTGTTCGAAGCGAAATCTGTACGAAGTTCCAAGGTTGTTGAAGCAAGTCGGAAGTTCAGTGTGGCCAGAAGGGATGAATTCGAAAGCACTCTGGTGGTGGGATATGGCACGCTCAATATCCTGGAGGTCGCCAGTGCGTTCAAAGCGACGTGTGTACGAAGTTCCAAGGTTGCCGAACCGATGCGGAAGTTCGGTGTGGCCGGAAGGAGTGGATTTGACAGCACTCTGGTGGTGGGATATGGCACGGTCAATATCCTGGAGGTTGCCAGTGCGTTCAAAGCGACTCTTGTAAGAATTTCCAAGGTTGTTGAACCGACTCGAAAGGTCAGCGTGGCCAGAAGGAGTGGACTCGACAGCACGCTGGTGGTGGGATATGGCACGGTCAATATCCTGGAGGTTGCCAGTGCGTTCAAAGCGACACTTGTACGAATTTCCAAGGTCATGGAACCGACCCGGAAGGTCAGCGTGGCCGGAAGGAGTGGATTCGACAGCATTCTGATGGTGGGATATGGCATGGTCAATATCCTGGAGGTCGCCAGTGCATTCAAAGCGACATAAGTATGAAGTTCCAAGGATGTTGAACCAACGCGGAAGGTTAGCATGGCCGGAAGGAGTGGATTCGACAGCACTCCGGTGGTAGAATATGGCATGGTCAATATACTGGAGGTCGCCAGTGCATTCAAAGCGACCTAAGTACGAACTTCCAAGGTTATTGAAGTAAGTCGGAAGGTTGGGGTGGCCGGAAGGAGTGGATTCGACAACACTCTGGTGGTGGGATATGGCACGATCATTATCCTGGAGGTCGCCGGTGCGTTTGAAGCGACTTAAGTACGAATTTCCAAGGTTGTTGGAAATGGCGGGAAGCATATCAAGGCCGGGCGGAACCGAGGAAACTGCGCTTTCATAATGGGAAATTACTTGAGTAATGTCGTCGATGTTTCCTGTCTCTTCGAAGCGGCGCTCGAATGCCTGGGCACTACTAATGGCACAGCGCCAGTCGGACATGGCACCCAGTGCTAGCAGGGCGTCTAGCCCTCTGGCGGCATCCATAGCACCTGACCCAAAGGTCGAACTTGAAGCTACAAGTGGATCAATAAACAGATCTGAAAGCAGTCAACCTCACATACCCACTGTGGAAGTCATCTTGACTGACATGGGATTGTCCTCTTTCACTGACGCAAACACATGCTCTGCTGGAGTGTCTACAGACACGACCATTTTAAGCGCATGTAGGAAGGACAAACGACTATCTTGGGCGCACCTTCCTCTGCACACGCCATGGCGTAAATTTCATCTGCAGTGAATGCAAGGAAAGCCTCATCACCCCCATCCTTCGACTGAACGATCAACATCATACAATCGCCATCGTGGTGACTGGATTTTGGTGCATTAGCCGGAGCTTTATCGGTTTGGTTAAAAATGGTTTTCGAAAAATCACTCACAAGTCGATATTCTCAACAGCTTTCCATTTCGTAGGAGATATCTTCGTGAGGCGCAAGGTCTCGAAGTTACCATTCCGCATGATGGCCAGCGTTAGCTCATCATTGAAGGGATGAGGTGACGAACATTCAAGGAAAACATCTAAATCGCAGAGTGAGGGCAGGCGGAAACCCAAAACGAAACTAAGTCTTACCCTTCAATAAACCTTTTTGACGTGATTGTTCACTGGTACCGGTGAATGCAGCTGCTGAAATGGTGTTCGCAATGCCTTGCGGTTCCTCAGTAATTTCCGGTGGCGGTGGTTGGTGCGACGCAGTGTCTTCGGGGATCGACACATTGCTGTGGCGTGGTAGTTCGTACGGCAGATCGACCTCAGAGATCGAGACGGCTGAGCTTTTGAGTGGCGTTCCAGGTGTTGAACTGTGTTCAGATGTCGTGGCTGTGCCCTCTGTCCCTTGTACTACGCTTGGCATGGACTCAAGGTACGGAATGATTGGGTTCTGGGGTGGTCGTTGGTGTGGGGTGTATTGAATCGTGCTTTCCAAACGTCCTTCGTGCTGTGAGACGTTTTCGGTTGCGGGTTCGAGCGGTGGTTCTCCTGGACTGTGGGCGACGGAGGCTGCGATTTCAACTTCGTCAGTATGTTCGGAGGTGGCCATTGCGGATATTGGAGAGACGGATAGATTGGCAGAGCGTGTTTGGAAGACAAAAGTATTGTAAGCGGGAAACGGTGTTGAAGTTGTAAATCTGCACGTTTGCGTCCTAGTATATGAAAGCAACACCGCCTGCCTCATGTTCGCTGTGCGCTTTCATTGCGACATGCACGGGAAGAAACGAGGGTAAGAAATGTTACGTGCCGCATGGACGTTATGACATTCCATTGAATGGATGTAGCACAGATAAGAGAACAAGATTCAATCGGATACGGATAAGTGACATGACTGAAATCAATAACTTAGTAAATACCATAACGTCAGTTGAGATCAAGCACTCACTGCCTCCCAGACAATCACCAGATCCATGATCTCCGGAGCCTATCCTCAGGCGCTAATCATCATCGGAGACCATGATCGCATCTCCATCCTTATCTGTCCCGGACCACGCCAACGCCAAGATGGTTTCAGGGCCGAGAAGAGGTGCCGAGTCCTCTACCCTCTTTCCACGTTCCCCCTTCGTCCTCGTGTTCGTCGTCCTCCGTGGTCAAAAATACCTGGAGAAGTGTGGAAGAAGCGTGTTACTGGGAACAATACTTTGGGGTGGTAGAAAGAGCGTTTGGTCTTGACGACGATTGACATCTGATGTCCGCATCAGCGTTATCTTCGTAGAAGGGTTCGTTGTTGACGCATTCATATCCTAGGTTCGATGCAGTAAGTAGGTGCGATGCTCGAAACGGGGTAAGCAAAACGCACCTCGCCAATCGGAAACCATCGTTACTCCAGAGCACGGTGTGCGGTACATCCTCGATATTCGAGGAACCGTCGCGGTATTGTTCTTGTCGCCTTATTCTTCATATGCGAGAAGGAAAGTTCGCCTCGACAACGAGAATGGGCCCATGGAACTGTAAAATTCTTCTGTCGTTGATAATGCACTGTAAGTGGACCACATGGGTGTGGATCTGTAGGACGGAGACATACCATAGGATTTGATGACGACGCGTCTTAGGCCCTTGGAAGAATAAATTTACTTTGGGAGACGGCGAGATAGACGAACATGAGGTACATACCCCGGCTTCAGTGACGACAAAGTTTCGAAACCACTTGACTGAGTCCACGCAGCATCAGGTAGGTCTGATGAATGGGATGTTAGTGTACCAGAGAAAGAAAGGTAGAAAGCGTCTATATCTCACTCTTCTCTGTGACATGAATGGACAATAGAAGAGGTCGCGGGGGTGGCGCATGTGTAGCTCTAGCCGGAGACGAGGACAACACTGCTGGGCCATGGGTTGCGTATGTTGATGCTGGAATTACCGCTACAACGTCGAAGTCTGAGTTTCTCGCGTAGGGTAGTCCGGCTGACGGCGGCCGGGAAACTTTTTTGTTTTTGGAACGCTCCAGAACAGGGGTCACAGAACATTTTGTACTCACAGCAACTTGAATGATACATAAGTACCAGTGCTGCACCGCAGACTTCGAGTTTAAAAACTAAGTATCAGCCCCCTTCGAACTTCGTTGAACGTCGCGCTGACCTGCCGTGGGCTGACCGACGGTGTAGTGGATCAGTTTTGTGGGAAACAGACCTTATGTAGTAAATGGCATGTTTACTACATAAGACAATGTGCTAACCATGCTCCTCTTCGTCGACCGCAACAGGTCAGAATTGTCGATACGTCGCTCATTCCATTTTTATGATAATAAAATTGAACACTGACCCTTTCAGGCTCTTTTGACAAATGTCCCATCCACCTTGCCGAGAGGGTCAAGTTGCTTCACAGATATGTAAATCGCATTCGAACGTTCACATACTTACTTGACACTTACAGTACTTACTCAGCTTTTCACGCGCGCCAAGGAATCGCGACTGCGCTGTTTGTCACCACCTTGCAAGTTGGCACAAATACATTTGCAGAAAAGTAACCCGGGCCAACAATGGTGAACAGTGCCACTTTCGACAAAGGATAAAGGTGCCATGCCACGCGATTACATCTGATTTTCAACCACCATAACCAAAGTCACAAGCAGGACGGAAGTCAGAATGCATCCCGCTCTCCTTCACCAAGAAATCTTTGTTGAAATTCTAGGTCATCTATGGACTGAAGATGACTTGAAATTTCCCGTCGAAAGTCTAAGAAAGGCAGAACATTACAGGAAAGCCCTTCACGCCACGCTACTGAACGTTGCCCTTACCTGCCGCGCCTTTAACAAAGCGGCATTGGACCAATTGTGGAGGAACATAGACAAGATGTCGCATTTGCTGAGATTGTTGTCCGCCTTCAAATTGGTTTGCAAGGATAACCAATATAAATATGTCCGTCGTTTCGACCTTTATTTTTCCGCTCAGAACCACTGAAAATGTATATCTCTAGACTCTTGACGGTCCTATTCCGGATTCTGAATGGACCTTGCTCGATAAATACGCGAGGCGCGTCCGCACCCTCGTCTACTGTTCGGAGCCCGATGTAGAACAATCGGCCTTTTTTCGGGTTGTACAGAGGACGAACAAGCCATTCTTTCCCCTACTCCGCAACCTTTGTACAATAGGCTATGGTTCGGAAGTCAAGCTTCTAGTTTCTTCTTCCCTTCTTCGTGTTCACGCTATTCCAGGGCCACTCTGCGGTCAGCAAAACCATCCATTTATGTGGTCACTCTTCGAGTCCCTTGTGGAAAAAGCCCCTGACATGCAGTACCTCTACATTGGATATAGGGTTCCCGAAAGGCCCCTGGATTGTATTGCTAGATTGAAGAACCTCCGCCATCTAGGAATGTCTCAAGTCTCAAAGGGCTTGCGCAAAACTAGACTCGACTCGACTTTCTTTGCGAAATTGGCCAACATGGAACATCTTTCTTCGCTGAATTTCGATGGTCTGATGTCCTCTAGGAACGAGCTTCGCCGACCTGCCTTTGGCGATTTTTGTTCGCTGACAATGATCACCATCACATCCACTGTGCAACAAGTTGTCCCTCTCCTACAGTCAGGGACCTTCTACGCCCTGGAATCTTTCATTTTGACTTTCACTCTGGACGATAAATCACCTCAACGAGTAAAAGCGGATTTCGAAGAAGCCAGCTGGCATACATTCTTCCACACTTTGCATCAGAATACAGGCCAAAGGTTTAAGGAGCTCACATTGGGATATAGTATGCCAGATATGAATGATTTGCTGGATCAGGATACTTATGACGGGAGGTATAGTCACATCCATCCCCTTACTGCAGCCATATCTGCGCCAATTTATCCTGATCTCCTCGAGCTCAACCTCACTAAAGTTAACATAACCTACGCCGCCTTCTGGTCGCTTTCTTCTGCTCACATGCGAGGCTTCATCAAAGCGTGGCTAGACATTGAAGAACTGCGTATCTTCACGCCCAACGTTGGGACCATCGATTTCTGCGCCCTCATAGACGTCGCAGAAAATCTGCCCCGTCTACGATCACTGCTCCTTTCATTCCAGGTGGAGAACTTGCCAGACCTCGATACCATACCCTCCCTCTCGCACTGCCTCGTTTCCCTTGATGTGTGGATCTCTCTTATTTCCGGCCCAGCACCTATGAGCTTTGCCCGCTCCCTTCTGAAGCTTTTTCCAACTCTTCGCGATCTTCAGTATTCTGGCCACGGTCCGTGTGCCGCGTTCTGGAGACGCGCTGGGGCGCTTATTCCTTTCGTACAGGAAATGGCTCGTCGTAATCAAAATCAAAATACCTAGGTGATCTCGACTTGACTAAGTATACTCTATTGCCTTGTGTTTTACCCGAATTATCGAGATTTCCTACCCTGCAAGTAAGTCTGTTGATCTTCCAGCCTCTAGGCCACAGGTAAATTGACTAATCTCCGTCGGATTTTTCTGATGGGTAACTTGAAGTAACTGCAACATAGAACGTTACTGCTCCTTCCATTCACGTTGTCAAAAGATGCCTTGTACCGTCAGATCAGTTCAATGTATTATTATGTCTTTATCACATTTACACCACCTGACGAGCCCAGAGGAAGCCTTACGTAAAGGGGAAAATCGATCCTTCAACTTTCCATCATCGATAGCCTTCCTTTACTCTCTTTAAAGTTGACGTTGAACGTTGAGCACCAGACTACTACCATTTTTCTTCAACAATGCATCCTGTACTTCTGAACGAGGATGTTTTCGTTGAAATCCTTGGCCACCTATCGTCTACAAATTATCTCGAATTTCCTCCGCGAAATGGAAATTCTGAACTTGAGAGACCTCGTTTATCTGCCTTGAATAACCTTGCAGTGACCTGCCACGCCTTCACCGAATTGGCGTTGGACGAGCGCTGGCGAAGAATCGATTACCTTACCAACTTGTTGCGACTTCTCCCTTCCTTCAAGTGTTTCAGCAATGGCACATATGTATGTCAGGCGTTTCCCTTGATCAATTTCTTGCTTGTTGGTTGATATTTTTTAAATTCTAGTACTTGGATGGTCCGATATTGGACGCACACTGGGACTTGTTGGATAAATATGCAAGGCGTATCCAATATGTCCTCTACGTTCCCCAGGACGCCGATATCGATCCATCTGTATTCTTCACGCTCGCACTCAGGGGGAAAAAGCCGCTCTTTCCCTCCCTTCGCCAGTTCTTTACAATGATGTACACCGAAGAACTTCTTCTTTTTGCATCCCCGTCCCTCCTTCGTGTTCACATGATGCCACTCAATAACGACGATCCCTTTTATCCCGCGAGTTGGTCTTTTATCGACAGGTTGGCGGAGGTCTCTCCTAACTTACGCCACCTCTATGCTCAAGTACCAATAACTGGGAATGCCTTATACTCAATTTTGAAAATGAAGAACTTGAGGCACTTGGGATTCTGTCAAGCAGGAAGGACAGAGACGCCTCTTGATTCCACATTCTTCTCCAAACTTGCCTATTTACAGCATCTTTCCTCCGTGCAACTCTTGGGTCTCGTCGATTCCCCCAGAACCAGAAATTCACAAATCCAGCGTACACTAGTCGACTTTCCAAGCCTCACCGAGCTCGACATATCGGGCACTTTACCGAGAGTCGTTCCCCTCTTACGGATCGGAAAATTCAGGACGCTGGAGTCGTTCAAGCTGGTTTTTACCTCGTCACCAAGAGACGAACTTCCGAGCGCAGACTCTGAACAAGCTCATTGGCGCATCTTCTTCCGCATCCTGCGCCGAAATGCGGGCAGCAGCTTGAAAGAACTCGACTTAGCCTACGAAGGAGTCATATCTGTTTCCGGGGAATTAGTTGCACCCGATTATCCAGGAGCATTGGCATCTACATTCCAGGACCTTCTGGCGCTCAACCTCACCAAAGCCAACTTCGGCTATTGCCTCTTCCACTCACTCTCAACTTCCGACATCCAAACGTTCGCCGACGCCTGGCCCGACCTTGAGGATTTACATGTTAACAGCCGTACCGCCAGCGAAACAAATTTCACAGCCTTGATGGAAATCGCAGAACGGATGCCACATCTCCGGAGGCTCGGCATCTCACTACACATCAGCGGACAGTTTCCCGACGTCGGAGACCTCCCTCTCCGCTCCCACCCTCTTCGTTTCCTGAACGTGGGCGCCAGTTTTCTTGAGAGCCTCAACGTTGAAGCATTCTTGCTCTGCCTGCTCAAACTCTTCCCCAACCTCAAGCATGTTGAATATGGCAGAGCAGGACCTTCTGTTTCTACCTGGCGCACAGTCAATCGCAGAATTCGTGAAGGATCTTCGAAGAGGCACGAGACGTCTTGTAAATAACTGCAGGAAGTTGTATACCTGAGGAGAAATAAACATTAAATAAACCCTCGTACGAGGTATTCGGACACATTCCTCATGAGTTCGAGATACCTAGTTGATTGAATATATTAATTTTCGTTCCCTTTCCGCCGCCTTAGATCTTAAAAAAACGAGAGCAACTTACCGTAATTATTCGAGTAGAAGACCCTACAGCCGACTACGAGGACTATCTTCTGAGCTCTGCAACTCTTCCAAAAACTCTTTCGAGATAGGATAGTCGGTGTAGCCCCTCGGGTCCACCGTCCCTCTCGAGTAATACCGACTGCGATCGCCTTTATCCACTGGCAGTCCTTTCCTCAACCGGTAAGGAAGGTCAGGCTAAAAGCGAAGAAGATTTATAATCAATGCCCCGTGAACAACAACAACTCTATTACAAGAACTCACGTTCGATATGAAAAGACGTCCGTACGCAATCAGGTCGCCCTTCCTCTCCGCGACATGCATCCCCGTCTCGCGGGTGTACCCTCCAGCCGTGATCAGGTGTTTGCCGTTGGCAATCCACAGCTTGCGGATGAAGTCGTTGTCGGCGCCCTCTGAGACGAACACGTCGTCTGAGGCTACGGGCTGCCCTTTTTCAAGGGGGTT
Source organism: Flammula alnicola (assembly GCA_015499995.1). NCBI lineage: Eukaryota > Fungi > Basidiomycota > Agaricomycetes > Agaricales > Strophariaceae > Flammula > Flammula alnicola. Next base: position 35,305 of record JADNRV010000060.1, read on the forward strand.
GAGCCGCTTCTCGGTGACGTGCAGATAGGCTAGGTCGGGGTGCCGCTGCAGGATTTGAGTGAGGAGGTAGGTGTAGGTAGGTGTTGGGTCTGCCATGCCCATATCTAATCGAATAGGAGTTGTTTAGCATCAATTCCACATGTACGACTTGGAAGGTATCGTTCGCACCTTGATGAGGACTCCAAGGACTCAACCTCAACCCTGTCTTCCTCGCCCCGACGCGTTTTACGACGGCGTCCAAGACCTCCAAGGCGAACCGTGCCCTGTTCTCGATGGTCCCGCCATACCGATCCGTCCGTGTATTACTTACATCCTGCAAGAACTGGTCGACCAAGTATCCATTCGCACCATGGATCTCCACACCGTCGAACCCTGCGAGCTTGACCGCGTTCTCCGCTGCCTGCGCGTACAGCTGCACATACGCCCCCACTTCATCTAGGGTGAGGGCTCGAGGTGCAGGTTCGGTCGAGGCTCGAGTGGATAGTGGGATAGAAGAGGCGGAGACGTAGGGTGAATTGAGGGATGTGGTGGAGACACCCAGTTCCTTTTCGAGCTCGCGCGGGACTGCCGCGCGTCCGAGGGCCCAGAGCTGCAGGTAGATGAACGAGCACTTTGCATGCACCGCCTGTGTCACCTACCCTCTTCACGTTCAGTACCATCCAAAACCGTCAGAATCTCCACCGCAAACTCACCTTTTTCCATGCAGCAATCTGCTGCGCGCTCCAAATCCCAGGCGCGTTCCCGTACCCGCCCGCTTCCGGCGCGATGAACGTCGCTTCCGAGATCAGCAGCGTCCCGCGCACGCTCCCTCGTTGCGCGTAGTATTGCGCCACCACCGAGTCCAGCGGCACGTGGGCGTCGTTTGCGCGGAACCGTGTCAGAGGCGCCATCACGACCCGGTGCAAGAGCTCCATGTCACCGATCCGGATGGGTGTGAATAGGGTTGGAGCGGTGGTCATTGTGGAGGGTTGGATTCAAGATGGATACAAGACGGGAGCGCGAGATGCTGAGCCCTCAGTCGGCTATTGGGGAGAAGAGTTGCCGGTTGGTTTTACTGAGCCCGATGTTGCATGCGCCTCGTTCTCGCCCTGCATCAGGTCCGCGTCTTCGCATCGTGTTCCGAAGTTCCGATATACTCGAGCGCCAATCGTTCATGACCCACGCTTAAACTAAAGCTTTCATTGATGTTTACCTCACGTAGTTCGTGGCTGGCATAGGCTGAATCAGATGGCGACAGTTAATTATATGACAATGTTAACTCGCCGCTTGTGAATGTACGACTAGTTTTGAATCCTCTGCGCCGCGGTTCAGGAGAAAGACGTATCGATACCAAGAGCAGAAGTCTTTAGAGAGTCTGCTGCTTGGCCTTTCGCGGTTTCTGGCCTCTTTCCGCGTCTGCCACGAATATATGCGCGCCGAACCCGTCGCGATCATGGCAAATGCAGCGCGCATGATTTCCCTCCCGAGTCCGAGTCCTTTTTGCCGCGCTACATGAAGTATCATCGATCTCTGGGCAGGCATGTTCCGAAATACACGAGCGCCAACAGCTTGTGGGCCGTGGCCAGTGCTCATGTTGAAGCTTTCATTAATTCGTGTCCAATGGATCATGTCTTGGCGGCCATCCCTAATGAACTAGGTGCCATTCCATCTGGCCGTAGGACCAGCAGCAGGACCGGTTTAAACAGGCGATTTTTTTTTCGGCATGTAGGGATCGACTACCTCCTGAATGAGTCTTCTCTGGGAGGTAGGTGCTTAGAGGAGCAATGGAGGCAAGGACTTAGGAGACGATATAGATTCCAGAGCGATATAAATTCCAGAGCGAGGTTCGGTATGACTGGCAAAGCATCAGATGGGTTAACTTAATACTTATGACAGAGATAACTCACCACTTGTGCTTCAAGTTGGCCTTGCTTTGAGCTTGGCAACTAGGCATCGATCATGGATGTCTTTGAAGCCAGTGTTCGAGGCTCCTGACCTGCTTCTGCGATGAGTCACTATATATGCGCAGGCCAGACCTCTGGAACAGTGCCGGAGCTGTCGGAATCATGATTGGCCTGATGGTGGTGGTGGTGGCGGTTGGAGCTGCTCTAATTGGCCAACAGTCCGACCCACAAGGCTTTTCCAGGCGGCGGAGCTAATCCCAGTGAAGATGAGTTCAAACTTGTATCAAATCTTGGCGCGCAAGCTTTTCCATTGGGCAACGACAACTCAAGTACTCACGGGTGCGGGTGTACATAGTACTCTGGATTGCAGCGCCAAATCAATGAATCCTTTCCTCGCCAGGCAGCCCGGTCCTTTACGCCTGGAAGCCCAGTATGTGAGCCTCCGAGTAGGAAGGGATATCAGCATCTGATGAAGGACGTCAAGATGTCGTTAGCTACTTCATGTTATCGATAAACGTGTATGATGGAGGACCACACTCCAGCTTGTTTGGAGCATCCCTTACCTTCGGAAATATGTCATTGTCTGCCTAGCGAGCCATAAGGTTGAGTTCGGAATATCGTATCAGACTGACAGCGAGCTTGATGAAACCTGTACATACTCAATTGATTTGAATTGAACAAGAAAAAAAAGTCCGTCACAACTCACCTACGACATTTGCGCCCACTTTTCTCGTCCTCGACACATATTCCCAACCTCAAGCCTCGAGGGCAAAAAGAAAGGTCCCTTGACCCCTGGTTGTGAGCCCCTGAACACAGACGCTGCCAGAATTGGATCCGGCTGTCGTTTTGGGCCCATTTGGACCTTGAGCTTGATCAGCGACCACATCCCCGCGGCTCTTGACCACAGCGACCACGCCGACGACGAGGACGAAGGATACTGCTTGAATGGACGGGCACTTGCACGCAGGAAACGAATCGCCGCCGACAAGAACTACCATTTTGGGGTCATTCTTGCGGGGAAGGCCCAGGAATTCCTCACAGTCACATATCCAGCTCAACACCGAGCTCCACAATCACCCTCTCAGGGAAACGTCCCCCTCCGCACAACAACCACCTTCTCCAAACGCCGCCAGCGCCGCAAGGAGACGTTCTGTCGTGCCCAGCGTCGCAGCTTTAGCTGGTCAAAACTCACATAACAACAATTCCAACACCGCATCTGGCTTGGGCATAACATCCATGCTCAGGCGAAGAAGATCAGCTGGCAACGTCGCTGGGCCGAACCCAGTCTCTCCGCCAGTCATAACAACGTCTGCTACAGCAGCAGCGGCACTAGGCATGGCTACCTACACCAGGCCAGCGCAACCTCCCGCAGCAAACAGCCACCCGACCACGACGGCAGCCACGGCAGCCACTGGCCCCACTTCCAGTGTTAGCCATCGAATCCGACTCGTACCCCACCTAGATACCCGGCGTTCTCTCAGATTCGACGCTATCAGCCGTGATCTCGGGGAGGGCAACCCAGCGTTACGCATTGGGCGGTTTACAGATCGTTCAGGGTTAGGGCTTGCAGCAGTCAATGCCCTTGGTTCCAACAAATTAGCATTCAGATCCAAGGTCGTCTCTCGTGCACACGCCGAGATTTGGGTAGAACATGGAGGCAGGTTCTTCGTCAAGGACACGAAGAGCAGCTCGGGCACGTTCCTCAACCACGTTCGGTTGAGTCCAGCCAATACGGAATCACGGCCCTTTCAGATCAAGGACGGCGATATCCTCCAGCTCGGCGTTGATTATCAGGGCGGTGCTGAAGATATTTATAAGAGCGTGAAGATTCGAATCGAGCTTGGAAGGGAGTGGCAAGCCTCTGCTAATGCTTTCAAGTACGTCTTTCTCTCACTCCTTTCGTATTGAACTTCTGGTTGACTTTTTTTGCCTAGCACGAATGCACTGAAGAATCTTAAATCTCTCGCTCTTCCTGCGGCTGCAGGAAAACAACCAGCTACCGTAGTGAAATTGCCCTCAGGAGGCAGATCACAAATACCAGATTGTTGCATCTGTTCGTATCTTTCTCTTTTTCGTACAAGAAAAAAAAATTAACTGCCACGTTACCTCAGGTCTTTTCAGTGTCACGATCCGTCAAGCCCTCTTTATCGCCCCATGTTCGCACACATTCCACTACAAGTGCATTCGTCCGCTCCTCGAATCGCACCACCCAGCCTTCTCCTGTCCCCTCTGCCGGACCTTCGCCGACCTCGACGACGACGTCGAAGTGGAGATAGAATACGAAGAGGACGCTGATGCCGAGGAAGTCGAAGCCGGCCTTGGCGACGACAAGGAGCTCTCGAGCAGAGAAGCCGACATCGACATCGATGTCGACTCGCCGCAGGCATCTGACGACCATGGCCACAGTGGCCATAATCACAACCATTCGCAATCACACGATGTGCTGATGGACGATAACCTTCCTGGCTCGCGCTCGAATTCGGGCCTGGGCGTGCGTGGCGACCGGGAGGCCGGGGCGGAGACAGAGGTTGAGGGCGAGGGAGGGTCGGGGCTGAATACCGTCGCGAGGATCCGTGGCGCCAGGAGAAGTGCGCCCGCGCGGCCTGCCGGGGGCAGCGGCAGTGGAGATAGGGCATCGCCACTTGCCGATCTGACGGATGAACCGGACGAGGAGATGCTCGACGTTGGTCATGAGATGGGCGTTATCGACGCAGAGGGAGACGCAGATGTCGGGGTCGATGTGGATGGCACTGTTGGCGGTAAACGAAAACGTTGACTCCAACTCTAGTGATGACATCTGCCGACCCTAACCTGTTCTCGTATTTTCCGGACTCTGCTTACTTCTCTGTTTCTGTTTCTCTCTCTTTCTATCGCTCTGTAACCACGGATGTACTATCTCAAGCACACGAAGTCCACTTGGTATTCTCAATATCCGGGTCTTTTCTTCAGATATCCGTTCAACCCTCTGGATTCCTTAGCAACTTACCCTTTCTGACGTTCCGATAGGACATACCATCACTTTCCTACGCCTGCAATGCGTGTCTTTGCACATACTACTACTGTATATGGCCCAACCTCATAATTTCAGTCTCTCTCGATGTTAATTATTTACCATTTCCTCTTTCTGTGGCTCAATGCAGGTGGACTGCGACTATGATTTTATTTTCTCCTTCAGCAGGTCATCGTGGAACCGTGAAAGTTCCCCTTTGTAATACTCTATTATCATATTTTTACTAGCCTTGTACAATTCTCATGAAACGCATCTATGTGTACATTCTGCTTGTTCTTTCTTTGTGCTCGAACATCACTCATTGATCGTGTTCTATTTATAGCAACGATGCTGCTCCATCCTGTCGAGATCTCTCTCTCTCGTTGCTCTCGCGTCAACTCCCGCTGAGTCCTGAAGCTCATTTAATCAGAGTGTGTTCAAGAAAGGGAAGATATTGATGTACAAATAACGGAAATTTGAACGATGTAAAGCCGCGTCTTAGACTCTTGGTCGATCTCATTTGGTAAATTTAAAATAGACTATTGACGAAAAAAAATTGTTATACATATACAAAATGAAGCGTGATACCGAGACAGCTTGTAAAACAGGAAAGACATCGTGTAATAAAGTAAAGACGCAACTATTCAGTTGACCGTGATCTTTTTGTGTGCATGCTCTGGAGATGCCTTGGGAAAAGTAACAGTCAAGACACCATTATCCATATGTGCCTTGATCTGATTCTCCTGGAAGAGTAAAACCATGCACATTAATAAAATTCGGAAAGTACAGTATAGATAAATCAAACATGCCTTGACGCCCGGTGGGAGTTGAAGAGTTCTCGAGAACTTGCCGAACTGGCGTTCTCTGAAAGCATAATCCCCTTCCTCACGCTCTGAAGAAATCGTGCTTTCACCGGAGACGGTCAAGTTTTGGTTATGCACCTCAATATCTACATTGTCCTTCTTGAGTCCAGGAAGCTCGAAAGTAGCAGTTACGAGGTTCGTTTTAGAATTTTCGTGGAGATCCATTCTGGAGACGATGCATGAGGCATGGTCAACGGTTGAAGTAGTGCATTTGGTACTTCGGCTTTATAGCTCGGACTGCTCCGGATCCTTCTATTGCTTTGGAAGGTCCGGGGGCACGAGCGGTCGAAGTATCGTCGAGGAGCCGCTCGAAGTCGTAGAAGGGCTCGTACAAGAAGACTCTTTGAGAAGACATTGAAGATATAAAGTCGACGGAGGAAGATATAAGCTCTTTGAGAGGCTATATACCTTTCGTGGTGGTCAGACAGTTTCATCGTAGATCGTCAGTATTGGGCCACTCCCAGACAAATATTTACATCCGCGAGCCTGGACAAGAGCCATTGCTGCGCGTTTTACGAAACTCGAATGTGAGAGTGTGGGTTGAGAGGCAGAGGTATATTCGAGGAATTGGGTAGTTAGAATTATTCACTGCAGCGTCGACAGTTTTTAGCCTCTCGGCAGGATGTGTCAGACATGAGTACTAAGTAGTGTGGCAGCCTGAGTATGTCGCTCCACTTATTTAAAGTACAAGCAACTTCTAGATACACCGCATAACACGGTGCTTAATTTAGTCTACTCTTTGGACTCCCCAGTCAAGGAAAAGTATACAATAATTATTCTGAATGGTTTAGATTGACGACACTTTGGCGAATCTGATCGTGAGGCTGCATTCGGCTTCGATCGCAGCTGCGCCACAGTATTAAGGACTAGCATGGATTACGTAATTCCGGATATTTATCCAAATCCACCTATTTGCCGGATGTGGATGGATGTGGATAAAAACGCTCGGTACCGCGGATTTTGTGGATAAACTGCCTTAAAGTTCTCTGTAGCCGTTGTACGCATCCCTATCGCTACGTGAATTTATTGGCATATTATCAGAGGTCCTTAAGTCATATATACTAATTCTTATGCACATGGATGCGGACTGAGAGTCCTAGACGCTGAATATCTTTTGCAGGCAGCCGAAACCTGGTTTGATGGCGTTGAACAGGACGGCGTCCTGAGTAAATGATGATACTAATGTGTACATCATGTTACGAATTGTTAACCAAATAACCGATTGTTATTCTTAGCGGAATTAATTTATTCCTACGTCTCGATGACATTTTATATTTTTCAGGTGAATAAAGCTACAAGCATCTGTACTCCATCGACAGTAATCTTGCGAATTATCGAATTGGATCAAGTGATGAATCAATCCGTATAGATTTATCATATCGATAAAATTCCAGTTTACCACGATCTGGATTTGGATAAGCACGTCACATATGCAGTCTTACACAGTATCTGCATCAAATATTCCATATTGGGAACAGACTGGCATGCTTGCGATAATAACTTGGCTGTCTGTATCGAAACGCACTCAACGTGGACGATAAGAAGTTACCTAGGAAACATTCAGTTTCACAGTGCATTGTCTTGTTCTCGCTGACTTCGTCACGATGCATATGATTGCCGAGCTTCTCCTTATCTAATCTGGTCTAAACTAAGCGAACTTTTGGTCTTCTACTTCCTACGCCAAGGGATGCAGGTGCCAGGCACTTGTGCACACAGTGACAGAAATACCTGAAAGTCCACTATAACGGAACCAGTCGGATTTTGCTCTTGCTCTTTTCATAGCTGCCATCTCGGCGACATGATTCACTCCCTCCAGACATATTTAACACTCTGGGATTCAGAGATTAGCAACCTGTTCGCTATCACAGCCTTTGCTATCGTTATCGCCACCTTGGTCGTTATCCGATACATCAGCTCGAGATTCATAAATTCCAACCCATCGAAACCCACAGACTATTTCGCATTGACGGGCGTACCCAGACCCAAACCGCTCCCTAACTTTAACATCAATGAGACGAAACCGCGCCCTTATCGTCCGTTTCGTTGGGTATACCATCAGACAATGTGTAGGTGTCGTTTTTTCCTAAGATAAGATAGAGTTGCACTTATCGCTCATCCATAGCCTTAATGCCTATGGAGCCCGACTGGTGGCTGGAAATAGAATCAACGTACAAGGAAAGGACGGCCCAAAGGAAAGAAATATATAGCAAGGAAAGGAAGACCGTCTTAGATGCCTTTCCAGGGAGCGAACCGGCTTGCACGGAACTTATGGAGATGGTAATCCAGTTTCTTTGCGCTCGCTATCCCAACCTGTTCCGCTTCGACGCTGTTAGCGGGATTTTTCACAACGGCATCCTGCGCACGACATTCGACACCAAGGCCATCGAACCTTTGGCATTTTTACTACACAATGTGCCGGAAGACTTCGCTATTATGTTGGAAGATGAGAAGACTGGCTTGTATCATTTACGCGCTGGGATTGTCATTTCTGCTATCGGGTGGAATATCGGCTTAAAAGTCGGGAAACCACTTCACGAAATCCATGAACCTGTGCCATTTTATGAAGAGAGAATGAAGAACTCGATGGACCGGTGAGTAAATATCCATCTGGCACTTAATTTTAGAACTGACAACTGTGTGGTAATAGTTATTTCAGCAAGATGACGTGCGATAAACCCATCCAGAGAGGTTCTTGGGGTTTCGAAGTCGGTCAGCCGCTATACCTGCAGACCAACGATCCGCACTGGTCGGCGAGGGGCGGCCAGAATCCTGACCTTGACGTCAATAACATTTACTTGCGAGTCGATTGGCAGACTCTCAGACGACTCCCAAAGTCTCGCGCTATCGTTTTCAACTTCAAGGCCCTGTTTACGCCTCTGACTCAGTTTAGGAACGAGCCATATATTCCACGGCTCGTTTCGACGATTCTTCGGGACGGCGCGCGGCCCTTCATGCAATATAAAGGGACGAATCATACTGAACACAAGGTTTTGCCTGCGCTAGATGAATGGGCAAGAGAGCAAGAGGAGAAAGGTTGGGTGCCTAAAGATTGGGCAGTCAGAACTTTGGACGAGAATCCGTTCTATCCTGGATGGGAATCTCAACAGTAGTTAGGTGCCATTTTTCTTCGCGGAGATTCTATTGTTAGAAATAGAATACATACATAAATATGCTTGTAAACAAATATCCTCGAGAAATATGCAGGTTGTTCCGTTGGCTAACGGCTGGGATCGGGCTTGGATCAGCCTGTTTGTTGACAATTGGTTGAAAAGGAAGTTGTGAATGCACTGAAGTCGCGCGAAGGTAGCCGCTGCATTTTATAGCCTAGTTTTCCTCAACATATATGAGGTGCTCCTGTTATAGATTCAGAGCGGATACAGGGTTGTGCCAACACCGGGTGGTTGCGCCACACAATCAAAACATTCCGAGTCTGTCGCATTTGGGTTTGTTGTCCAAAGGCCTCAGACTACCCATTCAAGTTCCCTCAGCGGCATGGCTGACTGAGCCTGACTCTTCTTTGAGCAACTGCCATGGCCACGTTTGCGAAATCGACCTTCAATGCCTCTATATACTCTGCATCGCGCCCAACATACCCTTCACAACTATTCGAATACATATTTGACTTCCACCGACGTGGATCCAAGTTGAATAAGCCACAGTGGGAAAGAGCTGTAGATGTTGGTTGTGGAACTGGTACGGGTGTCGAAACGACACACTTGACCTCCTTCGCCGTCTTTCTAATGGATTTTGACATACGAGATGTCTGACAGGTCAAGCAACCGCGCACTTGCAGCCTTTCCGTGAAGTTATTGGAGTTGACCCATCTCTCGGGATGCTCGAGCAGGCGCAAGCCTCTCTCGTAGGATCACCTCAAACCAAGTCAAGTGGTCCAATGTACAACTTCGCTCAAGGCTCGGCAGAAGACCTGCGCAAAGCAGTACCAGAAGACGGAAGTGTCGATCTCTTGATTGCCGGTACGTTGTGGTCGGTACACTTCTGACAACAATTTCCCAACTAATGACATACGACTCTCGAAGCTCAGGCTGCACACTGGTTTGATTGGAACAAAGTATGGCCGGAGATGAGCCGCGTGTTACGGCCTGGTGGTACTGCTGCTTTTTGGGTAAGCATTCTTCGTCACAATGCCCTTTTGTACCTATACTTATGTACCCCATCCTAGATTTATGCAGAATTTCGGCTCACGAAATACCCGATGTTGGGTCCTCTCATTACCGCATATGCACAGGGTACAGACCCTGTTCACAGCGTGGGCCCATATTTCCAGCGTCCTGGACGAACGATACTCGAACGATACCTTGTCGACGTGCCGGAACCACCCAAGGACGGCGGATTGGAAGAACTAACGCGAGTATACTTTTGCGGTGAGTATTCGTCTCAGTCGATTACACCCAATGCTTGTTAATAACTGATAAACGGAAAATAGGTGAAGACATCCCAACAGTCATTCCCAAAGATGCCCCGGTGCATTCCGTGCTGATGCGCAAAGAGATGAAATGGCGTGACTTGCTAGCCTACTTCCGAACATGGAGCTCGCTACACACGTATCATGAGCGATATCCAGACGACCTCAAGAAAGAGGAAGACACGAGGTTTCTCAAAGAGGACCTTCTGCATGGCTTAGAACCAAAAGGTGAGCACGCTATTATTGCACACTCGTCATCATTGTGGTTTTATTCATGCTATGCGATTTTCTGCACAGACGAACTGCAAGGCGGGGATATCGCGATTCGCTTCTGGAAGGACCTCCGCCAAGGCGCTTTGGAAGCCACGCCTGGCGCGCCGGTCGGGCCAGAGGATGTCGTTCTGGTAGAATGGCCCGTGGCGCTGCTCCTCACGCGAAAACATTAAATCATTGGAAGCGCACATGTAGAGGTACCCGCAGTTATGAATTTCTCTCATCCGATCTTGCAACAGATGATCTAGAGTGTAAGGGGTGGATTCAGTTCTCGACTCGTTGGTTCCACCGGCAGCGGAGGATAGTTGTAATGATAAAAATAAGCAGAGTTCGCAAGACGCTTACAGTCTCTCGTTGTTTCCTCGGGCATTTACACCCTGCCTTTCCATCATGGTCCGTTCGTCATCAATTCAGTAATCAAGTGACTCCTATCTTTCTGACAAGTAATGCGTCCGTTTACATCGCTCTGTCAGTTCTACAATCCTCTCTACGTGCTACCGATAGGCATATCTGATGGTCTGGATGCTACTAGCTGACATTGAGCATTTCGTGCCTGGCCGACATGCGATTCCCGACTTCAACCTCAAGTTTGACGCAACCTTCTCAAATTTCCGTGACATCGACATTGATATCTCAATGTCCTGTATAATGTTCTTAAGGGGAAGGTCATTCTAGGTAGAGCGAATTCACCCCCTCTCGATTTCTCAACTGTATTCTGTGTCTACTCTTGAAAGTAAGCCAATACCGTGACCCACGAGCTTCAACATTGACAGTGGAAATAGACTACCTATGTTCAGAACTCTGGCAAATTGTGCGCTTCTTGCCCTTCAAGCCCTCAGCGGGATTGCGAGCCCCGTTATGACAGTAAGTCAATCGTATCAATTCGTGTCCTTCTGTTCGTCATATTCATCACTTGTTCATCGCTGGATTCTCCACAGGGCGCCGCTGAGGAGCTTGTCAGCACTCCCTACGGATTTGTCCCAAAATCAAATGTACACCTTGTTCCAAAGGGCGGAAGGGTACATCATACCGCAACCGGGGTCCAGCTCATCGGTGCAGACGGCACGATCCTCCACTCCGCCCCACTGACAAGTTCCAAACCTGGGCCTAGTTCTACCCATTTTAACATCTCCGGTACCCTACCCACTATCGCTAAGCGCAACCTGAACTCCGGATATGTTGCCTATGCATACTGGGAAAACGTGAACCCAAGTCCCATTATTCACTTTACCACCTCCTGGACTGTCCCGCCCACTCCTGCGAACTGGGATGGTCAGATCCTCTACTACGCCAACGCACTCTTGCCCTCGTCATTCGACGCGATACTCCATCCTACATTACAATTCGGTGAAACCAATGCTGGAGGAGGCGCATACTGGGGCATCGCATCGTGGTACACTGTTGGCTCCAACGTATACCACACCGCACTTACCGCCGTGCAACCTGGACAGGCCCTCACGGGGTACATGGACTGGGAAAGTAGCTCAACCTCAGGATCGACCACGACGAATTTCTGGCGCTCCCTCTTCTTGAATTACGCTGGAAATTCCATCCCTGAGTCTTATCTTTACATCTCAACCACGGAGGTGCTCAACTGGGCTTATGAGGCGTTGTCCATCTTCAATACTTTGAATGCTGGTGATTTGCCTACGGGAAACACGATGATGACCGACATCAATCTCTACACACAAGATTTTCAAAACCCAGTCCTTACCTGGGGGACGGTCAGCGATCCCAGTGATGGGATCTTCATGTCAGTCATTTCAACTTCATCGACAAATGGAGCAGTGCAGATCAGCTATCCGAATCAGTAACGATATCCTAAATTCCTTGCAATGACTCCTCCACCTTATTTCTCTGCACGATCGCGACCGCTGCCAGAGGTTGATAGTCCATGCGAACATCTTCTGCACTCATTACATTCCAGCTAGAACGTCATGTAGCGTAGGAGAGTTATGACAGTAAAGAGTGGTATGGCTCTACCGAGTATAATGCAACAGCTTCAACATGCCAAATATCTTACAAAAAAAAAAAACTCCAAAATTCTAGAGGAGAAATTCCGCCTTCGTCAAAATGTGTCTCAACGATGGAATGATCAATCGATCAACGCTCCTCCTCCATGACTTATTAGTTGATCATGGAGCAAAACGTGCTCTATTAATGCAGGACAATCCAGGCCTTCGCGGATATACTGAACAATATTACTTGATGCCGTTGTAGTAAGTAGTGAGATCAGGGCAGTCGGCTAGATTAGATTAGATAGCATCAGAGGCTGTGCATGTCCCTTTGTAGACACCTTCCGCATTCGTAATGAACTTCATCCCTGCCTTTTGCCATCGCCTGCAACGCTATCTGCACGGCTTCCCAGCTCGACGCGCATCTTCGGCGAGCATATCTGAGAGCAGGTCAGATATGGCACTTTCTAGTTCCCCCCGGTCTGAGGGAATCTCACTTATGTAACCGGAAAAGAAGCATACCTGACCGTAGACTGGAAAAGGAACTCTCTAATTGCCCTCCAAGTCCGCAGCATTTCACGCGTACTTCATCTGATCCTCGTACACTGACTGTTGAATAGGGCACCACCGGGCACCACAGTTCCATCTGAGTTGCCTCTCGCAAATATTTTGACATCATAGAAATTGATCCTTGTCAATGAACCCATCGGACCTGAGTCGGATTTTCACAAGGTTCTGTAATCGCAGCTGCTGAATAAACTAACGCTCAAGCGCCCAAGACTGAACAAGCTCGTCATCATGTTTTCGAAGCCAGACACGACTCACGCCTCGTGTCCGATAACAGATCTCCTGGCCCTGTGCCCTATAACAACGCCTCCGCCGTTGTTCCCTTCTCACACTTTTTTCGACTTGCGCCCACCATGGCCAACACGAATCTTGAGCCACCCTCTTTAGAGGACCTCATATACGTTCTGAATCATGTTTTTCTACCCCCAAAACTACCGCAAAAGGACGACAACGATACAGACCACGACGTCGCTCTCTGTCGCTTCGCGTATAATGCCTCCCTTGAATTTGCTGGATTTCTATCGCAATGTCAGCAGGGACAGTGGTCCATTGTGAGTCGGATGCTCAACAATCTGCTCAAAACAACTCGAAGCCTCGAGAAAGATGTACTTGCCACGAATATATTGGGCCTCGGGGACGGCGGTAAGTTTTGCTGAGGTGTACGACATTCCGCTTGGCTCACTCATCGTTCCTACTTTATTTGATCCAGAGGTACTTTCGGTTCACATCCGCGCTCAAAATCCTGCTCTTATTCTATGCAGGCTCCGCGATATTATGATGTTTCAAATTTCGAGGTTTCACCGTCTCCCGAGGCTGTCATGGATGTTGAAGGGAAGCTCGTCTGCTCGTATCCTGGCCCTGCCGTGGAACTTCCTCTCGATATCGCACATGATCGCTCGTTTGTCGAACAGCTCGTCTCCTTCCTCGTTCACATGGACGTAGATCGGCTGGATGCTGAAGCGACGACAACCAAAGCCGGGTCCAAAGTCCCCGAAACACGTGGCACGACTCACCCACGATACATCTCCCAGCTCCTCAGTATGATCCTTTGCGGGATAGGAAAAGAAGCCGAAGTCGACCGTATCACGAAGCGCATCGCAGATGACGTCTGCTGGGACAGTGCTAGAAACCCTTGGCGGAGGTCGTCGCTTTGGCTTGTGCTCCGTGTAGCCATCCAAACAACCGCTGACTCCCGCGAGACGTACAAGGCATTTATGGTGTTCTTTCAAGCTCAGCTTCTCCAACTGTTTCTCGACCATGATCTTTCCAGCGAGCTGCTCCACACCGCCAGAGTAAAGACAAGTAGGCGTGTTCATAAGCTCGGCGCCTCTGCGTCTCCACGTCTCTTGCAAGTGGTGGAGACCGTCAGTCGAGCGATAGAGCAGCGTCTTCAAGAAAGATGGTCCGAAGAGCAGCGTCTACAAGCCGTTTCTCCGTCCTACACTCCAGACCCCGCTACCTTCGAAAAGGATGCCACGATATCACTCCTTAAATCCCGCGACTATCTCGCCAAAATCATGTCCCCCGATCTTTACACGGATACCTTCACGACATTTCATCCATCCCACTTCCTCCGTCTTCGCGACAGTTATGATTTTCACCATCCCAACGGCTTAAGCCAGGCGGTTCAAGCCGACCCTTACGTTGCTCTCGCCGACTTCGAGTTTTTTGTTCAGAAACGATTGGATGGATGGGTCATTGAGAACCGTCACGATGAGTCAGCTTGTGAGAAGCTGGGAGCGTGCTTAGACCAATATATCTCCGCCGCCAAAACTCAATACTCTTCCAACCCAGAGGATGAGTCGCTCATGCTGTTGACCATCATGGAGCTCTGGGTGGCGCTCGATGCCATCGCGGTCTTCCACTGTCCGCTTCTTTTGGACTACTCTCCCGAGATTCCAGCATCATTTTTGGATCCCCTCCTTCTTCGCCGGGCGAAATTCATCGAGCGTGCTGCTCGAATACAACTCTACCTACGCAACCGACACTCCAAAGCCACCATTGCAACCTCCATTTACTCTGATCACCTGGACCACACCACATTCGCTGTGCGTTATTTTCAACAATCATCTTCCCTTTATGCCGTCAAAGCCTCCATTGAGCGGGATGCTGCTCTTAAACGGACAAACAAACATGCAGAGCTCCAGGGAAAGAACGAGAGGCATGCGTGGCTCACCAAGGAGATTGACAGACGACGCTGCGAATACGACGTGTTCTATAGTTGGTCCTACCATTCCAGATCATGCTATAAGTGCAAGCTCCAGGGAGAGGCCGAAAGCTTGCGTATCGACGTTCACGAGTGGCCTGTGCCAAGTAATTCTTTTGAGGCTGAAGCGGCTGTCTTTGAGCTCAAGTGTCCTCCGGTCTTCGCCATCTGGAGGACGCGGACATACCAGATCCTTCGTGACATCGGCATGGCGCACGTCAGCGTTCAGTCAGAATTCACTCCTCATGCTCTCCTTGAGGACTATGAAGGGCTTGTGACCTGGTCAAAGAGGGGCACGTCGGGTCGCATCACCTTTGGGTCGGACACGAAATCGTTTCTCAAGTCCCACTACCGCGATGTCAAGATCCCCGCCCACGAAGACAGTGTTTGCGTCAATAACGGCCTGCACTTCAGGTTGTATGATAGCATAAAGGGGGAAAATGTCCTTTCGTCCTTCAATCTCAATCTTGATTCGTATTGCACGCTTCGTCTCCCTAAGGATGGGGAAGGGTTGTACCAGCATCTCCAGTACGCTGTGACGCACACGACCCACACACACAACGAAACCATCGTCAATCAGGGAGATTGTCCCATGAATCTAAGCATGCATGAGCAACTTGCATTCTCTAACCTTCGCTGCGGATCCCAGCTGCAATGGAAGAACATCGCCCGTGAGCTTCGATCAAACGCATTGACCTTTTCTCGGGAAGAGGTTCATACACTCCTCACACAAGCAGCCTGGCAGATAGGACCGCTTTCCAAAGACGGGTCCATCAGAGACTGGCATTTCGAACTTGGGGAGTTGGATTTCGGTCTTGTTTTCATTCGAGAAACCATGGACCTCTTGTCGCATGTTGAGGCCAATTGGAGTGAAGGAACAACAGTCAAGAGCATTAGTATGTCTTTCGTTTCACTGGATGAATGGAAGCTCACGCTGACGCCCTTATTCAGTTTATCTCATCAGTCGCCTTCTCACTTCCACTGTAGATGCACAGTTGCAAGTGCGGAAGAATGGATACGCACTGTTGCGCAAAGCTCGAGAGGTAACGTATAAGTGGATGCACGAGATAGTGGATAAGCTTCAAGATGCTGTCGACGATGACGAGCTTAGCGAGCTTCAAAGACGAGCCTGCGAGATGGCTGCGACCTGCCGTGCAACCTTCGATGTCGACGCTGGGACTCATCTTGATGCTCTCCTTAGCTCCGAGTTTTCGGCAGATGTCGCCATTCTCATCGAATGTGCCATCATGATTCACGACAACACCCCACCTCATCTTGGCCGCACATTTCCGGACTTTCAGAAATTGCTCCATCGAGATCGTCGACTCTCTCATTTCCTGGAGCCATTTCTCAGCAAGCTCATTCATGCTGACAAATGCGGATTGGACATCGCCATAACATCGGTTTGGTCGGGGTACCATCCCGGAGATGGCGGGTGGCAGCAGCTGCCTGAACCCAACTCGCGATGGCTGACATCATTCACTGCCGCTGCTTCGCCTGGTCAGCGGGCTCAACAAGTTCATTACAACATGCTGGATGGGAAACTGCTTGTGGACGGGAAGCCGTTAGGACGTCTGCCTCGAGAGATTGTTGGCCATTCTACTTACAAACGGATCTTCGGCCAGGTATGAATGTTTTCGTGATTTGCATGAATGAAGCTCACTTCCCTGTATCCAGAAAATTTTGGACGTCATCCCTGCCGATATGCCTGGGATGGACTATGCGACTCCATCTTTCGTCTATGGTTATCAGGTATATTGTTTCCGTACGTCTTCGTTATGTCAATCTAAAGCAGACGGCTGCATTAGGTTTTCTTCGCCCTTCGTGGTAGTCAAAGTCTCATTATACGTACACGAACACCTTCACACCAAGTCTTCGAGCTGATTCCCCATAAAGTTCTCCTGGAAGATTTCCCTGCCTTGTTTGCTACGGAACACGCACATTGGATGGACATCCACAATGGCGAAATTGAATTTCGGCCTCTTGATCGGCTATGGGACCGGTCGCCTCAGAATTGGCGGCTTGCCTTCTTGCCAGATGGTCCTTCTAAGATGATTCACGGCAAAGCAGGGACTCGTCACCTCGTTGACATCCAGAGCGGGACATTCCAGGGTATAGCTGCCCGTATTCGTCCTTTGGAGCACTCGGAATATCTGACAACCATCTACGATGCTCAATCACACACCATCTCGATCGAGCTACCTCGGTTCCGGCTTTTTTTTTTTTAAATAATGGCGAGGTGGAATCGAAGAACATGCAGGGCATGGTCATCGACAATGACCAATGCACGGGGACTATGATCGGGCTAAGCAGTCAGCTCGTCCTTCGCCATAACGATCCGAGATTTGAAGGTCTCCCTGGCTCACGCTGTGTGCTCATACCCCGCGGCGTCGTCCAGTTCTCCCTCTCCCTGGACCAAAATCATGTCCGCGTGTACATCGACACCTGCACCAAATTCATCCGTCAAGTCACGTGGCACAAGTACGAGATCAACTCCGATCTTGGGTTGCTCGTTGGCAATGTCAACCTCACCAGTCGGCTCTACAGGATTTACCTTCACGCCTTATGTAGCCATCCTCTCCCAGACCCATTGACGAGCCAGACAGGCACCGATCACGCGCTGCAGGAGTTGGGCGCTGCTAGCTGTTTCTCATTCCAGAGGTTGACGAAGGCCGATGTCGAGCTGCTTCGGCTCATTGGGAGCATCACCCTTCGGCATTACTATCCGAAGCACCTTCGCGTCATGCAGACCATCAAGTGGTCTCCTCACCTTCCTGCGCTCTCTCAGCACGGCATGTTCGACACCACTGTATGCAATATCCTGCAATATGCACAATCCCTCACCATCTTCCCTGAACTGAAGGATACCGAAGTTGACCTTGACTACAAGTGCGGCGGTGATTCCTTCTTGATGGCACGTGCGACCCGAAGGAACGCTATCTACTATGAGAGAGGCGTCGATATATCACCTGCTTTTGATAGGAGATACGATTCTCGAGATTCTCCTCGCATCGCTGACCATGACTCTGACGGAATTGAGGCCCTGAAAACATCGCAGTTGGTGTACGCTTGGCCTGTAGGTCTCACTCGTCCTCTCGAGACCTCTGAGCTCCTCGAGACCTTCAAAGAATGGCGCCACATGAGCGAACCTATCCCAGAGACATCTTTGATTTATACCCAAGAGTGGTTGCATCTTGATCTACCCGCGAAATGGCTTAGTATCTATGATCTCTGTCGTCAAATAGGGCAACCAGCCTCGAAGAAGTTCGAGCTGGTCTTTTCCTTCACTGCTCTGGCTTATGGCTCGCGAAGCCTTCGGAAATTTATCCCCGTCCTACTAGCTTTTGCTACCATACGCAGACCGTTATTTAGTGCTCCTCCCCTGCATTTGTCCTATGACCTGCAAGATGGGTTTGAACCCCTTCAGGGCCAGGTGCGGAGTATGATCGTTTCCGGAACCAACGATCTCATCAACACCCCGCCGGCCAGCTCTCACAAAGGCGGGACGAAACCTTCGGAGACTTCCATTCTCGACGATCCATGCACTACAATGACATTTCTCGGAGCAAAATCGATAATGCCATGGACTACTTGATGAAACAGTGGCCCTGTTCTTCCCCGCAATCACCTTTCTATCAATACGACAACTCGCGTTGGTTCAATGGTGAAAGAATCATGAGTGAAGTCGCGAAATACTTCGCGAGCTGTTCACGCAATTGTGACCTTCGTTCATTCGCTTCTCAGGTTACAGGGGTTCTGCAGGCAAACTACATAGCCCCTCCATTGATAAAAGAACAGATTCCCAGATTCAGTTTTGTCCCCCAGCTCAACGTCAGCATTGTTCGACTTGACTCACCTTTTACCTTGGCAAATCTTCTTTCCAGTCGTACGAATTCTGCGCCACCGCGTTCTACCCGCATGTTTGGAACAGGGGCACCCATCAATTCCAAACAACCTGGCCAACCGATTGACACCAGCAATTTACAGGATCTCATCTCCCAATTTGAGCGCAACAGCCACTCTGCGCTCAGTCGACTGTATAGCAAGCGTCTCGAGAGAAGGCGAAGCGCATTACACCGTGGCCAGCAGACTTCGATGCTTCCCGAGCATTTACCTCCCATAAATGACTGCATTGCATATCGCGACCAGTGCAAGAGTCGCCTGCGTGATCTTTCGTTGTCAGTCAGCTCTGCTTTGGCACCTTCAACTACTACAGAAAATATCCTCGAGATTTTAGGGCTGTGGCCTCGCATTCATCATCGTACTATGTTGCATCCCCTGGCCTCTACGGCTAACATCCCTCTCAGTCCGGAATGGGCCGACAGTTTGACCGCTTTTGCTGAGGTGTTTATCGAATACCAGCATTCTCAGCGGCTGTTGGAGTATGCCCTTCAATCGGATGCGGAAAATTTCTTTAAAGAGCTCGACAATGCATCATTCAATCGGTCGGATACAGAGCGGAATCCTGACTGGCTATTGATACAGGTAAGAAGAATTTTCATTGACATACTGAGCTTAGTTTCCTCACAGAATTGACTATTTTCAGATCCAAGGAAACTTCATCACCCGCGCGATCCAGTATGACGTTGCGCGAGAGATGGTAACTCCCTCTTCGAGCGACAACACAGTTCTCCAGCTCAACATGGGAGAGGGAAAGTCTCATGTCATTGTGCCTCTTGTTGCGGTAGCTCTGGCTGATTTGCACAAGCTAGTTCGAGTCGTTGTTTTGAAGCCTCTTGCAGGTCAAATGTTCCACCTGCTCGTTGAGCGCATTTCTGGCCTGAGCAATCGTCGTATCTTCCATTCTCCCGTGACGTAACAATGGACATGCAACAGATCCAGCGTATCCGTAATCTATTCAAGGAGTGTGCTCGCGTTCAAGGAGTCTTGGTGACACAACCAGAACATATCCTTTCTTTCCGGTTGATGGTGATTGACCGAACGCTATCTTCGGGCTCTCCTCCCAACCACGTGGCACAGGAGTTGAAGGAGACGCAGGCATGGCTAGCGTCCACTTCGCGAGACATCCTCGACGAGAGCGACGAACTTCTCCATGTCCGGTACCAACTCATCTACACTATGGATCAGCAGCAGCCACTCGATGACGGCCAAGATCGCTGGACTACCATACAAAAGGTATTCGACCTTGTGCGCCGGCATATATGGAAGCTTCATGAGGAGTTTCCTGAGCAGGTTGAACTCCTCGAGCACCGTGCGGCGCAGGTTGACAAAGGGGAGTTCTCCATGTTCGTCTTCTTGGAACCTCTGCTTCTCGGGCACTTGTTTCCCGCATTGCCGAAGATGCCTTGGATGGAGCGCTTGATAACGTGACTTTTGTTGGCCTCAGCGCGCAGCCTTGTCTCCGTAGTGCAGTCCTACGCTTTTATCAAGGAGCACAGTGTCGACGATCAAACATGCTTCACTGTCCAAAGTTTCTACAAAAACTCTGGTCTCTGGAAGGGCCTCCTCCTGATTCGCGGCCTTCTTGCGCATGGTATCTTGATATATGTCCTTAGCCAACGACGTTGGCGAGTGGACTATGGTCTTGATTTAAAACGCTCTCTGCTCGCTGTCCCATACAGAGCTAAGGTATATCTCAAACCTTTCTAACTTCCACACGTTGAATGTTGATCACGCCATATCCTACAGGATGTGCCTAGCTTACGGAGCGACTTTGGTCATCCAGACGTAGCCATTTGCCTGACTTGCCTGAGCTACTACTATGGAGGTCTAACCACATCCCAAGTGCAAGAATGCTTTGAGCTTCTCATCAAGCTCGACAATCCTCCTCTCGAATACGAGAAATGGGTTAAGCGAGGCAGAAGGAGCATTCCAGATTTTCTTCGCCAGCTCATAGGGGTGAACACGAAGGACATGCAGACATTCAAGAGCGATGTTGTTCCTATCTTCAAGCATAACCAAGCCGTCATCGACTTCTTCCTTTCACAAGTCGTTTTCCCCAAGGATGCCAAAGAGTTTCCTTCCAAACTGGGTACTTCTGGATGGGATTTGGCCGAGCACAAGGCTAACTTTACCACCGGTTTCAGCGGAACAAACGACAACTGCGATCTTCTGCCCACTTCGATCACTCAGATAGAGCGCGACAATCAAATTCAAACGAACGCGCAAGTTCTTTGGTATCTGCTTCGACCCGAAAATGACAGGTACATCTGTACCCAAGGCGCAGACGGACAATCACGCTCAGCGATGGAGTTTTTGGAGTTTTTGGTTCGGGAGCCGAAGGAGGTCCGCGTTCTGCTTGACGTCGGCGCCCAGGTAAGCTCGCATTATTATGATTTCAACAATATGCTAACTGTAATGTCAGATGTTGGAAATGACGAACCAGCAGTTGGTCAAGCACTGGTTATCGTTAAGGCAGGATGTTATGGCAGGTGTGTTCTTCGACGATGCGGACAATTTGTCGGTTCTCAGACAGGATGGCGTGGTCGAACCGCTCTACTCATCATCGTTCTTCCGACTGCTCGATCAATGTATCATTTATCTCGACGATGCGCATACGAGGGGAACGGACCTTAAGCTTCCTCGCAACTTTCGAGCTGTGGTAACTCTGGGTCCCAAAGTGACGAAAGACAGGTTGGTTCAAGGTATGTTGCTGCTCTGCCCCTCTACAGTTTCACAAATTACTGACGAGCAAAAAAATCTCAGGCTGCATGCGGATGCGAAAGCTGGGTCATGGCCAATCCGTCGTCTTCTGCGCTCCTCCCGAGATTGACAGGCGCATACGTGAGGCCGAAAACATCGGTTCTTCATGCCCGGTACAGGTCATCGACGTTCTTAGCTGGGTCATGTCCAACACGTGCACCGACATCGAGCATCACATACCCCACTGGGTCGAGCAGGGTGTTGACTTTCACAGGAGAAGAACCGAGGAGGTATTTCTGCCCGGAATTCGGACGTCGAATTTCTGAAGAATGCTTGGCTTCAACCTGCGGCACGATCCCTTGACGAAATGTATGGCCTCACAAGCCAACCCGAACGTTCTACCGGCTCGGTCATTGACATCCCAGACATGCATGAGCGCCTTCAGGCGCTCGGGTCACAACGGTACGCGATGCACGAATGGACGAGGAGCAAGAAAGGGAGGTTAGTCATGAGGTCGAGCAGGAGCTACAACTGGAGAGACCTCCCAGAGTTCCGCCTGCTGTGCATTACCTGGACGAGGAAGTTCGCTGCTTTGTCCGACAGGGGACCATCCCCACCAACTCTGACGCCTTCTTCCCTTTCATGACCCCCCTCCGTTCTGAAACTGACACGCTCAACCCTCAGAACCCATGGTCGAGGCAGCTTCTGGCTACTCGAGACTTCATGACCACGACGAGGGACGGAAAAGAGAAATCTGTTCTCACCGACTATCTGCGTCCCGTCAACTGGATTGTCTCCACTGAGCTTAGGGATGGAAGTGGCATGATTTTCGTCGTGATGAGTCCATACGAGATCAATCTTCTTCTTCAGGATATTCGCGCGAGCAAGTACGTCCGCCTGCATATGTATGCGCCCCGCACCACCCAGGCCATGAAACCATTCGACGATCTAACGTTCTACTGTGTCCGCCATTATCGCCTACGTGCAATTTGGCATCCCCAACCCTCGACGTACGGTGTCAGCTCAACATCTGGGCTGGCCAGCTCTATTTGGACCAGTACGAGACATACCTCCGCCTGTGCCTGCTCTTGGGTGTCTCCTCAAGCGAAACAGCAGAGTACAGTTCAGTGGAGAGCGATCGATTCGTGCCTAAAAGAGGACAGATTGGGGAGATGGTGGAGGTATGCTTGTTCGACGAGAGTCCGTTGCCGTTGCTGAAGAGGCTGTTCGGCTTGAGGAGGAAGGGCATGAGCTATCAGCAGACGCACCTGGGTAAGATTCTGCATGCTCGCCTGCTTTTTCAAGAAGATTTTGAGGAGTGATCTGGGGTGATTTGGAGGAGTAGGAAGACGTGCATCGTCTAGCATCTCTCTTCACGGTCAGAGTAACCTCTAATGTTGGTACGCAATATGATAGTTCATCATAGAATTTGAGTTGTGATGTGAAAGGAAGAAAAAGTAGCACCTTTTCGAACCAGGAGGTCGTGTTGTCAAGGTCAGTCAATAACGGTCAAACTTTGACCGTCAATGATCGACCGTCAGTAAGCTGACCCGGTCAGTCAAATTATTGACTGGTCCAGTGACTCTTTTTATGATATTAACGGCGTAGATGCATGTCTGCCCCATTTTTTTGACAGAATATTGTTCCTAACGACAATAGTTCCATATTGCAGACATCTTTTAAGCGTCAAGTTCAATTTCCGGCCTTCTTTTCGAAATTCTCCATGAAATCAATAATATAATAATAGTAATTCATAAATTTTTTGTCATTTCAATCGAGCCTCAGCTCGCCGTTTCCTCAATGTTGCCTGGGGTCGAGATTTTTAGTCAGCCAGTCCGGTATCTTCAATCACGGTCAGTAGGGTCAGTTGTTGACCATTGACTCTGACCGTACTGACTGACTAGTATTGACTGACGCCGTCAGACGGCGCTCGTGATGTGAGCAACACAACCATTTGACATGTTCAATGCAGGCTGCCAAAAAGGCCCCTTTCGGAGCCTTTCCTGACTTATGGCCGTGTGCTGACGGCGGATTTTGCAATAATGTGTAAGAGGCCTGCCCGAAATGCTTGGAATTTAGTTAGGTATTGACCTGGCCGTTCGACATCTACGCTCTGCGACTCATGGCCAGCTATGGTCAAAAAAAACACCATGTTTGCATCTTTCTCGTCCACCACAATTGCTTTTATACAAACAAATTCCGAACAGAAACAATAATTACCCACTCTTTCGCATTCTTTCGCGCCCTCGCTCACGGTCGACGCTAGGCTTTACATCAACATCAATATCTATATGTATCAATGGCAGAGAGAAAGAGAGAGTAGGTAGGGTTGCGAGCCAGATTCACGTGAACGAGCAGTAATCTAATCGCTTGCGAGCTCGAGCTTGATGTGGGCAATGGCAGCGGCGGGGTTGAGGCCCTTGGGGCAGGTGCGTGAGCCTGGTTTGGGGTGTAAGGGACGACGCGAGATACGCGAGACGGCGGAGGAAGAACGGTGGAACGACAAGCAAGTATGAGAAAAAGTTGCAGTGAGCAAACCATGACAGCAAAGATTTGGGACGAAGAAGACGCACAGTTGAAAATGGTGTGGCAACGGTACAAGCTCATCTCATTCTGAAGTTTTTCCTTCCTCTCCGCGCCGTGCGAGTCCTAGAAACATTGTTATCAGTCAAAGTCGGAAATCCCGAGATCCCACTATTGGCCGCACTATCTCCTTAGCAGGGAGGAGGGAGGAAAGCGGCCCCAGGACGGGCAACAAGAAAAAACACGTACGCGAGAGTCAGCGATCCACCTGTACGCCTGCATGAGCGTCGCGGGACCGAGGTACTCGTCCTGGTTCCACCAGTAAGATGGGCAGGAGGTCGAGCAGCACGCGCACAGGATACACTCGTACATCCCATCCAGCTTCTTGCGGTCTTCAGGCGACTGGAGGAACTCGCCCTGTGCCGGGGGGTTCTCGTTCTGCAACCAAGGCTGGATGGACTTGTATTGCTTGTAGAAGAGGGTCATGTCGGGCACGAGGTCCTTGACGACATACACTGCAAAAGTGTCAACTCTCTGTTCATTCAAAACCGCGAACTGGGTACTGACTGTGAGGAAGGGGGTAGATCTTGGTGTTCTTGCTTCCCTCGCGGTCGATTCTGCAGAGGCAGGCGAGGGTGTTCTGGCCGTCGATGTTCATGGCGCACGATCCGCAAATACCTTCGCGGCACGAGCGGCGAAAGGTCAGCGTTGGATCTATCTCGTTTTTTATTTTGATGAGCGCATCAAGAACCTGCACTCATCACTGAGACAATGTTGCTGTAACGGATCTGCGAGACCCACCATAGGACCCGTCTGGTTGAGATCAATATTATAAGACTGCAGCTCAGGCTTCTTGTCTGGCTGGTCAGGGTTCTATATATTTGATTAGTTACTCATGAACGAAAGACAGACACCGACAGCACACGAACCCAGCGGTAAATCTTGAACTCCTTCGTCAACACGGGTTTCTGTTGGGGTACAGCCTGCCATCTCCCAAGAGAGGTAGAGAAGGCGCGCTTTCCCAGAGCGAGGGGGGTGGAACGGGTGGTCGCAAGCAAGGACTGCATGTCGGGGCTGTCTCGCGGACGACGACGATGATGTTGACGAGAGAAGGTGAACAGTGGGGAGACCCGTTTCCGATTTCGGGTGAAGGTCGCGTGATATCGGATGGATTCCAGGAATAGCCGGCTTTCCAGCCAATCACATCGCGAGGGAAAGTCATCACAGTCTAGACACAAACGGATCCAGAATCACAGCGAGGAGGAATAAAAGCTTTCATTGAAATAATCTTTCAGAGTTCAGAGGTTCAGAAATGAATGGTATAGTAATTGAACTACGTCCTGAGGCCTGATTACTGACATAAAGGTCTACAACGTAGCTGCTGCAGTCATCACAGCAAGAAGAGAAGTAAACAAAATCCCGTTTCCTTGAATAATCCTCGAGCTTGCACCACTGCTCACGGTCACTGTCGCGAATGGCGCCAACGCGCCCGTGTACGTCGTCGTCGTCGTTTCCACCTCCGTCTTGAAGATAGGTGAACTAGATCCGGATCCGGAGCCATCAACTACGAGAAACGGAGAGGTGTCCTCCCTGACACAAGCTCCCTCATTTTTTGTCAAGTCCAAAGTACAATTCACGTTGAGTCCATCAGTGGAGAATTGTCCGAAATTGGCGTTGGTTTTGAGGGAGGGCGGGGCGCTGAGGTGGAACGTTGAGGCGCCTTGCTCTACCGTGACTGTAGGGAGAAATTACGTGCACAGTCAACATTTAAGACGCGTCAAGGAATTGGCCAGACGGTGAAGATTTGGACTCACAGACAACCGTCGTTGGTTGAGAGATGAGCGTGATAGTCGTAGTCGGTTCGTGCACGACGAGCAGACTCTGCACCTCCTGGACTTGGAAAAGCGTCACGCCACTAGCTCCCGTCCCAACCACGGATACGATAGTCGTTGCGGCCTGCTCGAATGAAAATAATCCTGTGTTGGTTGCAGTGGGCGCCGGCGGGCTGACATAGTACAGTGTTACTACGCCTCCGTTGACTGTTGATGCAGAACACCGGGTTAGCGAGTATAGAGAAGTGTCACATTCGTTCATTACCGGAGCGAATCCTGAAGAGAACAGCCATAAGGATGCCAAAGACGAGGGAAAAGTGACACCTGCTTAGGATCATCTTGGAAAGTTCACTGCAAGTTAGCGAAGGGGGAAGGCAAGTAAGCACTTGAAATATATCACTGGCAGAGAAAAAAATCAGATCTTTTATGAGCATCACAAGAGACAGAAGCATCAACGCCAAGGCTAGTTACCTTTGAACTGAGATTTCTGCATCTGTGCAGTTCAATCACAGGTGCCCAGTTCAGGGCCAGGCTCGGGGCGACTTACATTTAAGTACCACACGGCAGTGTATGAAGATGGGGAGTACATACTGTAAACAGGCTGTGCTGAACAAGTTGTGGATTGAAGTAAACATCCATCTGGCCATATTTGGTAGGAGTCTTGTACTTCCTTGGAAAAGGTGAGAGGCAGCATTACTTCAGTATTGGGACCGTCGACTATTCTCAGTCAGATGGTTTTCGACCTTGTGGAGGCCCTTTCGGAATTGTCCAGCCCTAAACATTCTTCCTAGGTCTCCAAGAAACACATAAGATATATAATACTGTCAACAAAAGCATTTACGAAGATACATCATAGTCAACCGCTATATGCGGGGCCTTGCTCACCAAGGGCAATTTATCTTTCGGCCAATTCTTTAGAATCTCCCTGCACCGGTCATACTTCTTTTTTCCCTCTTCGTCCAGCTTGTTGCGGTCCCTGTCGTCAAGGTCTTGTATGCCCAGGCATAGAGTCATTGAATTTCCATTCGATACTCGCATTAAAGCGGCGTCAAGTGCGGACCAGTGTTGTCTTCCTAGATACACATCCGGTTCTATATATCTGGTTTCCCCTGGGTCGTCCAGAGCCATAATCGCGATCGTGTCGAGTTTATTGTCCGTCGAAAGTGTACTGAGGATAGCACAAAAGTCTGCTAGTGGATTGTCGTATCCTTCTCCGAAAGTCAACGATATCTCCAGTTGACGAAGGTTCGCGAGTTGACCCATGTCGTTGACGTCTTCTGAGAGGTAATTTTCCTCGACTTCGTAGAGGATCGTGAATCAGGAGTGCGAAATCAAAAGGAGGATAGTCAGTAAATAACTCACTACAAGTCAAGCTCAACTCTTCCAGAGAGTCAGCACAGACGTCCAGGATATACCGCAAATCATCAGAATCTTCGATAGGATCACCCGAGCTCTCAAGCCTCAGGAGATACCTGAAATCGAGGTAGTAATCCACGAGATATCTGATAGTGTCATGGCCGCACTCTTTGAAAGTAAACTCGTCCAGTCGAGGGCGAAGCATGGGATCTATGGCCTCGCGATCGGAGGCCTCCAGCGTAACATCACACAGTTCAAGCTTTCGCAAAGAGCGGCAGCTCGTCACTAGCTCAATGGGTACATTCGTGAGACCGCATAGCTCCATGGACGTGATATACGGTGCGAGGAAAGGCTGTACCAGCTGTGCATTCAGCGCCCGATTGTCACAGAACTGTGATGGATGGCTGCCGTAGTCCGAGCTTTGTCCGTGGCCGTGGATGATAGTCTTAGATGGCAGTCCCAACTGAGAAGTGGCCTGCGTGATCATAGACACGATGCAGAACAGCACAGGGTAGTGGAAGATCGCGATAGTGGAAGACTGCACTTCGAAGCAGAGGGAGCGAACGTGCGAGGCGAGATGGGGGTTATCGTGCAGGACGGCGTCAAGCCTGTCCACTTTCCCCGCGAGTTGCTTGGCATCACATGCCCAGAAACGAAGTTGGCTAAAGAGGCGTGTCTGAGCGCGTGGGCGGAAGGATCTGCAGACGCTCGCACAGGCACGGAGGATATTCGGTTTGTTGCCCCAGTCATAGTTTGAATCACTGATACAATCAACGATTTCGTCGATGAGCTCTTGTGGAAGGGTTAAAAATGGTGCTTGAGACATGGTGAAAGTGAGGAGGGAAATTTGCCGCTGCCAGAGGGAGTTTTATAGGTCAGCCGACCGACGTTGGGCCCTTCGAGGTGCCACAAGACCAACTTGACCGCTTCGCGAATTGTAATAAAGCGCATCACCATAAAAGCACGACCGTCCGTAAATGGAACAAGCATGGATCTGAGTAGCAGCGCGCATTGGCTTTTCGACGCTTGAAAATATGGCCCCGACTAAAAGACAAAGACATGCAACAATCTCAGTGGCAAGGCGGCCGCGTCCGTGGTTTGGCCGTCTCTCCCATTATTTTTCATCCAAATTGACGAGGAAAAACCAAAATGTGCTCAGATAGTTGTGGTAGGTACGTCGGAGGCGATGCGGAGGGCATAGGAGTGTTGGAAGTTGACTTTCAAGTTCAAGTTGGTGAGGAACTGCACTTTTGAGTTTCCACCGAAAACTTTGTGCCAAATCCGGAAAGTTGGCACGTGATGACTGAAGTGTCGCATGTCCCAGCCCCCCGGCCCGGCCCTTGTCCGACGCTGTTGTCGTCCTGCCACCCACTCGATAACCCGCATCCTCGCTGATGTGCTTATGTCTATCATGATGCATTGGGGGGATATGTATCTTTAATCTCCAATTGTTTGCACGATTTTTCTTTCGGCATTGTGACCATGTTGCCTTGCCGGCGACCTCTGCTTCTCCCAACTTCGTCCTCAAAAGCCTCAGGGCCTTACCTCACCCCCCAAGCTAGTCTCGCCATATTCGGGTGCGTGGTCGGTTTTGAGGACCTCGTCGAGCTTGTAAACAACTTATTCGCGCACTCAGAGGGAAGCGTGCGGGGTGGAAGGCCATAACATTGCAAGTCGCTGGGAGTCCTGGGATGCACAGTCCGAAAGGATCCGACAGACCTGGAGTAAGGATGGCAGCTCCGATTGTAATGCTTCTATGTGACCGGACAAATTTACGAGACATGCGACTGGTATTCCGTGGTCCTCGCAGAGTTTTCTGCATGACACACTGGGTCGTCATCGGTTGTCGAAACGGTCTACTCCATAGTCTTGCTATGCGCTGTCGTTTTGAGGGTAGGCGGGTGATCATTTTCTCTAAACTATCTACAGGCCACGATCTACCTCTCTCCGTCAATCTCGTTTGAAACTTGGGCCATGGCCAGTGTTCTTCGCGCATCCGCTCTGTGTTACTTATCATACCTGGACTGATGTAGACGCGAGCACCGACTCCAGAAAGATACACCAAAGGAGCCTTTGGCCTAGTTCCCTATCACGTTCCGTTATCGGAGTGGCAGTCCTCCGGCAATCGTTCTTTCCGTCTCCACTAAATTTCAAGCTGTCAGCTAGTACTACACTTCGAAGTTTGCAGCGCCATATCAATTGCGCAGTTACCCATGGACATAAAGTCAAGACTCCATTTGATCATCCTTCGGATTGGCATAAAGAGTTAGCCCTTGAAGAGCACTTCTTTTAATTTCTTCTTCCTTCAGCATGTCTCTCGCTCATGGTACTCTTGGCTTTACTCCTGTGGATCGCTCTGTTAGCTATGTTGCAGGCAAGACGCACCCCAAAAGTCACTCTACGGCGATTCTGATAATTAGGTCCAGTCGGCTTGGCTGCCTGCGCTGTATATGATAACAGTGAGTCTGAATACTCTAGCTTCACATTGCACGATACCATGTTGACTTCTGGTTCTAGTCATAACGCTTGATCAAGAAGTTTGTCAATATCTTCCTCGTTCTGAGATCAGCCATAACAAAATTAATTAGATCGAACTTATATGGGTCAGTGCAATAGCCCTTTCTTCCATGCGTGACCGAGCTCACAGAACAACTCATGGGCGCTTGTTAATCCAGAAGCGATCAAAATGGACCGTCGTTCAATTATTGTTTGTCACAGTACGTTGGTATCTCACCCCGCATATCATGGATGGTCTTCTCATGGCCACCGATAGAATCGATTTTTGAGTCACGCCGCCCTCATGTACGCATCATATCGTCATGGAGGGCTATAAATACCAGCTAATGCTAGTTATATTTAGATACAATGCTTGGGGTAAGTGGCGCTGTCGCCCTCGATGTTTGCTATGCAGACTGAAGTTGTGTTCACGCACTGTAGCGTTTACGATCAATGCCAATGCTATGACACAAAGCGTATGCTTTCAGAATCGCTCTGCTCAACCAAAGATTAATCGTTCGCACTTCATGCGTGTCTCTTTGCAGCAGTGAGTGTGTATCCATGGGGTTCATTCAGCCGATTGTTGAGTTCAATAAGCTGCAGATGTACGTATTCGTCTGCCGTAATATCTTGGGGAGGCAATGTAGCTTTCTGGTCGATGCAAGGTACGTGTATAGTGAAAGCTTCTAAAAAGGTTATTTGATCGTTGTTTCAGGCATCATGGTCTTTCGAATTTCGAGCATGTACGGAAACTCTCGCAAACTTGTTATTGTCCTTTCCGCTGCCTTCTTCGCCGAAGTAGTGATCACTGCAACGAGTCAAGCGTTGTTAAATCCTCAACGTCATGCTGGCTGTATGTTTTCTTTGTCGATTTTCGCGATGACTTAACGCTTATCCACAAACTTTGATAGCCAACACAGGAGAGACTCTGCAGTGCCTACCACAACCACCTTGGTTGTCTCGCCTGTTTTGGATTCCTATTATCATCTTTGAAACTCTGATACTCGGCCTCTCGATATACAAGGGGTTGCAATATCACTCAGAAATATGGGGTGCACTTCGAACGATGCCTTTTTTTTTTTTTTTTTTTTTTTATTCCGCAAACTCCCCCTTTGTGGCTAAGCCATATGGTAGGGTAAGTACTTACTTGTATGCTACCTGTCTATCTATTTGTCAATCATGTATCTATAAAGCAACAACAGCTACGGGCAACGCATAGCGTCACCCACAGCGAGCCCCCGAAGCCCGCATGAAATAGGTATAGGTGATGTCCTATAATGTAAGGATAAAATATGAGAGGTTAAGTTATAGATTATAAAGTACGTTAGGGCCTCATAGCCCTATCCTCGTGCCACTGGTGGTTGCGGCCTGTCGTCATTGCCCATCTCAGGTATGGCTCCGAAAACTGCTCGGAAGCGGTCGGTCACCGCTATGAACTTGAATAGGTGGGGGAGAAGTCGCGGCTCGGACAATAGCTGCGTTGCGTCAGCACTGTAGCGCCCCCCTGCTGCCATCATCTGTCGTCTCGCATTGTTGTGTGCGGGGCACCGGGTGAGGTAGTGGTGTACGGTCTCCTCGTGTGTCCTGCAGCATGGGCATATCGGGGACTCTGCCTTGCCAATTCGATGGAGGTGTTTCGCTAGCGGGACATGTCCAGATCGTAGCTGGAATAAGATGCTGGCCTGTTTACGTGTAAGTGAGGCGGCTAACTTCAGGAATTTCTTCGAGGGTAAGGTGCTGTCGATTGCCGATATACGTTCATAGCGGGTTGACTTGGTCCATGCCTCGCGTGCCAGCAGGTTTAGTTTCTTACGGTAGTGTTGTTTGACAGCCGACTTGCTGTGTGGTAGCTTTGTCCGCAGCTGTATTGGCAGGAGCCGTCGATGGCTCGAGTTGCCTTCTGCTGCTCGCTTTGCTTGCTCATCCGCTGCTTCGTTGCCGACTATGTCGACATGTCCTGGTGTCCACCGTATCGTGAGGTCTAGTGCTGTGTGCCGTCGCCGTACCATTGCCAGGCATTCATGGAAGATGTCAATGATGTACTGTGATGGGCCTGGTTTGATTTTCGTCGTCGCTGTAATCGCGGACTGGTTGTCCACTCCTATCGTCACCTTGCGCACCCTTCCCGTTTCCTTCGTCAGCAGCTCCAAACCCAAGGAAAGCCCTACTCCTTCCCCTTCATAGACCGTATGCACCTCCTCTGTGCCCAAGTGCAATCTCCTCGAGTCCTTGTGTACCCCATCGCGAAATAGAACGGCCGCCGCTCCGATTCCGCCCTCATATCCTGATCCGTCTGTGTATATCTGGATGTCCGCCGTGTCTGCCTCCTCCTCTGCCAGCGCCTGCTCCACCGTCTCCGCTATCCTCACCTTGAAATCTGGTATCCACTTAGGTGATTTGCGAGTCGCTTTTATGATTTCCATCGATTTCGGTTTTATGGAGTACGTGTGCATGAGCTCGTGTAGTGGCGAGGGATGTTTCTTGACATATGACTTAGCTGCCTTGCGGACAGGACCATGTAGCGGGTGCGTCGCCGGCAGGGTTGCTAAGCGTAACGCAGCATCATGCCGGACCTTGTCGACGAGCAGATTGAATGGTAGCAGGTTGGCGTGGACATTCAAGATGTCTGTTGGCGTCGACCGCATGCCACCTGTGATCATGATCGCTGCTTTCCGCTGGATGGAGGCCAACTTGTTGATTAATGCCCGTCCTGCCTTCGGTTCTCGGTGCGCGCCGTCTGTGCGGCGATAGGGTGTCAGATAGATATCCGCCGCATACAGCATACGTGGCACTGCTATCCCAAGGTACAGGCGCCTGACATGCTTGAAGCTCATCCCGCCCGATGGCCTTGCGAGCCGCCCGAACTGGATCATCCAGTCCTGGCCTTTCGCTAGCGCCGCTGCATGCTGGTCCTTCCATTTCAGCTCCTGGTCAATGTGGACTCCCAGAAACTTAACGGTTCCCTTAGGCTTTATCCTATGGCCCTCTACCACCATCGTTGGACGCGGCATCGGGATACGCTTTCGCTGGATGAAAGGGTGTGGTACCGTGGTTCGTGTGGCATCTAGCAGCTGGAATTTCTCTATGCCGAATGAGCAGTTGTGTCGTCGTGCCCATTCGAGGACACCGCCATTGCGGGTCATCATGTTCTTCAGCTTCCTATGCGTCTCCGAGAAGTCCTTGCCCGTTGCCACTAGCGCGACATCATCGACGAACACAAACGCCCACTCGCCGTTTCGTCGGACTGGGACGACCAGGATTCCTGCATTGTAGAGGATGTAAAGAACGAGGGATTGAGCGTCACCCTGGTCAAGGCCGTTGTCGATGCTAAAGATTTCAGAGCGGTAGTCGTCAAAGACTAGGCTTGTGCGGCGCCCTTCCAGCCGCCTTCGTACCCACTCCACGTGTTCTACTGGCACTCCTCGCATCCGCAGGTTGTGCAGCAGTACATCGACCGCTACGCTCGGAAAGGCACCCTTGACGTCCAGAAACAAAACCGATGCCACCTCCGTCTTCCGCCATGCATCCTTGATGGTCTTGACCACCAAATGTATTGAGTCAGTCGTCGCTCGACCTGGCCGACCACCAAAATGGTTCTCTGGCAACAGTCCTTCCGCCTCCGCCATCTTCACTGCATCCTCCGTCTTGCACATATTCAGTACTCTCGCCATCCCATCCGATAGGACGATCGGCCTCCATGCCCCAGGAATTGTGTAGTCCGACTTGCCTGGTTTGCGTAGGACCGGCGTCTCCGTCAATTTCCAGCTGTTCGGATAAACTTGTAGATGGTCTGTGGCGCGATAGATGGGTCCTAAGTACGGAACCAGTGCTGGGCGGTTGTGTGTGAATACTGAGTTGGATGGTGTCCCTGTCCGTGTCGCCTTATATGGTTTCATCCTCTGGATGGCTCTGTGGATTTGGATGTCGGTCACAGGCTCAAAGGCCCATTTTGGCGGCGGGTATACGAAGCCTGTGTTGTCGAACGGGATAGCATCAGGAAAACGACTTTTGATCCAGATCAACTTAGGTAATTCCAACTTTCCCAAAGCATACATTAGCACCCTGGGCTGCTTTGGGTCACTCTGGGTGTCTCTGGATGTCTTTCGAAAAGTTACATTTCTCCAGAGCAGTCCTGGACTCTCTGAACTTATGATTCAATGGATACAGTCTACATAGGTTCATCGGGAAAAAGACTTTTTGTCCCACAACAACTTAGGTAAGATCAAGTTTCCCAGGTTGTCATAAGCCATCCCAGAGCAACTTGGGTCAACCTAAAACACCCTCACATGTCCTGAGGTTGCATATCTCTTGAACTTGGTATTCAACATGTGTAGAATACACAAAATGTAATTAATTAAATTAATATATGTGAATTGGTATATAATGTAGCTATCAAGGCAAGTGAGGGATTTACAGCCCACAAGCAAGCTACAGCAGACCAATTGTCGCACTCATCACCATCACGATACCCAGATAGGACACACATGGACAAGGGGCAATCACAGCCCTCGAAAACAGCGTGAGGGCCACCATTTCTATATCAGCGGAGTTGGGTGTGTATCGGTATGTGAACTCGACGTAAGGAGAGGGTTCTGTACAGGAACAAGCATTGGGGCTGGAGAGAAGGAGTAGCTGGGAGGAAAAGCAGCTCGTCGGCGTCATTGTATTTCGAGGTTGGCCGGCTTCATGGAGGTGCACGATGGTGACAATGAGCCATCGTGTCTCGTCATCATGCTTTGGCTGTCTGAGCCACATCGGGCGATCGAGCAGCAGCATTGTCAGCAATGAGGGTCAGAAGAGTGGGGTGGGTGGAAATCCTCCAAGTGCTGCTGCGGTCCCTCCTCATCGTATCGAGACAACGAGGGTGGCTGGAGGTGGTGGGCGCCCTCGTCATCATATCGAGAAACGGGGTTGCAGGTGTGCCGGCGTCACTTAGTCATTGTCGTACCCGTGGGATCATCATTGATGCACCCGTTGTTGCATCCTCATCGTCGATGCACTTGCCTTTGCAGCATCGTCGATGCACCTGCCACCGCAGCTTATGCGCGGAGTGGAGACCCACGGCGACTGAGTGTGGTGGTGATGGCAGAAGGATGGTATCCGTGCCCGCTGGTATGTCATTTCCTCGCCTAGTATCCAGATCCATTCCCTAACGCTGTCCATGTACACGCTAGGCCACCATCGAGTGTACCACGTGCAAGCACATGGCCCGACGAGACAGTCTGGAAAAAAGGAAGGTCAGATAATATGAACTTATGAAGAGTAGGCAAAAGAGAAAGGGACAAGGGAACACAATATGAGACGTGGAGAGAATGGTTGAGAGATGGACGAGAGATGGACGAGAGATGGAGAGATGGAGGTACGTGGTCTGGTAAACCAGATGACGTTCGAGGAGGAGACGACAATGTTAAGCACATCGTCATCTCCTCGTATAGCCTGTGGGTTGCCACCGGCTCCACTGCCGGTGCCAAACTTGACCATGTTCAGTGCCCACTGCTTGCACGCGACGAGGTGGTGGCACGGGAGCAGCAAGATCTCACGCGGCGATGAGAGGCAGAGCGGGCACTTGGGACTGCATGTTGTCCTTGCTGCGTCGTGCTCGCTGTGGACCTATCCTTGCTGTGTCGTACTCGCCGTGTTGTGTCGTCAAGCTGCGGCTTCATGGTCGGTCATCGGTGGGGCTTGTCGTGAGCGTCCTCACATCCATGGTTGCAGCTTCATCGCAGGTGTCGCGTCACTGTGATCATCCCCATGGTCGGCTCACATCGTCCTTGTGGGTGTCCTCGCAGCCAATCTGGTGTTCGTTGTGCTCGACGTCCGTCGGTCGTGGTCGCGGGGTGGTGCTTGGTGACTGAGTGCCATGGTTGATGGTGGGCAGCCAGGATAAATGTGAACGTAAGAGGAGACGCGACACCGTCGTTGTCTCCTCTTTTGGCCTGTAGGTGGAAGGGTGGTGAGTGGTGGAGTGGTGAAGGAGGATTCGCAGAATGTGTCGCATATATGACACACTCCATGACGCACCTCGTCGTTGTACCCACAGCGGCATGGCGGCATCATCGATGCACCCGCTGTTGCGGCGTCATCGCGTTGTCATTGCTGCACCTGCGGCATCGTGGTGTCATCGTCATCGCACCAGCAGCCGCAGTGTTGCAGCATCATTGTCATTCTGGATGGATGGGCGTAGCCCATGCCATCCATCAACCGAAATCCTGGGGCAGGTCACTGCTGCTGGCGGGGGTCGCTGCTGCTACTGCTGGCCTTCCTCGTCGTATCAAAACAGTGGTAAGGGCTGCGATGGCGGCGGCTGTCCCTCTTCGTCATATCGAGACGACGATGGCAGTCACTGGTAGTGGTGGTCCAAAAGATGGGCATATTGATGAATCGGCCGAGATGCCATGGCATAGAGGGTGGGCCTGGCACGATCGCCATCATCCCGATTGCAGAGGCAGAGATGGTGGTGCTGATATTGATCTGGCATGCGTCCAGTGCACACATGGTGTACGAGCCAGCAGCAGGGCATGGGGTGTTGGGCATAGAAGGTGGTGGTGCTCGAGCTGATGCATCGCAGGTCAAAAGGATGAACGCAAGTGTCACCTGGGTGTGCCAGGTGACGATGACGTTGTACGAGGAGATGAAGAACACACTCTTCGTCTCCTCATATAGCCTGTGAGTGGAGGGGTGAGTGGTGGGCTGTGGAGAAACAAATCCGTGGAACGAGTCGTTTATACGACTCATTCCACTACTCATCTCGTGGGTCTCCCTCTTCCAGGGTCTCCCCTTGGTCTCTCGGTCCCCTCTATGCCCACCTATATCCTTCAAGAGTGAGCCTACAACCTCCAATGAGTGACGGGCACTGTCGTGGAGTTGTCGATGCACGGGCCGTTGCAGCGTCGTGGAGTCGTCTTGCTCACTGTCACGGTCGCGAGTGCTGGCTCATCATCGGGTCATATCGAAGCGGCATCGAGGCATCCCCGACGTGGATAGACAGGGATGTGTGGATAGGCAGTGGTGGGTGGGATGTCGAGGTTGGGAGAGGCAAGAGAGAGGCGAGACTCAAGGTAGGATGGACTTAGGACATTTCAGACATCATGTCTCTCTTTTTCCACGGTCAGCTGACCACCCACGTGAATGTTGAACTTTTCAACTTGTCTCTTGAACGTTGAACGTTGAACTATGCCCCCATCTCTTTACCCACCGCCTACTCCCCTCAACAATGAATCCACAATGCCCCAGGTGCATCGACGGCCACCCCACCATGCCGCCGTTGCATCAAGTTCTTCCTCTCATTAAAGCAAAAGGACAGCTCTTTCCTGGCGGCACATCGTTCAGAAGTCAATGAGAGGTGGGTTTCCAACTTCTTATTTGCAAAGCTCTACTACAAAAGCATGCAGCGGGATACATTGCCTCTTAGCAGTTGCCACCCTGCTCGACATACTCACCCCCAAGCTCATTCAAGGCACGGCATCCTTTATCGCCTCATGCCAGACCTATGAAGGTGGATTCGCTTCAGCATCTCACCCATCCACCTCCCTATCTGGCTCTCTCCTGCCACCACCTGCACTGTGTCCTCCTCTCGGGGAAGCACACAGTGGGTACACATTCTGCCCGCTGGTGTCTTGGGTCCTCCTCTGGCCCTACCTTGCGTCCACGTCAGACCCCTCTCTGCTGACGATCAACCTCAAGAACCTCCTGCGGTGGCTGGTAAACATGCAAGGGATCAAAATCAAGCCGGGCGGGTTCAAGGGGCAGACGAATAAGCTTGTGGATGGGTGCTATTTGTGGTGGTGCAGTGGGGCATTTGCCTTGCTCGAGGCGCTCAGCGTAGGTGGGATACAGAATGCGGATTCGGATGAAGTGCCTGTTGATTCCGAGACGGGGCCGGCTGTCTGGGATGATGTCGATGGTGAGTGGTGCATCCCCTGCTTCGAATGGACGGAACAGATGCTGATTTGTCTTTGTAGATGGGCTTTATGGCCGACAGGCATTGCAGGAGTGCATTCTTTATGCAGGACAACGCCCGGCCGGTGGTCTGCGCGATAAGCCACCCAAGTCAGTCATCCATCGCTTGCCATTTGCTAGCCTGCTAAGTTTCAACTGACAGGAATGCAGATGCTTATCACATGCTGTACTGTCTCTCGGGTTTGTCGTCCGCGCAGCCGATGACCCCACGACACTGCGGGGGCATTGACGACAGCTGCACAACACCCGCGTAAACAGACAAGGCCAACCGGTCGCCTGCCCCTCCTCTCGATGTGGGCCATTCAGAAGACTTAGGATGGATGGAGAGGGTGGCGAGAGAACAAGGGGAGACCCTTGAAGAAGGAGATCTGCGAGGTGCGTCATGGAATGGGTCTTACGACTCGTTCCGTTATTCATCTGTAACTTGCTACTTACCATCCAACCCACAGGCTGTACAAGGAGATGACGACATTTACCATGTCATTGTCTCCTTCTCGAACATCTCTGGTTTACCAGACCATGTTCGAGTTTGTTCGAACACCCGCAGCGGCCCACCACTGTCAACTTACCACCACCACCAGCCTCGCCTGCCCCGTTCGACACAGCTCAGCAAGATGACCCGCAGCCTGCCTCTCAGCAGCTGCGACACCCACACACACCCACACCCATTACAACTGCCTCCAGTCTGACAACCCCAGCTACCACAACTACCTTGAGCATACCATACGATGGCTGCCACATATCCACCCCCTCTTCATGACACCAGGCGCAGCAAGGCAAGTGACGGTAAAAGGGTGGGCAGACGCGGTGACAATGAGGTGACAACTGGATGATGCCACCACTGCTCCAATGATGAAGGCGAGCTGGAGAGGGACCCACCGCTGTTTCAATATGACGATGAGGGCCGCAAGGCTGGCAATGGTGCCATGGGAAGTATTGATGAGTGGTAATGACAAGAACCATATGTAGACTAGGGTATTTTACTATCTAGGTTGTACTTATGTAGTAAGAACTCAAATATAGTTGTTTATTATAAAACCTATAAAGTAAGATGGAAATGCATCTAAAGAGCTCTTTGACTGCTCCATGACCGCTCTAGGTTGCTTTGGACCTGCTCCATGACCGCTCTAGGTTGCTTTGGACCTGCTTTAAGAGTGCTTTGGATTGCTTTGGACCTGCTTTGAGAGTGCTTTGGATTGCTTTGGACCTGCTTTGAGAGTGCTTTGGGTTGCTTTGGGTTGCTTTGGATTGCTTTCAGATGTCTTTGGTTTTGCTTTGGGACAGCTTTAGTTCTGCTTTCAGACGTCTTTGGTTCCACTTTCAAAGTGAGTGGAGTGACTTTGAGGTGTCTTTGAGAAAATAGTTACCAAGTCACTTACATTTCAAAGTCGCCTGAGAAGCTTTGAGTCTTTGTAGTCTTTAGAGTCTTTAGAGATGTCTAGAGCAGCCTGGGTTTCTCTGAGGAAAAACTTCATTTTCCTGATGTAGCGGGTTTGGGTGGGAAGAATGCCTCGAACAACATCTGGCTCTTGCTGGCGTTGTCCACTGCCTCGCGTATGACTGCTTTCGTCTCTGGGTGTCTGATTTGCAGAGTCGGCATGCGCGCTCGCCCTCCATCGGATGCGGGTCCTGTGACCAATCGACTGGCTGTCCACATGCTCGTTTCGTCTAGGTTCTCAAGCCAGTCTGCCCAATGGTCCGCCTTTGCATGCCGGACTTGTTCAGAGTATGTGTTCCGCAACCGGCGGTACTCCTCATGAACGGGGTGTTCCTGGTTGAGCGCCAGGTGGTGAGACTTACGTGCCAGCCTCTGCGATGCTGCTTTGGCGACAGCCAACTCATGAGACCACCACCGTTTTGCGTATGGGGATGGCTTCGACATTGGAACATGCGCCTCCGTGGCCGTCCGGATCGCCGTCTCTACCCCTTCCACCGCCCTCTCGAATTCCTCCACACTCTCTATCTCCCGCGCCACTCCTAACTTCCCCAGTTCCACTTCCAGCACCTCCGCAAACCCTATCCAGTCCGTCCCTCGATAATTCCTCTTCGGCTCAAACGCTGTCGTCGTGGGTGTGATGTCGATGACGCTGATAATTGGCATGTGGTCAGTTTTTGTCGGCCTCCGTGTCGGGTCTGTGTCGCAGCTGATGAACGCGCTCAGCAGCCCACTGCTGCAAAAGACGTTGTCGACGCGCGTCAGGTTCTTCGTGCCGAAGGCTTCCAATGTCGGTATGTCTTTTGGTAAGGCCATTTTCATGTCATGCCGCATAAGCATGTCAATCAATACCTGAGCTTTGTTGAGGTTGGCGGTGGTGAAAAGGTGGTGATTCCGCTCCTCGTCCCACAGTGGGTGGTGTCGGTTGAAGTCGCCCATCCAGATGGTGTGTAGTGGGGCTCGTGGGTGGTCTCTGTGTGCCGGGTCTCTGAGGTATGCTCTGATTACATCCAGGCTGGAGTTGTTATCACAGTTATTGTAAATGTTGATGAAGCGTATGGTGCCGAAGGTTCCGTGAATCTGCATGCCTGTAACGTCACTAGACGGGAAGCTGATTGGTGTCCACGAGTTTGTCGTTAGTCTGGTGTTGACGAGTATGACCGAGCGTGTGGCTTTTGGGTTGTCGAGGTGTCCAGTTGGGTAGATGGGCCTCCAGTACGCATTCGCCCGCGTCCGCCCTAGGAAGTCGATTGAAGGTTCTTGTAGCATGATGATGTCGTATTTCTGTGGGTCAACGGTCTGCAGGAGGTCCAACTGACCGTCCAGCGAGCCATTGATGTTCTGTTGCCAAATCACCAACTCTCGCTGCGCTATATTCGCGTCAGGCCTCTCAGGCATCCGTCCGTGTCGTTTCCGACGTTGGGACGGTCTTGCGCTGTTTCGTCAGCACCGTCCGATTTGTTCCCGTTGGGAATGTCTGATTGCCCCAGCTCTCATCCCCATCCCCTCCAGTTGCGCCCGCACTCCATTGTGGACCCCATTGGTCTGGGAGCGTGCTCTGCTGACTGCTGGTGGTGCCCCTGCCATTCCCTTCTCCCATCCCTGCTCGTCCCCTCCCTGACGCTCCTCCTCTCCCTCGTGCTGCTGTCCTTCCGCCTCCCAACTGCATCCTTACTCCTCCGCCTTCACCTGCTGCTCCGCCTGCCAACCGCCCCATGCCTCGTCCATTCTTACCCTGCCGCACCTCTGTCCATCCGCCTCCAAAACTTCCCCCGGGTGTCTGCCATGTCGAATCTTGCTTGTTCGTGTAAATGTCGTGTGTGGGTGCTACGGGCTCCCACGTCGCCGGGTCTTCTGTTGGGAAGTACTTATAGCCAGCTTCCGGGATCGTGGCGTGTAGTTTGAGCGTGGCTGCCACGAAATGCGGGCATCTCCTGTCAGCCGCCCCATGACCGCGGACTTTGCAGTTCGAACAGAAGAACTGGTCTGGGTCCATGACCGGGCAGGTCGCACTCCGATGTCCTTTACCACAACGTCCACAGGTATCGTCGGTTGCCTTGCAGGCAAATGCGCGGTGGTTAGCTCCTACGACCTGACACTTGAAGCATCGCTCGGCGTCTGGCAGCAACTTTCGTACGAGGACTTTCTTGCCTTCGATGTAGGCCTCCTCCTTGATAACGTGGTTGGCGGGCACCTGCGACACAAATCCCATGATGAGATGGGCCGTTGCCTGCGATTGCTTGCGTCGTAGGACCGGCTTGATGAACTTCGCGAACGCGACCGACCCCCTGGGCAATCCGTTCGCATCCTCGACTTCCTGCAGAGCCCCCTCGGCTTCTGGTTGGAAGCTGACCGGGACATATTCCACGATGGTTTGGCATAGGCGCGGTTTCACGACCGACGTTCCTCCCATGGCTGACAGGAACTCCGTCATGACCTCATCCCCTCGCAGCCATGCTGCTGCCTCCTCCGAGTTCAGGTCGAAAACCACCCCCCCATTCGCTAACTTCTTCGCTCCCATAAACCGCACCTCTGACGGTTTTCCTGTCAACTCTTCCTTCATCAATTCCAACGTCACATTCCCTTTCCCCACTAGCTGCCGCTCCGTCATCTCCTTCAACCCATTCGATCCTCCTGGTGCCGCGTCAATCAATATCTGTCGTTGTACCACTTGCGCCCGTGCTAGCGCAGCCGAGAGACGTGGGTTGTTCGTGCCGTTGGCCAGCATCTCCGCGTATGATGCATTGGTATTGGTGTTCTGTACTGCACTCTGAACGGGGGCCGCTGCGGCTGCGGCTCCTTGCAACGCACTGTCCGCTGCTCCTTGCAACTGGTTGGTTATCTCCTGGCATTCATCTCTGAAGTCTTCTAACGCTGCCCCCGCTTCCCTCGCTGCTAGTCGAAACTCCTCCGCCGCTCCTTCAATCGCCTCTACCGTAGGCAGCTCCTTGATCCCGTCCTCTATCCTTCCCAGCACCGCTCCCACTATCCTCGTCACCATTTCCTCCTCCATGTATTCCTCCGTTAAGAATGCTATCGCTCGAATTCCGTCGACCGCAGGTTTCGGCACCTGTGGCAGTGCTGCCAGTTGTAGC
This sequence comes from Flammula alnicola, assembly GCA_015499995.1. Taxonomy (NCBI): domain Eukaryota; kingdom Fungi; phylum Basidiomycota; class Agaricomycetes; order Agaricales; family Strophariaceae; genus Flammula; species Flammula alnicola. The sequence continues at coordinate 77,763 of JADNRV010000060.1, forward strand.
GCGAGCAAGGCCAGGACCTTTAGTGTCGCTGGCTCGCCCTTGGGCAGATATCCGTTACCCTCAAGGTATTTTCTGGCTGTGATCGGGTCTTTGACTGACGTCGTAAGTCCGCTACGTTTGATTAACTCTTCCCTTGACATGTTCTGTACCGTTGCTGCTGACTTCTGGGATTGGCTCCGCAGTGTGCCGGTTGTCCCGCTCGCACCCGGAGTGGACTCTCTTGAGTTCGCCATAGTATTGTATGGCTGGCTTGTAGCTGGGAACGACTGCTCTAGTGAGGTTTCCTTGTTTTATCTACTCTCTCGACGCCGACTAACCACCGAGACTAATTTAGCCCAGCTAAAAAGCGTGGGAATAAAGGAGGTGGTGGTGGTGCCAGATCAAGGAGCGGTCCGAACGATGCCTTGGTCCTCTGGAAGCAAGTCTCTCTTTTATGTGCTCTTGAGGGATAGTATTTTATTTCCATTTATGTGAGCCTACGAATTCCCTGTCAACATCGGGCAATGGCCCTGATTTTTGTAGAGCGCTTGTTATTTGCTTAACGAACGTGGTGGGATATAAATACTTTTCCGTAAGTCGCTGTCCCTATCTATTCCTATCTTTCGATTCTAGCCGCTATTAACTTCTGTCAACGTCCAGTTTTCCGCCTCGCGAATTAACAACACTATTGCCGAGTTTGGCACCCAAGTGGTGGGAGGCCGGCTCATCCTGAATCTACGAGAAGTATACTATCGGCCTTTCGAGGATGAATTTCCCCAGGAATGCAGGATGCCATTAATTCCAATAGCATTTCTCCACGGAACAGAGGAGGATACCGGTATGATTGCGGAAGAAAATTAAGGATCGCCAGAGGGCCTGGAGACGTAGCTTCGCAGTGAACCTTTATTTTGGTACAGATATAACAAACACAAAGTGAAAGACGAAGTAAGTTAACTCAGGAGTCAGACACGTATGTGGGTGACAGATGATAGATTGCTAGACTACCTGAAAGACGAAGTAAGTTAACTAAGTAAGGTAGTCAGTAAGATGAAGGTAACGTAGGATATAACAGCAGGCATACCTCAGGAGTCAGACACGTATGTGGGTGACAGATGAGATATGCGCTGTGGGGGATTCAACGTATAAGTATGCGGAAACTAATGTAGCGGAAGCGGTATGGTAGTCAGCGATACGAGAATGGAGGGCGGGTAGTCCGTAATAGGAAAGAATATATGAATAGGGAAAAGGAACGTGATATAGAAAGGAACAGGCACTGGATAGACATATGGCGTATATCTTAACACAAAGGTACGCTAATTTATAGAGAGCAAATTTTCAAGACCTTGTCTTAACCATCCTTGTGTGGTCGCGTAGAATCGATACCTTGTCGACCTAATTCTTACGTCCGTTACCTTTCCCTCCATTGCGAGGTATAGTCACTGATACTTTTGCAAATCAATATCCAGATACACTGAAGCAGGTATGCCTTCAGTATCTTCCACAGCATCCCATCTGACCATTGGCACCCGTTAGTCTTAATTATACAGTCAAGCCCTGATACTTTTCAGAACGGCCTCGTTGTCGCCTCTTCCCAGTGAGTGTTCAGATAAAAATTATCAATGGGGCTACGGCTACTCATCGGATCTTGTAAATTTGTAATTCAGATGTAGGTTCCTTTTGCAATCCCTCGGATTGATTTCAGAATAAACACATTGACTAATCCAAATGCAGGCCAGATGATGGGAAGTCTTCAAGCCTGGATCGATGATCTCGTTACATGGACCATGTGTACCGAAGGTCTCCTTTTAATTTCTAACGTTGTAGTATGTAGTGAGGTGTGGCAGATATCCTCGGCTAGATTAGATTAGATAGGATCAGAGGCTGTGCATGTCCATAGATAGATGCTAGCGGACTCACCCACCCTTTGCTTGCCTCTTGCCAACCTCTTGCCATCGCGTGCGACGCTATATCGCACAGCGCGCTCGACGCGTATCCGAGCCCTCCCCTCCGAGAGTCCAGCTTGACTACCCCACTCCACTCTAATGTCTGTGCTCATAGTTCAACGTTCAACGGTAGGCATTATGGTCATTCGCATAAACGTGATGTACCGTGGATCGTTCGGTATTAAGGCAGTTCAGGTAGCCCTTTTCGTTGTTGAAGTAGTAAGCATGATCATCATGCAAATCATCAGTGCGCTTATTGCCTCGTCGGCGAACATATTTCACAACTGACACATGCCCCGTCTAGGCCTTACGTGCAATATACATCGATATGGCTCAAATAATTTCGGACCCAGTACGACACGTCGACAACGACAATTTGACGGAGGTAGTCCATCGGTATTATGTTGTAGTAATACTAATACCCTTTGTTTTAGAATCCCCCCGAAGATAGTGCACAACCCGCGGTATACCCGCTACGCGTCGTTCCCTTGTTGGACCAACCCGAGGCTATGTGGGTACGGGTTTGGGCGAGGTCTACCCGTGCATTTGCCTAGTGGCGACCTTCAAGCCACCTCATGATCCGTGTGGCTCAGTCGGGAACATGAGAACGGGTATTCCTCGCGTTGAACTTGGTGCCAGCGCGCGCCCTCATCAATTGTGCAACAATCGGGAGTCTCGGTGACACATGTTCCCTAAAGACACCTAGTACTGTACGATTCGTTCAATTCGGACGGTCACGTTCACACCCGACTTTCGAAAACCCCGCCAATAATTTTTCTCGATTTATCGGGATTTTGGGCTGGATAGCGGTGCCCTTGCACGAGCTTGCACGTCGGAAATTTTTAAAAAGGCACGTGCGGTGCTTATGAAGTACTCGTGCCAAGTAGGAACGCGTCTCAACCGACTACCGTTCCAGTTCTAGCGTTTTCTGCTCGGAAATGGTGTCCTCACCTTCAACAAAAAATCTTGTGCTTCTGCTCTAGCGGGTGCCATCTAATTACTGAGCCCGTGATGACCTGTTTGACAACGGGCAAACAGATGTGATATGAAGCTAACAATTATCCGCAGCCCTCCTTCTCGCTTCGCGGGATAGGTCACGCGTCAAGATTTTACTCCCTTGTAACCGGATTTTTGCCGCCAGGGCCTGCATAAAAGCAACACGATGTCACCCAATAGCCATTAGGTCATTCAAGACTTACACTTGATCATCATGGTCTCCTTCTCCTCCCTTCTTGCTCTCTGCTTCGCTGCGGTCGTCCTAGCTGCCCCCGCTGAGCTTGCAAATGTCACTAGCGAGACGCCCGAAGCTCAGCTTGTCCGTCGCACGACGATCACCTCAAGCAGCACAGGCACGGCTAATGGCTACTACTACTCCTTATGGGAGCAGGTTAACAGTGGGGTCACAATGAACATCGGGAGTGGCCAATACAGCCTCTCTTGGTCCTCGTCCTCGGTAGATGTTGTTGCTGGAGTCGGCTGGCAACCGGGAAGTGCTCAGTAAGTACTAGGATGATTTAATTGCACTTGCTTTGACTATATGGGTTCCAGGGCGATCACGTACAGCGGGACCTTCACCCCAAATGGCAACGCCTACCTCTCCGTCTACGGCTGGACTACAAGCCCGCTCGTCGAGTACTACATCACCGATTCCTTCGGCGACTACAATCCCAGCACCGGCCTTACACACATGGGCACTGTCACCTCAGATGGAGGAACATACGACATCTACCAGACCGTCCGCGTGAATGCGCCCTCGATCTCAGGAACGCAGACCTTTAACCAGTTCTGGTCTGTCCGCCAGTCGAAGCGAGTCGGCGGAACCATCACCACCGGTAACCACTTTAATGCGTGGAAGAGCCTCGGAATGGCCATGGGCGCGTTCAACTACCAGATTCTTGCTACAGAAGGTTACCAGAGTAGCGGATCTTCTTCTATTACCGTTTCCCAGGGTTCTTCGGGAACAGCGCCCACCGGTTCCACACCGACGACACCACCAAGCAGCACTCCAACTTCGAGTTCTGGTACTGTTGCGCATTGGGGTCAGTGCGGTGGTACAGGTTGGACTGGCGGTACTGTCTGCGTTGCGCCTTTCACTTGCACGGCCTCGAACGGTAAGTCTACAGCCAACTCTGCGGTTTATGTATTTCTAAAACATATTGCAGCTTATTACTCTCAATGTTTATGAGGGTTGGGTCGAATAATTAACCAAGGAAAAGGATGTAATTTACATACCAATACAATCAGAGATTCGTAGGACGAGGCGGCTAAGCCAAAGCGCAGCTCGAAGAGAGCAATGCGAGAAAGGGCTTCTGTCGAGAAGATCCTGCCTGATGGCAGGCAATTGCATACTGGTACAATTGACTGCAAACCCTGCCATTGCTGGCAATCGATTACCTTGGCCACGCAGGGTTTGCAATGCGGCTCAGTACGATATACTGCAAGATGATCTGGGCCGGCTGGCTACAAACACTATCGTGGCTTTTCATCCAACCCCCGATCCTGTTCTCCTCTGAAACATTGGCGGACGTTATGATGCGGGATAACATCCTATTCCCCTTCATGTATGTCGTATATATTTTCTCTTTGGTTTGGACAAGGTTTGGAGCACCTGAAATGATGAGCGCTAAGCGCTAACCCCCGAATGCCGGTTGATGCCGGGGATAGCTTGAAACTCCGATAAGTGGTGTATGTAAATGCAATTGTCAATTTGTTAGGATGATGAAATTTACGTTGTCACATATCATATATCATCTGGCATATTTGATGAATGGAAAGGATATGTAAGTAGTTCGCAACGTCTTCCTCCCCAACTCCCCACTTCTTTTTCGTTCTCCAAAGGTCTCCATCTAGACGATGGATGATTCTGTTTCATCTTTAACGACACTGCTGGCAGACCGAAACGGCGCCTACATTTATCGTATGTCAAGCTTTGCATCAGATCTGAGGGGTTTGATCAACTTTTCTTTAGTTGCTTTGAGTGTCGCCACTTTGTACGACCATCGTAGGTGTAGGCATCAAATTTTTCGAACAAAAAGTCCCTTACCTCTGTGCCCAGTAATCACGCTCGATTTGGAAGTAAGCTGCCTGTCGAAAGGACTCGCGAGACAAAGATCTTACAAACATTTGGGTGGTTAGGTGGATTTCATATGGGTAAGTCGGCTGCTGTCTTTCTATAAGGGACATTGTTCTCACTACTACTCAGCGGCGTCCGAAATTTAGCATAGCTCAGACCCTGTTCATAATCGTGAGTGATACCAAGGCACTCGGGCTTGGGATACGAGGCTCATATGCTGGTTAGAACCGATACCTTGGCGACGTCGTTCTCACGTCCGTTACCTGTTCCTCCATTCTAAAATGTGATCATCTAATATTCTATATCCAGATATGCTGCAATTGGTATGCTTTCCACATGTCCCACAGCATCTCATCTGCCAACCATTGGTCTCTGTTAGTCCTAATTATGCAGTCAAGCCCTAGTACTTTTCAGAAGGGCCTCGTTGTCTCGTCATCTCAGTGAGTGGTATGACTGACTGTTAGTTGAAGGGACTATGATTGCTCACATATCTTGTAATTTAGATGTAGGAGCCTTTCGCACCACCTCGAATCGATTTCAGAATGGACAAACTGACTGTCAAATGTAGGTCAGATGCTGGGAAGTCTTCAGACATGGGCTGGTGCTGTCATTACATGGACAATGCAAGGTGTGTATCGAAGATATATTTTTCTTTTCAGCGTCTGTTCTCATACTTCGTCGTTCTACGATAGGCATTATGGTCATTCGCATAAACGCGATGTACCGCGGAACGCCCACTGTCAAGGCACTGCAGCTGGTCTTTTTCCTCGTTGAAATCTTAAGCATGACCACCATGCAAGCCATTGTCCCTAGACAACTAATCGGTACGCTTATTACCTTCTCAGCAAATGCATTTCCGTGAACTTAGCCATGCCGTCTTCTAGGCCTGACATGCTCTGTCCGTCGATATCCTTGGTGGTACCAGTGGCTTTGGGGGCCAATACTTGCTTTCGAAGGGCTAACGATGGGTTTGGCGATATGGGCTGGCTACGAACACTATCGCGACTATTCACGCAAAGCCCCAATTCTGTTCTCCTCAGAAGGGAAATCGTTGGCGTACGTTATGATGCGAGATAGTATTCTCTTCCCTTTCGTGTGCGTTGTGCACTTTTCTACCCTGGGCTACCTGACTCGACAAATCTCTGCAGAGCGGTCGTGATGTGTGTGATAAACTTTATCGGCTGGAACCATCTTTCGGTGAGTAGCCGTCGTAATCATCTTCGACGCTGGATATCTCACCATTTGCCTTTCTTTGTGTCTAGTACGCAGCTGCTCAGGCCAATACAGGCGTGATGATATTTGCACCCCGTATCCTAGGATGTCGCCTGGTGTTGAACCTGCGAGAGATATACTATCGACCTTTCGGCGACGAATATAGCCGGGACTATGCTCGCACAATCTTACCTATCAAATTTGTACAAGATTCCAACGATATAGTTACACTCGGCTCGAAAGTGTAGTGAATAGTAACGCCAGAAAAATGTCAAAATATTGCCATCGATGTCCGACCTTTGGATGAGTTCGTAGGTAAGTAATGAACACTTCGACAGCAAGGGTGCACTACTGACGCAACCTGCGCGGCTACCGAAGTATCTCTTTACTTGTTTAAATTATCCTGCTGTGCGAGGAACTCGAGAACAATCCAGTGTGCGCTCCTGCAAGCCCCGAGTATTATCCGGTTTCAATGGAGAGACCTACATTGACCTTTGTCTAGGACCATACATCAATAGTTCCAGATCCAGCCAGGAGCTCACTGATTTGTTAATAATAGCAAAACCTGGCCCTGGGTTAGGCATCATCTAATAGAGCCCGCACCTGGGCCGCGTTCGGGCCAATCTCCCTGGATCCATTTGTTAAAAATAACCTCATGGGTACTGGTAATTGGGAAAGATCGACTTGCATAAAGCATCTGCAGACAATCACATAAATATACACCTGGTATGTAGGACGAGAGCCAGAAAAGTGAACACCGACGAAGATCACTAATTGCAACAGTAACCAAAAAATGACCAAATTCGCCATTCCCCTTTTCTTAATCCCTTTGTGTATCAGCCAAGGTATTTTCCCTTTCTACTCGTATATAACACGCCAGAGGATAAATTGACTGATACGATACCTTTCTAGTGTCCCAAGCAGCTGGCGACATCACCCTTCATCGTCCTGTCCCAAACATTGAATCCCCGACCCAGGTCGTTTCTGTCTCGTTTATAGGCGCATCAGCGGTAAGCGTTCAGGAGGGTGGCGCGACAGTTTATGCCGTTAGCGATGTGCAAAGCCTGGTGGTCCTGGAGTCAGGGACTGTCACAAGGACCATTTTAAGCACACCGACAACAGTAACGTGTGAGTCAAAGCGACAACATTGCTGAAGTCTAATTGAAGCTTACTAACAGACACTATGGCTGAGGGAGCGTCGACTTACAGCGCAGCTGCCACGATTACAGGAATCGCTGACAGCCACAATATCTCTGAAGTTACAACCGTAGAATGCTCGGGAGATGGAAACGGAGGCGAGGTACACTGTATTCAAATCGAAGCAGTATCTGGTGCAGGTGTCCCTGCGACGACAGCAACCTTTACCTTCACGGGCACGACAGTCCCCATCTTCACAATCAAAGCAACGTCAACTTCGACTCCAACCAGAAATATTGCCAATAGTCAACACCCTGCTCCCATATTTGCATCTTTCTTCATAGGTTGCATTTATGTACTTGCACGTATCTTATACTAGTCAGTTCAATATTTCAATGCCAGAATGAATGATAGTCTTGGGTACAGTATATTCCGTGTTAAGAAGGGAAGCTTCTGATCACAAGTTTCCGCTAAATATGTGTGTTGACTGTGGCGTAAATGGTTGTGTTCAAAGGACGGTCCTTACCACAGGAGATACGGGAAAAATTAATGATGTACTCTTAATCGACCTTACAAGACGGTACCTCAAAAGCTGTGGCGTCTTCTTATATCGGACAATGTTAGTACTGTACTACGTGTACTACTGACAAAGTAAATTTCTTTTGCTTAGTTGTCGGCCGTTTTATAGACCCGGAAAAAGTCGTTACTAAAGTCAATATGCACTGTATCTCCGAGTCTTTGGCTCACGTTTACATACATGAGACCACATGCCCACTGGCACTCGCCCCGCTTAATTTTGTTGAGATATATTTACCCGTTTTAACTGATCGGTTCTGACGAGATCATTGGCAACGCTGAGCGCCTAAACTCGTTTAAGTACAGATCCTTGCTTAAATCTTACGTATCGTTTTTCAGGCTACAAAACAAGGGAAACAGTACTTGTACTCGTAAGTAGATAAGCCATAGATACCCCATCATTTCCCAGTAGGTATGGACAGCCGAAAAACCGGCTCAGTTCAATCACGGTTGGGCATTGATGCACTGATTCAAGATCACTATCCTATCGTTCACAACAACAGTGATGGTAGTGTCTATTTTTAGAACTGACCATATTGCCTCTTCAAAAGTCTGTTTAATACCAAGCCTCCTGGCAGAAACCTACCCGCTAAATTTCCACAATTCAGAAAATGGCAAAAATCACTAATCTTCCCTCTGCATTCCTTGCGATTTGGATTAGCCGGCCGCTGGGTACTTTCCCTTTTCCTGCTGCCGTTTAAAAGCTGACTAGTGCGAATGCCTCCAGTAGCTCAAGCCGAAGCAGCTGGCGACATCACCCTTAATACTGGTCGTGCTAGAGTCAGGCACCTTCACGTCGACCCTTTTAAGCACACCAACAACGATAGCCTGTGAGTTCTGTTGACCAGTTCGATTTACTTTGGTCCCTATATCAGTGTATTAATATCTCATAACCTATAGTTACATTTGCGGACAGCGTGTCCTCATACAGTGAACTCGTCGAGGATCCAATAACTGACGGTGGAGAAGTGTTTGAAGCAGAGCTGATATGCTCGGAAGACGGCAATGGAAGTGAAGCAAAATGTGTTCAGATTGAGCGTATATCCGGCTCAGGTCAGACAGTGGTCACTGGTATCCACTAGCTGGCCACGATGTCCCCCGTTTTACGATCACAGGAGGCGCAACTCCTCTACCTAACCAGAAAAGTAGCGCGAACTGGCATCTTGCTACTATTCTCTTCGTTTCTTTCTTCACGAGGTTTATTTATGCCCTCGCAAGTATTTTCTAATAGGCGAACACAATGAATACGGATTTTTGAAGTAAGATGTGCAGTGAGATGAAGAAATTGATAATCATAGGCATGGGTCTCCATCGCACGAACGTGGGTTTTAGTTAAGCCGTTTTAAGTCTCGAGTATATGAAGTTGCGATCCCTAGCCTCCGATAAATGCGGCAGGCTTTCTTCAACGCGAAAGATTATTTACTTCTCTTCTCTCTATTAAGCTCTAGGCATGCTGACTCCCGCCGCGTCGACTGCCACATATCCTCATCGCCGCCTTCCGCACAGTGAAGCATCTGGAATATTCTGCGCGCGGCCATCAACGACTTCGACTTCGAAGAAGTTCTCTTCTCGTTGTCCTTGAGGCATATAAGGGTAATCCACATTTTCTTCATTGCAATACAACGTTCTCCTCCAACGCCTCGCACACAAAAAAAACCATGTTCACCAAAATTACCACTATCATCCTCGCAGTCGCCTTTGCTGTCCAAGCTGTGGCAACCAACGCGCCCGCGACATGTAACACAGGATCTGTTCAATGCTGCAACCAGCTCTTTAAATCCGACTCCCATGATGCCTCGACGCTCCTCGCCAGGCTCGGCATCGTAATCCAAGGCTTGACGGGCCTTGTCGGCCAAAACTGCTCCCCGATTACTGGCGTTGGCGTTGGTTCTGGGGCGAGCTGGTGAGCTTTTCAAAAAATTTCTTCTGGGTATTGGCGTTGACGATTCGTCTCCATACAGCGTGAGCAGTCCAGTCTGTTGTGCCAACAACAACTTCAGTGAGTCGTCTCCCTTCTCCAATCATTTTCTTATTGTCCATCCCAATTGTAGATGGAGAACTTGTTTCCCTCGGATGCAGTCCTGTCAGCGTCAATGCTTAGTGGGCGGAAGGGGATGTGGGTGTAGATCAGACAAGTTAGATGGAGAATAGACCATACCGTTCGATGTTGTGTTTGATTTCATCAATCTGGAGGTTTTGGGTTGTTGAATTTGATATTGATGCGTGGACCCATTTAAAAAAGAAATACCAACTCGTGGCTCCGATGCTTTCCCTGGATATAGACAATCGCCCGGTAAGGTTCATAAGGTTACGAAGACCTTCGAAGAATAAGTCGTCGATGTTTAGACACAATATGTACATAATCCATGCAGTGCGCCACATTATATTTACGGGTATAGCCTATTCAAGACATTACAGGAAGTCTGGAACCAGACCAGGCTCGAACGAAAGCAATGCGCACTTAAGTAGGAAAGAAGCGGAAGAGTTGTAAAGTTAAGTACAGACTGCATTAAGATGATCTTCCTGTAGGTTTGTCTCCTCCTGGTCCAAATAGAAATGTATCAGTCCTCTATAACAACTGAGGGAAAGACCAAAACTTTAATCGAATGGGAATGAGGAGATATTCAAGGGTACCATTATGACCGTATGGATAAAATATTGATCAGGACTCCGTAGCACCGAGACGGATCAAAGCCGAGATACGGAGAAGGGGGTAGGTCCGCTGATACGTTAAACATGACATTGGTTTGTGGATAATTTCCCAAGAAAGGGCACAGTGACCATAGATTAAAGAATCCATGGGCTGCTAGTAAGGGGTATTCATGAGCCGGCAGTCGGATGGCAGAATATATTTCGGGTGCAGGTTGTTCGTAAATCGTTGTCGTGACCCAGCCAAGGGTTTGGCCACTCCTGACTTCTGTCGCGTTCGTGATCCATCTCCCATCCTTTGTGTAAGCCCGTAGCGTATTATTGACGAGACCTAACGAGGGGTAATCATCATAGGGGAACGATGCGTAGGTCTGACAATGAATCAGCTATATTGTGCGAGGCATCTGAGTGAATTCTCGAACGGATGTCACGTAGAAAGAGATGCCAGAGCTTGCACCTGCATCGATATCGGAAGTCAGCTAGAACCTTAAGCTTGACGGAATTTTATTGACCGTTCTGCCCGAGCACAAGAGGGGCGCCCGTTCGGTTTGTGTTCGGGTGAGTGGTATTGACGGCAGCGAGTGTGAAGTTAAGAGGCAGATTTCCTAATGTAATGGGACCGATGCCTAGTGCTGCAGCGGAGGATACCAGGAACAGTTGGAAAGCGAGAGAGAGCATCCTGATTTCTCTTGATTATCGTCTGTTGAGAGATGTAGTCTCGGGTCAGGAATGAGTGCACTGAAAACGGGAGACTAACCAGAGGATTTTTGAGAGGCTTCGAAATTGGACCTCTACCGTCAAGCCTAGCAGTGTTTAGAGTGCCAGCTTCCCGAAAAATTTGAATGCCTTTTATATGAAGACCTTCCATGCTCGACGTCCTAGGCCATCCACGTGGTGGGCGCAATACGTGCTAGCGGCCATGCGTGGCCATGCGAGGCCGTTGGCCCTGTATGTAAATGTTAAAGATGCTTTTTCCCACGTTGTTGAGGAGGCGATTTGAAGACCACTTCGAGTAGACCTCGAGGAGAATCGGCTTCAAAAACTCGACTAATTTGTCGATTTCGAGGTCCTAAAACAACAAAAGGTCGCAAATGATATACAAGTCAAATTCTTTCTTCTGAATCTTGGCATTATGAATTCCATTGGCGGAGGACCTGCTGGCTACTAGTCTACGGGGGAATATTATTAGGAGTTGGATTCACAAGCTGCACATAACTGATGGCTCATGCATAGAGCGAGGCCAGATTGAAGTAGGTTCTTATTCCTACTCAATGTCGCCGCTTAGCTACTCCGAGTTATCTCTGTTGCAGACCGTCTCGCAGACTAGGGAGATGAAAATGGGAGCATACCTTTCAACCCTTCTCCTTTCTCTGAACTCAAACATGGATGGAGTATTCCGACTGACGAGTTCTAAATTCTTCGCAACTTAGACGGCTTTGAGCTGCGTGCTTCATTAGTAACCTTGATAAATGAAGCGAAGACTTAAATGTAACTTGCGAACCTTTTGTTTGGATGTGCTGTGCAACCCGTTTATTGAGAATCTCCCATTGTGGCGTCCCATCCCCGTCGGCAGATTCAATCTGGGAGACTATTCTGCCGGATTGGTTCCTCGTGCAATAGCTTCATCTGTTGTATTTTGTAGAGGTCCTGAATCCGAGTTGGCGGATGCGATTACTACAGTCCAAATCCAATGCAACGGGTCAGCGATGCATCCTTGGAGGCCCGGTTGAGAATAGAATGCTCTTATGAGGAATGCTCAATTGAACAAGTTCCAAACCGAGTCGCTTCAGAGGTATTCAGCCACCTGATTATCCAGCTCCCAAAATTTGCGGTTGATTGCTGCTGAATAATTAATCGACGGACTTGCTGAAACGATAATGTAGAGGCAGTCAGTTGGAGGACTTGTACCATTCAAAGTTTCGTTTCTTCATCGGAAATGTATCACCGTTAGGCTCCGTTAGGTCGAGTCTAAAGCATGAGTTAGCTCTCATAGTATACATGTGGAACACTATGAGACAGTGACATACAATGTTAATATTTCCTCCGACACTGGCCATGTGATAGATGACTCCAAATCATTTCCAGCGTCCACGGATCTGTCTACGGGTAGATATAAGGCGTGATGTCGACAAGACAACAAAGGTGAATGGTACTCAACGAGACAGTCTGGGATTTTGACGGGCTTGTCTTTCGCCTATAGCTTGCCAGCATGATCGCCTCCTTCATCGCCTCTGTCGAGGAATTCTTCATCACTGGCCTAATCTCACTGGCAATCGTATTAGCTACCATCCGCGCATACTTAGCGAAATTGAGCACCAATTCAGAGTTGGCAGGGTTTTCAGGATTCTTCCTGGTCTGCCTCATTATAACCCTCGGCGTTTACCTTTATCTTTCGCTCAGTCGGTGGTGCAACTGGTGTCGAGATAATCAGGACGACGAAGAGATTGGATTAATGGAGGATATGCCTACTAGTTCAGGGCCAACGTTCCGGATTTTGCCCGTAATTCTTGACTGGGGATGGGAGGCAAGGCCGAATAGATTTTATAGACGGCAGAGGGGCGACACGAGGCCTATAGACGATTCGGGAAGAACGAATGGTAGGTCTTCGACAGTCCTTTCCATAATTCACGAATTGACATGACCCAAAGGTCGTGCATTACTGGAAAGACGTTAAGGCAACTGATATAGTCATCACTTGTGAGAGAATGTCCCATATGTTTTTCGATTAACTGTCTGGTTGAATGGCGCAGCAGGCTCCAGACGTGTCTTGGTATCACTGCGATGCTGGAGGAGTGGACAGAGGGCAGGTTCGGGCCCTTGGACGAGGTATAGCAATTGTATAATAATCAAATATCGAACACCGACAGCACAGATAGCAATATTGAGACATTACACTTGGAGAATTATACACGTCAAGCATGACCCTTGACAAATTCAAGTGCAAGCTTGGGACTAATCTGACATGAGTACCGTAATTATACGAAACAAAAAAAGGACTCACCTATCCGCAGGAGAAACCGGCAGCCTCTTTTCTACCAACTTGCCCCCCTTCTCGAAGATGAAGTGACTCCTCTTAGTTTTACCACCTTCACCCGCTCCCAAAGCAGTGATCAGGATCCTTTTCGGATCTGAGATGAGGGGGTAAGGAAGCTCCTTCTATATGCGTAACACCATCGATTATCATGGGTGTGGGAGCAGGAATTTACGAGCAAAACTCGCCTTTGTTTGCCATTTGCTCTGCGCCGTAGGGCTATCTGCACTCAAGCAGTACACGTCGTAGTTTGAGGACGTAAAATCTGGGTACTTATCCCGGAATCCGCACGCTTGATTTGTGCATCCAGCTGTATATGAAATGGAGGCAATTTGTCAGGGTGACGTCCGAGATGAACCTTGCACAGGACGAGTTATTACGCACGAGTGTCTGCCTTGGGCACAAGGAAAAGAATGACGCCTTTCTCAGCAGCCAACTCGGCGATTTGAATGTCCTCCGCCTTTTCGTTCTTGAGGATCAGGCTGGGCAAACTGCCACCGATATCAATGTGGGGTAGAACATCACTGCTACCCTCCCCACTTTCATTCGCTTCCTTCTCATCGGCTTTGACCTGACAAAAGTCGAAGAAAAAAAGCGAACTTGAGACGCTGGACAAAAAAGGCTATGAAGGGGATGGAAAAGACTTTTTTTGCAGCTGAAGATTCACCCTCCTTGGCCTCATCTACCACCTCTTCTGCTGCCCTTTTCTTTGTCGCTTTTGCCGGCTTGGGTTTTACCTCTGGTGCAGGTGGGGCAGGTTGGGAGGCAATTCGGCTAGAGCGACGCGGCTCAGCGCTGGCACTATCAGAGACTTTCCGGGGAGCCATGGTGGAGGTTAAAAGAAGAGGATTTTTGCGATTGCCAATCTCACGCTGGCGGGCTGGCAGCGCGCGCCGCGCCGCACTGTGGCCCGAGGGCTCGGTCAAGTGTTCATCTCAGGCACAATTTCGTACAGAATTTAGTGTAAAATCGGTTGTTCGGAATTTTTGTAATTCCTTGACCAGTTGACGCCATTGAGTTCTACTGTACGAAAACGTAAACCAAAGAAAAATATATGCGCAGCTCGCGATTACCAACCCGCTTACGGTGCTTGCCAGTCTAAAAGCCCTTGATGTATGGCTCTATACCGCCGACAATTCTGGATTACGAAAGTTGAACAGGTGCTGCTACTGTGCACACCGTAATAAGGTATTTACTAGTGCTGTGGGTGATGAGGGATCCATGGAGAGAGATAAAAATGAATGGATAGAAGGGATTAGTCCTCCGTAGATGTCCTTAAATGGCACGTATTCAAAGCCAATCATCAATTTCTGTCAGATTCACTGATGATTGCAATGACTCGCGATCCTGAAGAAATTTGCTGGACTCAAGGGGTCATGACTCCATTATAGGTGTTGTCGGCGTAGAATGACTCCGAGGAAGGGTTGGTCGTCCTGTCGGTGACACAGGACTTAAATGACCTCTCGGAGAAGGCGTAGAGGCGGGGCTTTGTGCAGTATGTTCCGTAGTCGATGTCGGGATAGTTGGCGAGATGAGACTAAGGATGGAATTTGAAGACGATCGCCGCGGTATGTATGGTTTGGGTGTCGGTTTAGGACTCTCGCTGATTGTGGGCGAGGTTGCACTGGGTATATTGGGAGACCTTTCCCTTTCCCCACCCGAGTTCGGATCTGGGTGTCCAGGAATTTCCATGCCGTATTCATCAGTCAGAGGACGCGGAGGTGGCCGCTCCACCATGGCTTCGAGAAGCTAGACGTGAGAGATAGCTTGTATTAAAACTACTCCAGCTTAATAATCCAAGTACGGCATACCTCTTTGCGCAGTTCCTCGCCCGCATATTCTCCTTCCATTTCTTCAGGGCCCAGGAGTACGGTGCCCTTTCTGAAAACTTCTCCTTCTTCCTCCACCCATATGCGCGACCTGCACAATAGCATCGTTAACGCCAATGAAAAATATGAAATATGGCTCTTAACATACCTATCGGTCGGCGAGGCGACATCTCCACCATGATACCGTACCCCATTTCCATCCTCGTCCTCTTCTTCGTTAATGCGGAAGGTCTTCGGGCTGAGTACCATTTGCGGTTCTTCCGGCTCAGGTTCGCCCTGCCCTTGCCTTTATCGATCTTGGGCGTCGTGGGCGTATTGTCTTCTTCATCTTCTGAACTAATTTCGCTGCTAGACTCGAAAGATCTGCCAACGTGTCCATTTGGTTGTCCGTTGATGTGTGGGAGTCCATCCAATCTGCCGTCGCCGTCGTCCTCCGAGCTTCGTCCTTCGTCGAAGGATAGTCCTAATCCTTGAATGTGAGGTGCGGCCTACCGCCTCCTGGAACTTTTTTAAGCAAGGAAAGGAGCTGGTCGTTGATGCCTAGTAGGTCCTCCAACCGTGAAGGGTCCTCTGTTTCCTGGATTACGGTGGCCAGCTCAGATGCAACCTCCCTCGCCTTCGAGATCAGCTCCGGTAATTGATCTGCAGTAGGTTTCGGCGTGCTAAGAGACTGAGCTGACTTTGGTGCAATAACAGCGTTCAGTTCCGTCACATATCCCCAAGCACGAACGATGACATCAGTCTCGTTCTGTACGCCAGAAGGTCAACGAGATGTGTAAGAGAGGAAATTCGAGGACTGACCTTCTTCTCTTCCCCAAGCCTGATCGACTTGGCCAGTTCGCTTTCCTCAATCATGCCCCAAACGCCTTTCCTAGCCCACGTCCACTCGACACTGCAGATCCTTCGGAAGCCTTCGACAGCCGCTCGGCCTCTTCTGTATTCCTTACGCAGGTATTGAGAATCTCCCTACACATTCTAGATTCATAACGGCCCAATTTAATGGAGATACTGAAGCATATGACGGAACTGACCTTGCAAACTCTTCATCTCCTGGCGGAATGTTCAGATCCAAGCACCGCATGACGTGGTTAGCCTTCAACCCGAACTCAGAGCCATAACGCCCGCGATGTCAAGGTCGTTCATCGTCAGATCCAGGTGGAGGAGCGACGTTGATTCGGGCAGGAACTCAGCGAGGGCGATAGCACCGGCAGAGGTCATGGAGGTCGACGATAAAAATAGTCGTTGAGAGCAGTGTTGAGGGTGAAAGCGGTCCGAAGTGATTGGATCTGCGGTAGTCTTAGCATATCGGGAAACTCGACGAAACGAAGAACCTACTCCTTCCAAACCCGGCCTGAACATGGATTTTTATTTAGGTCAAGGGTTTCGAGGCTTGAATTGTATTTCTATTAAGGATGAATATTTAGACTATTACTCGATGAATGTCGGTCACAAACGTACCAATGCTTCTGCGATGATAACGAGACACTGAACGTCAAGTTTGTTTTCGCTGAGATTCAAGACCTTTAACGTCCGGTTCCGTTTCAAGACTTGGGCGAGATATGAGATGCCAGTCTAAAAAGGAATTGTTATTAACGGAACGAATAAAAGTCACTCTACTGTACTCACGCGCAAATCATTCCCTTTGAGATCCAGAGTCCTCAACGCTCCTAATCGTGGGAGCGAGTCCAATGCTCTGACTTTATCCAGCAACGCCACGCTAGGTCCAGCATCATGATGTATGATATGGCCATTGTGAGTAGATGCGCCAATTGGCGCTGGATGGCGCGTCGTAACACCTCCTTGCGAAGAAGACGTGATAATTGGGATGTGTTGGCCAGTCGGTGAGAGGGGGTTCATGGCAGTGGTCGGATGAACTCTGCCACGACGTGCCTTAGGCACATATGGAGTATACGTAGTCTGTACCCCCATCGGTGGGTGACGGGGCGGTGGAGGGAGGGGTCCTGCGAGCGGGCTAGCTACCAAAGTTGTCGGCGTGCTTGGTGGAGAAGCAAGGGACAAACTCGCAACAGAAGCCGTCGGCGAAGATGCTGCCGATGAAGACGGCGTGTCGTATATGCTGGAAGTGGAAGGCGACATCGGGCCAGGTACGACATCGGGGTAGTCTCTAATCATCAGAGCGAGAGCCACACCGCCGCTGGCAGAGATACGATTGTGCCGTAGGGATATGTTTCGGAGGGAGGATGTACGAACGGCGCGACCTATTTGCTTTGGTTAGCATTCTTGAAAAAAGTACGATTGATCGAAAAATATACATAGAGTCTCTAGAGCCGCTGGACGCAGCGAGCAATCGTCAAGGCGGAGTGATACAAGTCCCGGTTCAGGTGCCGTTTCCAAGGCTGCAACGATATATTCCACCGACTTCTTATCAAGCATATTCTGTGAGAGATCCAGAAACTGCAAGCTTTTTGCCTATGCATCTCATGTTATAAGAACCAACCACGTATTCAATAAGACAAAAATACCTTCTTAACATAGGCACCAATGAGACGGAAAGCGGCAGTTTTAAGCCGTCTGTTCGACGCGACTGACAGGAATGACAGAGTGCCGGGATTAGGAGAGCATGCAGCATGGGTTTCAATCTCTGCAATTACCATGAGATTTGCGACAATTGAATAATTCAGCAGAACATACGTGGTCATCAAGATCACATTCCCGGAAAACCAATTTCCTCAATCCCCATTCGATAGAGAACACGTCGGAAAGAATTGAAGCAGACGTGAATGTTAGTTGTACGCCAGAAAAGTCCACCGTCCGCGGGTTTGTAGGAGATGCGTGCTAGAACGAACGATTAGACAGGTCCGTGTATAGCAAGGCCATTGCCTACATACCTTCAGTGCAACTGTTATTGCAGGGTCAGGTTCCTCCTCGCAACCCGTACAACATTCTCGATAGAACGACTCCACTTTGTCCATTGACCACCATTCTCTGACTCTTGCCCCCTGGGCTGCCCACATTGCCACGAACAACTTTTTCCGTCTTTCCGCTTCCTTGTCTTCTATCGCCCGCTTCTCCTCCTTCAATGTCGGTGTCGATGGTGGATTGACAGATGAGATGGGGTAAACGATGGCAATTTGTGGCAAGATGAAATGTGCTCTTTTCAGTGGTCTCGCTTCTTCAACCGCAGCAGGCTGGGGTTGGTTCTGGGTTGGTAGGAATCTGGTGATGCGGGAGAAGAGAGACTGTTGTGCTGGAGGTGGTTTCTTTAGAATGACTTTCCTGGCACAGGGATTGTCACTGCCGATGAAGAAGGTGGACATGAAGAGCTCGAGGCCGAAGATGAAGCCATAGACAATGTCGAGCTCTATCGAGGAGATTGAGGTTGATTTAGAGTGGCATATGGACCTCTACTGCAAGTCCTGGTCAGGGTTCAATCAGGCGAATAAATCAAAATTGGCTTTTCCGGTTGTCACAAGACTCGTGGCAACATACTCTCCGACCACGACATACGTCCAATGTAACAGCTTTTCTCTTACACTCCAGGCAGAAATATGGCTTGTTTCTGAAAACGACTCCGCGAATGTACGCACTAATTTTTCTCTATTTTTCTACATCTGGTCACACCAAAATAGGGGTAACTTGAACCATGCTGTTGTCAAAAGAAGCTCGAGACGTCTATTAACGCTCGAGCACCGAAGCCATTAATGCAGATATCGTGACGCCATCTTGATTGATGATTGGACACAGTTAAACATAATGTGGATCGCTGGCAAACATTGACTCAACATCCAGTGATGATACCGGGAAACTTGAATGATGAGTTATATCCCCAAATCTCACTGCTACTCTCATATCAAGGTGCTCATAATGCGGCTAACTACATTCAAAATCTCATCTAGTCTACTCCATTCCAATGGTTGGGTGACTCAGCTTGACGCCGAACACCAAATCAAAAGAGCACACAGCACAGCCCTGTTCCAGGTATGTTATCTACCATCTTCCCCGATTAACCAGGCCATCGGCTGAATTGCCCTTGTTCTTTTTTCTGCTTCAGCGGCGGCTATCTGATATCTATGCTGACTACACTCTCCGAGGGCTGGACAGATTCTGTCAATTCGTTTACCTTTCCGAAACCTCGTCCATTCATCTCGCTTCGGAAATGTCTGACTATATTTGACTCACTGACTCATCCTAGATTTCAATATGCAGTATGCGGGAACCGTTCACAGTCTGCGATGGATCTCTGGTACGAAGCGACAATTCCGAATGCCGCGTTGAACCAAATCTCTCCGTCGGCAGCGTCATAATCACTGATATATGGTCACAGCATTCGCCTCCGTTCTTGAACGGCTGCCTTTCTTCCATCATCCACACAATATAACTCACGTAGGCCTTGCATGGCCTTTCATCTCGCTGACCCATGTTTGACGTAACACTGACAAGAATACTCACGATGAGTTCTGCACTTATTCTAGTCTAGATGCCTACGCCCGAGAGACCCGGATTCGAATAGTGGTTGGAGTCATATTTCGTACAGGACTATTTTGTCCAGCCTCTGCAACAGAGATTGTCAATTGTGGATACATTATATGTGGATGTATATAATTTAGGTATTGTATCGAGGCTGCTATACTTGTGTTCTGTTTCTGTGCATGTCGAAACGAGTCAAACGACACTAAATGAGTAACAAAGATGAAGAAAGCATTCGGGAGGGTTGCTAAAAAATACAGTTGGATAGCTGGGGTTGTTGTTGTACTATGGAAGTCCAGGAATAGTCCGAGAGGTAACAGAAACAGTGCACAATTAATTGTAGGCGAGGGAATAAATTTAACCCATAATTGCAAAAAGAAAGAACGAAATAGAAAGTAAAGAAAACAGAGACGACTATCGCTACAAGGCTGTCCGTTGCGAATAAGGATTAACATACGTCCATAAACTCTCTGCATCGGTCCCAGAGACGACTCCAACGGCCTCCGTTCCAGGTTCTTACCCTGGCCCAGCCGTCGTGAGCAGCCATCCGTTCAATCCATATCAAGACAGAACAGATGGCAAAGTCGGCGTAGGTGACGTCGTGCCCCATAGAGACAATCCCATCCCCGTCGACCCCGTTTTTGTCCATGATCTTGGCGAGAAAATTAAATTGCTCCTGCACGGCCAACCACGCCTGTTCGCGCTGGGGACCGACGAGTGTTCCAGCAGGACCGTAACCCCCACGGAAGTGGGACTGCGTGTGTTCTGGCAGTTGTAGGTGACTGAGCGGCACCATGATGGGAAGAAGAGGTTTCGAGAAGACCTCTTGGATGAAGTGGACAAACATGGCCTGTAATGCCCTCGAGCCTTCAGGGAATATGGGACGAGCGGGATATGCTGCCTCCAAATATTCTGCGATCTTGTTGGTGCTCGAGAGAATTTTTGGGGAATGTGGGTTTCGTATTTGGTCGACGACGACGGGCAGAGTATAGACTGGAGAGCCATCGCTTCGATAGGCGGATGGAGGGGCTCCAATCTTTCGTAATTCTCGCTCGACGTCTTGGAATTCTATCCAGTATGTCTTGTGTGGTAGACGTTTGTAATTTAGAATAAATCTAGAAGAGGCTTCGTTAGCGTCGAAGTCCAGTTCCAGTGAGCAAAGCATGCATACCGTATGCGCCAAATATTAGGTGCCCATGGTTGTGATGTGTGTCCTGGGACGTCGTAAAGAATAATTAGAGGAGGCATAGTACTGCGGGAGCTTGCCCCATGCCGCGACGACATGGTAAAGATTAACGGGAGACGGTGGGGAAATAGTTAATATCAACCATTTCAGATCCACATGCGAAGACTTTTAAAACAGCTGCTCAGATTGCGCAGGTCCCAGTTGCGTCACAGGTCCTCGGGGACTAGCCCTGATTTGTTACTAGTCAGTTCCAGTCATAGAAACGAGCCAAAATTTGCTCATGCGTTGGTACGTGTATCTGCAATGATCAATGAGCGTTGGCCAGAAACAGGAGAGATCTCTGGATTTATCGGGCGGAACAGCGGCCAGATCATTCACCGATAGGCTGTAAGGGAGGGATGCGGACCCTTTCCTCACAGTTAAAAACGGATATTTGGACGAGAAGGGAATGTCAATCACAAAAAAAACGGCGTTTACAGCTCGGGGCACGGCTCCACGCCTGGGAGGCTTATCCAGCGAGAACTGGTGACTTGAATATTCCTTTTGGCTGAACACCTGAGATGATATCTCCTTGCCGCGTCCAAAAGCTCTGCCTGTAATTGTGGCAAAGACAGACACGAAGCAAGAGGCGGTGCGCTGGAAGAGAGAAAAAGGATACGATAGTTTCCTTTTCCGGGTTTACTTCCACCTCATGTCACAATCACGTGATTATATTTGCTCAAAATGGGCTCAGTGTCACCATCACGTTCTCAACTTGTCTTTCACGACTTGTCAAAAACCTTCTACAACCGACATCTGGATCACAGCGATGTCTCTTCTGATACTATCCAAGTATCCATGACTTTTTTTGCGCAAGAAACCTGAAGAAAGCGAGTCAGGAACAGTCCCAAGAACAGTCCTTCAATCCAGCTTGCCACGTTTTCGAGGTCTGCACTGCCCGATATACCGCAGAGCGCCCAGGGCTTCTTTCACCTTCCCCACCTCTAATGCCCCAGAGGTTTTTTTACTATGTATGGTCCTCCCAGAGACGCATCTTGGCGGCTTAGCAACAGCCTGAAACACCGAGAACTTGTAACCCATCGAGGACAAGGGCCAAATACGAGTATAGGTCCTGATCCTGTCGGACAATTGACGTCGGGCTCGGAAGCACGATGTGATTTGCGTACCTTATCGAGTATCTATACTCGGGTTTACTCCAGATTCATGTATGTTCGATTCTAAAATGATATCATGCGGATGCAGCGGCCCTGATATATTTTACAGAAGAAAAAACCTTGTGGTAAGATGGTGTTGAGTCACGCATGGGTTCCAGCCTAAGGCTCTCGAACCTCCCTGATAGCCACGACTAGATATGTGGATTTTTTTTTATCCAACGGAATGGCGCAACCACCGCCTCAACAAATTCGCGTCCCCTACCCACATACGAGTATACTTACTAAAACCAGGCCTCTCCCGAGCCGATTCGTAGGCGGGAACAATGTTGGGCGCGCCAGTATATCAGCGCAGAAATGCTCGGTTTGTGAGTCCCCGTAAAGCCCTTGCCAGGGTGTTTGAAGGGGACAAGCCTGAAAAAAAAATTATTTGTCTTTCGTAATCGACCATTTCACGATGAAAATCTGATATCCAGGAGTGGCAGACCTCCCTTTCAAGATACAATAGACTCGGCAAACGCAAGACGGGTGCAGCTGTATCAAAACCTGAGTCTGTCTAGATCTAGCTAACAATAAGTATGTCACCGAGCAAAGTCAGTCTATTTAATTTACCATAGTCAGCGTTAACTGATCATCATCTTCCTAGTTTTCAAGATGACTCGGAACATTGTCCAATAAGTACTTCTGCTGTGATATAATACGCGCAATTCTGACTTCCAAAGTAACGTTGGAGTGTTACTCGGATATGATTCTTCCGGATATATTCTTGAAGCCGTCGGGATCTATTTCAGTCGGTGGACTTGGACCTATTGTACTTAGGTGGTAGGTAATTCTGACGGTGACTTTGCTGGCCAATCTGACTCAAAAAGACCTGGTCAACGTCCCGCCCAGGTTACTTGGACTGCGCATGCGCAAGAGATGCCGTATGAGCAAATACATCCTCCCGGGTCTAAGTGACTAGGAAAGGCTGGAGCTCTGCCGCGTTCGATGGCTATCGGATGACGGAATGATACCAGACTACATACATTCCTAGATTCCGTAGGCGATCCGGTGCCCAAAGCTTTTCGAGTGACTTGACTCTATCAAACCCAGCAAGTTCGTCTGATTCTCGTGTACGAGTACATCGTTCTCAAAGCTGACTATATCTTTCCTACCATTCTTCAACATCAAAATTAATTTAGAAAGTCATTTATCACAAGAAGGAAAGAAGGAATGAACACAATGCACCCAACGACCAACGTCAAACTCGTTCCAGAGACTGTTAAAGACGGTCCGCCGGACTACAGATATCACAGATATGCTCTCAATGCCATCACATGGAAAGTACTTACCTGCTCCAGTGACCACTAAAAAATTTCAATCCTCGACCCACGAGCGTCCAGTCGTACATCGTTCGCGTACACCCAATGTCAAAAAAATATTTTGTATCATTGTATTGTCTTGTACCCTGCGGAGGTACTACCATGCTTTCCCCCGATTTTTTGATGCCGCCACATGAGAGATGATAACCTCGGCGTCAACAGTCATACTTTCCCGCGATCTGATAACGAAGGATTCTATATTTAGCATCTTGAAGGTCCACGATCGCCTAAGTGCGCTTAGCGATCACCTGCACAGGGTGTTTAGAAGGCTCAAAAATTAGACTATGCATTATATGTTGGTGGGAGAATGAGCAGTACTTCTCAGCGCCCAGCGCTGACGACCCAGAAAGGTCGACTGAGCAGGCATGAAACATGATCGACAACGGCAGGGAAATGGAAACGTTGTCCAAGATTTCCATGAACCCCTAGATTTGAAAAGTTACTGCTTAGAGCAATGTGCACCATATGGAACCGTATCAGGGAGGATCTCTACCTCATAACTTTTACGTCCTCCGTTAGGATCTTGGGTCAGCGTTGACTTCTAGTATGATCATTATGATGAGGGTCGAATAGCGCATCAGGGTGGCTCTAAACATTACAACTTTACGTTCTCCTTGGTATCTTGGGTAAATATTGGTAGAGGTTGGATGAAGGCCGAAGAATATTTTGTGTTGGACGACAAGCTGGTGTGCATGCCATCTAATCTAATCGACACTGAATTTGACGGGCCGTTGCCGCAATGCCGATACCCTTGGAGCATAATAAGAACAAACTATGATGATGATTAACGCGCCCGTTCTCTTCGAAACCCTGCTCCTTTTCGATATCCACCGCTGGTATTCATTTACTTGAATACACATATCTTGGGATTTGTGCTTTCTCCCCTTCGTACAACCATTTAACGTTTAACGTTTAACACCCAAGCCCACCAGCCATGTCTGCCGTAGGCACTCCAAGTCGACAAGCGATCCTCAGCTTGTACCACAACATGCTGCGCACATCGCAGTCTTTCAGCTCGTATAACTTTCGAGAATATTTTGTGCAGCGCACAAAGGATACCTTCCGCACTATCCAAGTGAGTCCTTATCCATGTTCTCGAGAAGCCGAAAATCATATGCCCAATTCTATAATATAATGTGTTTGATTTTTTGGAGCAATGACTGACATTGGTTGTTCTTCTTCTCATACTTAGAACGAATCGGACCCGGAGAGGGTGCGTTCTCTCTACTCCGAAGCCGTCAAGGAGAGCACCATTCTCCGACGTAGCGCCATTGTGAACCAGCTATACGGCGGCTGGAAGGTTGCCGTCGAGGTCCAGGACGCGGAGAAGCGACCGGAGACGATATTGGAGAGATCGGATAATTGAACTGTCCCTGAGGCTCCCTGAGGATGCACAATGGGAGGGACTGGCATTGAGGTTTTTCCATGGTGGATGGAACTAGACGAACGGACATTCGACCTCGACTTGGATATCGGGCAGTTTCTTGCTGACGATGGCTTCACGACGTATCGAGAGGCGTGGATGGCGGTGTAGAGTAGTGTATTTTTTCAATAATATCCAGCTGCTCCTCAATAAAAGAAGGAAGGGGAATGACGAGTGCACAAAGGGACGACACGGCATTGGGAGTCAAGATAAAATTAATATTAAGTACAAATTCAACTCGAGTCCCCGCCCTCCTGTGAACCTGAACCGCTGCTGCCCTTCGACCACCAGCGCCAGCTATTGCTTTTCTTCACAGCACCAATAGTCGAGCCAGCACCCTGCCTCGCAGCTGCATCATGTTTCCTCCTCTCCTCTTCTCGTCTCTCCTTATGTACCGTCGGGCCCTTGACCGTCTTCATCCCGCTCAGCCCAGCGCTTTCCTCCATCTCGGTAGCCTCCTGCGCCTCCCTAAGCCGCTCCTCGAATTCCAGCTTCTCCTTCTCCTTCCTCTTCTCCAGCAGGAGCTCTGTCGTCGCCTCGTTTCGCGGGAGACCCCCTTCAGCCTCTCCGATCCCCGCGTTCGCTATCTCCTTGTTTCTGGACTTTTGGATGGACATGGAGCCCGCGACGAGCACGGCGAGGGTGAGACCTTGAAGAACGACCCGGGCGCGCAGCCAGTAGTTCATATTTTTGGATTGGCCCTGTCGCATTTTGATAGCAGACATGACGAGGGCGCCGCATGTTGCGAGGCATCCTGAGAAGGCGCGACAAGTACATAATTGAAGCGCAAAAGACACGGTCTGCATGATTTGAGCGCACCTATGGGCACCCATGGGTTCTCTTTGAATTTCCGATTGGCCTTTTCACTCCATGTTTCCAGAGGGTCTTGATACACGCGTCCCGTTGCGCTCATGATATGTTATCTGCAAGTGACGAACTTATGTATCTGCGAAACTTTGAACCTCTGAAAATAAAGCGTCGAATTGGGAGGGAATGCAGGCTTAAAGGTCGCCTAAGGTAGAAGATATTTAATCCCAAGTGTACGAGACGAAAGAACCTCCTTTCTGCCGACTCTGATTCAGTTTTCGGGATCGGATGAACATGAACGGAATGCCCACCGACTGAGCCAATACAACGCGGCGTCTAATTTTGAGTCCTTGTTCGTACGCGTGCTTTGGTCTTGCTCCGAAGGAGGGGAAAGAGATGAAGGTAGCCGTGGAAGATGATGCATCGATGATGAGCGATGAGTAAGTTTGGGCCTTATTGCCTTTTTCGGACACGAGTTTCTCCCTAAAAAAAAGACACGGAATAGGAGCACCCGCTCCTTCAACTTGTGCAAAACCGCGATGAAATTCGCCTGTTACCTTCCTGCGGAAGACCCGCTTTTTGTTGTCGTTGAGATAGGGTCGGATGCTTGGGTTGCGGAACTATTGATGGCGATTTACGAGGAGCTCAATTCCGAGTCGAGACGTTACCGAGACGACCTCCGCATTTTTAAGGTAACATTTTTCTTTCTGTGGCAAAACAGTCAACTAACCCAACAGCAGACGGATGTTCCCATAAAGCCCACAGAAGACCTGCACTCGCGTGCTCTTCAGTGGCTTCGTCGCCAACCAGCGAATAGTCACCTCGAGGACACGACGAAGCTTGCATCCTTCTTTCCCAATGGCTCTCATCCATCCGGCGACAGGCTAGATATCATCGTTGCCGATGCGGAGGGTATGTTATACTCTGTCCTTTATTCTATCTTACTGATTTCATGTCAGTTCTTGAGTTGGTCGAAGACCTGGACGACCCAGAAGGCCCCTATAAGAGGAAGGTCAAGAAAGGTGAGCATTATCCTGACATGCAAGCTCCAAGCTTATGTATGCGCGGGGTACAAGATATTTAATCCAAAGTGTATGAGACGAAAGAGCCTCCTTTCTGCGGACTCTGGTTCAGTTTTCGGGATGGCGGAGTGCCCACCGACTGAGCCAAGGCGTCTAATTTGAGTCCTTGTTCGTAGTATAAGACATCCTACGCGTGCTTTAGTCTCGCTCCGAAGAAGGGGAAAGAGATGAACGTAGCCGTGGAAGATGATGAGCATGAGCAAGTGTACATGTGACTTTTGGGCCGACGGCCTTATTACCTTTTTCGGAAATAATTTTCTTGAAACTTCATCGCGACGCGCTGCAAATGCAAAACCGCGATGTTCAAATTCGTATGTTATTTTCCTGCAGAACACCCTCTTCTTCTTTTCATTAACATAGAGTCGGATGCTTGGGTTACGGACCTATCGAGGGCGATCCTAGTGAAGCTCAGATCGCGCGGTCGAGAGGTCAGATCTCGTAACGACCTCCGCCTTTTTAAGGTCACAACCTTGTGCTTTCTCTGGCAAACAGCCAACTAACTCACGGCAGACGGATGTTCCCTTGGACCCCAGAGAAGACCTGCAATCGCGTGCTCTTCAGTGGCTTCATCAGCAACCAGCGAATGGTCACCTCGAGGTCATAGAGTTGCTTGCATCCTTCTTTCCCAATGGCCCTCGTCTATCCGACGACAGGCGGCTAGATATCATCATTGCCAATGCGGAGGGTATGTTCTACTCTGTCCTTCATCCTATCTTACTGATTTCTTGTCAGTTTTCGAGTTGGTCAAAGACCTGGACGACCCAGAAGGCCCCTATAGGAGGAAGGTCAAGAAAGGTGCGCATTATCCTGACATCTCACAAGTTCTTGCCTTCCTCATTCTCACGCCCTAGCTCTCGACGAGCGTCTAAACCGCTTACTCCTTATTCCTTCTCCATTGGACATAGTCCATTCTCCCGAGAAGCTAGCTGACCTATTGGGCGGCGACGAGCCCCTCATCCACCTGGGTCGGCCTGGCGGGGCCCCTGCCGCGCTATTTAACCCCGCGCTTGCCATCTTGCAACAGAATCTCGAGCATCTCGAACAAGTCCAAGTTTGTCGTGCAGACGTCGTGCGTGCTGCCGAGTACGTCCGGTGCGCGGTCGCGTTTTACGACGATGACGATGAGGGCCGGCGTCAGAGGGCGATCAAGGAGCTAATCGACAGAGCGATCGGAGAGAAGGGCGAGTGGCGATTTGCGGTTGGTTGGGCGGATAACATCGAACCTGGCGGTGGTTGGTGGTACGACGCGTTTCTCACCCTGGTTCTGGAGCTCAAGAACACGGTGGGCCTGGCTGGGGATGCTCTTCTTCAAGCCGTTATTGATTACAGCAAAGTGGTTCCGCGAGAGAAGGTTCGAAGTCGCGTATCATATCTGTCGTTACAATGCCGTAGCTTACTTTTTGCTTGCAGTACAAGCACTTCCGGGAGTACTGCAATTTCCCTGTTGTCCTCGTCGGCGCCACTGCAAATCGCCTCGAAATTTCCGTCGCCGTTTGTGTAGGGCCGATCTACGTGTCGAAGTTGCTCGCACTCGACCTTTCCTTAGGGTTTCACGCCTCCAACAACATCGTGCGCGTGGCCCGTGTCTTCAAGGCCTTGTCACTCTGTCGCACAGATCTCCAAAATTATTACGACGGGGTCAGCAACTTGGCATCTCCCAAACTCTCTTGTCTGTATCCCTGCCCGACACCCGTCGACTCTTCCCGAGCATTGCCCAAACTTGCCTATCGGCAGTTTCTGTCCCGTGCGGGTCAACCCACCTCAGCGATTGTGGACCTGGGGAACACAACCAGTGCCATGTACATCGCCACCCTCAGCGAAACCGGCCAGGAGGTTATCGTCAAGTTTACCGCACGTTACAACGAAGCGGCACATCGCCTGCTCGCCGAGGCTCAGCTTGCCCCGAGACTACACTTCTGTCAGCGTGTCATCGGCGACCTATACATGGTCGTTATGGACCGTGTGGATGGGAAGTCCATTTGGCAGCTCCAAGAGGACAAAACACCACTTCCTGCAATCATCTTGAAGATGGTCGAGGACGCAGTGCGTCTCCTTCACGAACATGATATTGTCTTTGGGGACTTGCACGACCCCAACATTCTCTATGTCGAGTCTGAGGGTCGTGTTGTCCTCGTTGACTTTGATTGGGCCGGGAAGGATGGAGAGAGCAGATATCCTGCCACGCTCAACCCTGACAATGGCTGGGCAGAGGAGGTTTCGCCGTATAGTATTATGCACAAAGCCCATGATTTATGGCAATTGGAGCGGCTGACAGCCCTCTGTAAAGGTTGCCCAAAGTAGAAGATATTTAATCCAAAGTGTACGAAATGAAAGAACCTAGCACCTTTCTGTGGACTGATGCGGTTTTCAGGATTCGATGAACACATACGGAATGCCCACCGACTGAGCCGATACAACATGATGTCTAATTTTTGAGTCCATGATTGTAGTATAGGACGTCCTATGTGTGCTTTGGTCTCACTCTGAAGAAGGGGAAAGATATGAAGGTAGCCATGGAAGATGATGAGCAAGCGAGACTTTTGGGCCAGACGGCCTTGTTGCCTTTTTCTTGCCTTTTGCGGATACAATTTTCTTTAAACTTCATCGATCATCGCGGGCTTCAGTTTTTAAGCTTAAGCTTAGACTTTGATTTTTTTTTAAAAATGAAGATCTCAGGGCAATGCGGTATGAGAGGCTTGAATCGACTACATTGTATAAATTACACTTCTACCCCTTCAATGGATAAACAATTAACGCGAAATTCCACGCAATGCACTAGTTGAAATAATCAAGCTTCAAACAGTCACGATAATATTTCGACCTCTCAATCGACGAAACATTCGAAATGTACGCGGAGAATTGAAGGGTATATAACTTGGCGGGGTATCTCCTTTAAGTTTGTGAGGATGAACATCCTCGATCTTCCGTCCCATGCAAGGTCGAAATGAAAACGATCTCATATCCGTCCCTGAGTCGGTACTCTCGCCTTCCAGCTCCCAATCCGTGTTGAATCCGTGTCCTTAATGAGCACTAGAATACCCAATCGGCGCCTAAAATTTGGGTAAGCAGACAGACAATGCGCTGTTAGCACGGCAAAAAACTACACCTTAAAAGTGATTGAAAGACGACACAGACGACACACTCACACGGTATCGCTCTTCATGAACAGATCCTCCCGCCCTTTCAGCCCATGGTCTTGCATGTTGGAATATTTCAACTAAAAACGACACGACCCAACCAGACTTCACGCCATACCCCACGTCGGCATTACCCTGGTGAGAGCCACCGTGTTTAGTACATTTATTTCTTCATTCTACTTTAAATACGCCACTCCCCGTTGCCCCTGCATAATGCGGATACTTATTGAACTATGTTTCTCCTTTTACTTATCTCTCTACTCGTAATGTACGGATCTTATTTCGTACGGTACATATACTGTATCATACCATCTCGATGCACCTCAGTCATTTGCCCCGAAAACAACTGAGGTGAGCTCGTTTACTTGTAATCTACGTATCGTCGTGTACTTACTTGATTACCTAGTATTTATCTTCTAGATCGCATATGGTAACTCAGGTAATTGAGGTCGGCAGGCTTCGTCTCCTTGCCCGCAAGTCGCGGTAAGATTAAGATGTAGTTCGGGATATGTCGTAGTGATACTAACCGAGAGATGTAGATCTACTTGTTGGTGGACTCGGAGGGCAGTCAGTACGCAAGACTGGGCCAACTCCCAGGAAAGACGGTAACTCATCTTCGTCTTAGTCTATCGAAATGATTTGAAGCGCCATATAACAGAACCATTCGTCACTCAGTTCTTACGGAAGACGATTTGACGCACTCACCGCCAGCATACGAGCTAGATTTCGACCACAGGTCTGTCGATGGCCAATTCCGGGAACCGTCGCATCGTCCTCGTCATTCCGCCCAGGAATGCAAAGACCAACCCTCCTTCACGGATGGGATACGCATCGGCCGACGTATGCAAGAGGAAGAAGACAGCCTTATCCTCTCTCAATATCGTTCTCGCCTCCGATCTGCCCAGACCAAACACAGGGAGGCGCTCGTCCGACTGCAAGTGAAATACCGCAGTGAGGTGGAGATTCTGGAGCGGGAGCTGGCGGGGATGAGAGATAGGCTGATGGCGACGCAGATGGCTTATGAGCAGCTGGCCATGACTGTCGACGATACTAGTGATGTTCTCGGTACCTCAAGCTCCGAATCTGATGCCGAATCGTCGCCCTCACGCTCCTCTCTGTCGTGTATCGCCAGCTCAAGTGTCGAGCATGTCCTATCAGATGACTCGGGAACCTCCCAAAATATCCCCGTACCCATCTCGAATGACCCTATCGAACCCATCCTCGATATCCTCGACGTCGGCCAGATGGCATCGTTGCTGTCGGCCTCACGCGAAACTGGCGACACGGCCGCGTTAAAGCGGGTCAAATCTTTTCTTACACAAGCGGAACGAACACCACGAACCAACCGGACCCCAGCGCAAGTTTACCTCATCACAAATTGGCGGAGCCCTAAGCGACCTTCGAGGTTGTCGTCGCCACCGCCTCTTCTCCCTCTCCCGTTCACCGTCAGTCCCCCATCCACCGCCCCATCGTCGTCAGATTCTGAACTTATCCTATCAGACAACTCGAACACAGAAATCCCCCATCACGACTTGCAAACCAACCCTAATGACCTTACCGAACCTATCCTCGACATCGGCCAGATGTCTTTGTTGATATCGGCCGCGCACGAAAGTGGCAACACGGCTGCCTTCAAAAAGCGGGCCAGAGCCCTTCTCGCACAGGCCGCACAAACACCACGAAACAACCGGACCCCAGCACAAACCTACCTCCTCAAAAACTGGGGGAGCCCTGCTATTAAGCGATCTTCGAGGTTGTCGCTGCCGCCGCCTCCTCTCCCTCTCCCTCTGACCAGCAATTTCCCGGATGCCCCAGCAGCGTCGTCATCGAGTTCGTGCTGTCTGAGTCTTCCAGAGATATTCGTCGACGCGTCAGCGCACGGTATCGGCCTCGTCTTCAACGACCAGTGGCTAGCATGGACGTTCACGCCGGGCCACTCGGGTATCCCCAAAGGGCGAAATGGGGAGATCGACATGTCCTGGGCGGAGCTCGTTGCCGTCGAGCTCGGCCTCCGCGCCCTTCTGTACAATGCTAATGTCTACAACCCCACTGACACACGCGTCCTGGTGAGGTCGGATAACGGGGGCGTCGTATCGGCGCTCACAAAGGGGACGTGGTGCGCAGCCTATGGGATCGGGATAATTCTGGATAGGGTGTTGAGGCTTTGTAAGGACGTGGGGGTGGAGGTGACGGCGAAGTGGGTGGGGACGAAGGAGAATCCTGCGGATGGGCCGAGTAGGGGTGTGTATCCGCCGAAGGAGAGGATGTTGAGGTGGAAGCCTGACATGCCGGCGGATTTGAGGGGCATGGTGAGCCTGGTTCGATGAGTGAGATTAAAGTTTTTTTTTTGAATATGCCTTTCGGAGGTGGGAGCATGGCACATCTTGAGTCCTAGTATCCGAGTGGTAGATAGTTGGCCAGGCAGGACATGGGTTTGTTCGTTTGGTGGGTTCTTGTAGTATATAGCGTTTCTCAATTGAGATTTTGAGGAGAAGACCGGTGTTTTCCGGGAAATTTGAATCTCGGCAAGCTCGACCAGATGCACCGACGCATCAGGAGTCAGGACCAGAAAGTACGAAAACAGATCGTTTCTGGGCCTACACCCGCCATTCTCAGTCGCCCCCAGCCTCTGGGCATACAAACTTAGGCGCTCCAATACTTGATGAAAAAAGATGTCGTAGTAATTTATTTTTGTCATAGTATTAGGAGGGACTCACAAATAGCTTTTTTGTGTTTGTACAAGTGAAAAAAGGGGGGAATGGAAAAGTAAAAAAAGCCCGGTTGCTATTCCAAAAAAGCGAGGTGCTTTTCGGGTCTCTCAATGAAAAAGAACAGTCAAAAAGGCTGCAACTTTTTCACTTTTCTGCGCTTTTTCAATTGTTGCGATTTTTGTGAAAAGTGAAAAAGCACAAAAAAGTGAAGAAGTAAAGTGTGAGTTCGCTAGTCTCTCCTGACAGACCATATACAACAGATGACAATCGATCTGTTGTTAATATAAGGTCTGTTGCAATTGAAACCGTGGTTGGCAGGGTGAGTTCGCTGATGTGTGCTGTCCTACTTCGGACAAATAAAGGTCACCAAGGTAGTCAGTGCCTCATAGTCGAGACCAGCCTGACTCGCCTGTCGCCGAACAGTTTCCATGTAATCCTTCCTCGCTATTCTTCCCAGCGTAAAGAAGTGGTCGCCCATCTCGGGCCCTTCTTTTCGCAGATGGGAAGTATACTCAACCACATATTCCATTGCCGTTTTCGACTCCATCAGTCTTTTGATGCTTTTATCGAGTTTGTGGCGATTCAGGCGTTCGAGCGCTTCGTTGTAACGGTTTTCTGTAACTATAGAGGGTCCCATGGCAAGTCTCCACATATATACCAGTGAGAGAGACCCAAAGCATCCAGGCTGGAGACCGGCTTCCGATGCTAGCCTCTCCTGGGAGAGATAGAGCAGGCTCTGTAATCGCACGCAGTCCGCATTATCTTTGTCCTAGTTCAGAGTAAGATATTTCGAGTCCTGATTCAAAAGTCATAAAATAATGAACTCACGCTCTGTTGGTGATATCCGACTGAATTCTCGACCATTTCGTTGGCCTCATTGTCGGACATCCGCATAACCCCGTGCAACTGTCGCTCCTGTTCCAAAAATTTATTCACTTTTTTCATCACCTTGGACTGCAGTTCCGCCTCTCGTTTGAGTGCCTTGTTCCGCTCCGCCAAGAGATCCATTTCGATCCGGTTGCGGAGGACGTCGATTGCCTCCTGCCAGAATGGCGCAGTGCGTACTTCCGTCATCCATCGAGCTTTGTCCTGATCGAATTCGCGCTGTCTTCGTTCTAACTCTCGCTCACGGCGTTCGAGTTCGCGCTCTCTTCGGTCCAGCTCTCGTGACTGACGGTCGAACTCACGTTCCCGGCGTTCGTTGGCCCCGTGCCATGAACCTTCATACCCCTGGATAGCTCTTTCTTCTGCGGGACACACCTTTGGATCTGGAAGAATTGAATGTCTTCCTTCTTGACCTTTATTCTTGGCCATCGACTTAACTGCAGGCGACGCAGGGTCATGTGAGACACTGGAATCATCTCGCTGAGAGAGGCGCTCTGGCTCAATTACAGCTTGCGATGCGCCAATGGAGTAGTTGTCATAGGCATCTGGTGGATTTTCTTCCGGTTCTTTCATGTTAGGCAGCTGGTACTTAGAGGCGCCCTCGAAGTCGTCATGACTGGTGTGCTCGTCCATTCCACTGTATCAGCACATTCTTGTATTAGCGAAAACTGTTCTTAATATTCAATTGTAGATTCTGGACGTACAAATTCGTTGACTTCGGCCTTTCTCCCATCCTCGTCGACTAGTAGATGATGGGTTAGAACTTAAAAGTGCCAATGATTCGGAGTCCCCTGTTATAACTCGATCAGGATCTCGGGACTTGCCGCGCCCTTCCGCTCAACCGCCGCTGTCATGTCGTGGTGCTCACTTGCTTGCCAGTGCTACATGTTCGGCGTCAAATTTCCAAATCCGAGATTCTTTGGAGCATACATTCCTCTGGGTCCACTCCCTACTTGCATATCCAGCTCATCTTCACACTCTAACGGCATGAAAAATTAAGAATTGAACTACTGATACAAATCTCAGAAGAACTGGACTTATTTTCTTCTTCTTTTCTATTTCTACAACGAGACGGGAGAGATAAAGAAAGGCAGAGCAGAAAGAAAAAGACATCATAACAAATCTTTCATCCGCATCCCTCGTTTCATCCCAAACCTGCCGTCCATCCGATCCTAATACAACACCACGATCCATGTACCTCCGACCTCAATGGTAATTAGGCATTTCAGTTCAAGCACTGATCTTGGCCCTGAGAAGCTTCTTGAGGGTCTCGCCATCCTCAGCGAATTTCTTGATACCCTCGTGGAGTTTGTCGAACGCCATCTGGTCTTGGAGGAGAGTCCAACGGAACTCGGGCTCGTTGTCGATGTAGCTAACCTTGGGGATGGGGTTGGCTTGGGCGGCTATAAGTCGGTCCGTGAGTGGCTATCTTATTATATTGGCCGGGCCGGAATGGAAAATTACGCACCAGCAGTGGAGTCGAGTTTCTTGGGGACGGGGTCCGTAGATTTTTTGAGTTCCTCGAGCAAGTTTGGTGAAATGGTGAGGAAGTCAACGCCTGCGAGGGCTTTGATCTCGCCAATCTACATATCCGAAGGAAACATTAGTCCGGCACTCATTTTCTAAGCGCATAACTCACGTTACGGAAAGAAGCACCCATGACGATCGTCTTGTAGTTGTGTTGCTTATAGTAATTGAAAATTTTCTTGACGGACTGGACACCAGGATCTTCATCTCCCTCGTAGGTCTTCCCTGTGCTCTTCTTGTACCAATCAAGGATCTTGAAAGTATTGCGCTGTGAGACAAGGAAACGCAATTGGAGAGACGCGACTTACACGGCCGACAAAGGGTGAGATCAGAGTGACACCGGCTTCAGCACAGGCAACGGCTTGTCCAAAGCCGAAAAGCAGAGTCAGGTTACAGTGAATACCGTCGTCGCGCTCGAGCTCGCGGGCAGCCTGGATACCCTCCCATGTCGACGCGATTTTGATCAGAATTCGCTCCTTCTTGATGCCAACAGAGTTGTAGAGAGCGATAAGTTCCTTAGCCTAGAGGCACGTGAGTAGGCCATTGTCTGTATTATATGCGATTTTACGGACCTTGGCTTTCGTTGCCTCCTTATCGAACGAAAGGCGGGCATCGACTTCTGTCGAAACGCGCCCGGGGATGATGGCAAGAATTTCCTTGCCGAATTCGACTAGCTGAGGATCGTGCATTGGTTATATGGTATTTTTAGTGTCATAGGCAAATCCAGCTCACCAGTCGGTCGAGGGCATAGTTTGCCTGATTTTCAACAGTGCCGCCCTTGGCTTTGCCGTACTGAACGGCAGCATCGATCAGACGACTGTAGCCGGACTTTCCAGCAGCGGCCAAGATCAAAGAAGGGTTGGTGGTCGCATCCTAAGAGCCCGCCATCTGAGAAAACATGTCGAATCTAGGATACGAAGACAAAAGTTACCTGGGGCTTGTACACATCGATGGCTGCATCGATGAGATGAGTTCTGAGCACCCGCCAAGAACATATCGCAACTTACATTCGAAGTCGCCAGAGTCGGAGACGACGACAGTTCCAGTCTGTTTGAGTTGGTCGAGAGAGGTAGACATGATGGCGGTCAAGAAGAAAGAGATCGTGGAGGTTTTATGGGGTCAAGCGTTCGAGATTACCCAGCTTGCACGGGGTTATGTTAATTGCTTATCTCATCAGAAATGACGAAATGATCGATCAGGATTTTGTAAAGCAAAAAAACATTCTTGGACTACAAAAACTCATGAAATTGTTCATTCATCCGCGCAAGAGACGCTTTATTCTTTACAAGCACTTGGTAACGCCTTCCGACATACTCGATTCAAAGATTTAAATAACAGCAAGACCAAGAGTCGATTCAAGTCTCATCAAAAGTTCATCCCGTGATCCAACGTGCTTGCATGCGCTTTGGTGAGTAACAAGTGAGTAAGAAACGTTTGTAACCTCTCACCAGCGAGGGTAGAATTTCCCCGTAACGGTAAAAATAGTGCTACACGGAAATCTCGGGAGACAATCTCTAAAGCCTTCCGAATGCAAAAACGGCTCACGTCCATGCGATAGCCAAGGTCCGGTTATCACCATATGCACTATCACCATACGCACGCTTATGCACGCCTCCGGAGTATTCTCCCTCGTTTTTTGGGTACATATTACGCAAGGCACAATCGCTGATATTTTTCCGAGATGCGGGGGTAACTGAAATTCCCAAAGTGCAAATGCCGAGTCCGAACGCGAAGACTTTAAAAGAAATTCTTCCGCATATTTTCTCGTCGGGAGTGAGCCTCGTGTTCGACACCGGGAGTTTGTTGTTGGGGAAAGTTGAGGTCGTCGGCTTTAAGGCATTTTACGTGTCATGCTAGATCCTCTGAATGTCTCTGCTGTTCGGCAGCTGAGCTCTCGTAGAACGCTGTGGCTAGAAGAACATCTTCGACCCATGTGGGTGGGTATCCCAACGATGGAGCTCTGATACGCATCAGCAAATTATATCCATAAGTAATATAAAAAAGTTAGGGTATGGTAATCAACTTTCGTGCTCATCTGCACAATCAAAGTCATACTATTCCTCGTCGGAATCTTTTATGTTAGCCTAGAAATTTTGTCAGAAATCTGAGAAAGAAAACGAACGACGGCGGAAAGATATGGAAAAATCACCTGGCGAGCCTCCTCCGCGGAAGATAAAGTGGCCTCAAAGCAACCACCATAGTCCACGTACGTCATGTTTGTCGACTTCAGGAACGATAAAACGACGAGATCGTATTGCGGAACTACGTTGGCTGTCCAGGAACCTTCTATTTCTGAATATGACCACTGAACGAACTCAGTGAAACTGCAAAGGCGAAGAGTGGGGAACTTCGGGAAAATGAGAGCCGTGATCCATTCATGTTGCTTTTTGAGGTCGAAAAAACGCCCCGTCCAACCTAGATGACCAAATTTGAAAATGAGGGAGTTCACGGAGGGATGTTTAGGCCACGCTTCAGTCGTATCGTTGATAGCCTGCGAAAAACCAATGAGATTCTAGGTCATTGAAACAAGGAATAAGCTGACAAACTTTCTGCGTCTTGTCCGGCTCCTGGACCTTGTATTGTGGCCCCGTCGTCGAGTAATTTGGGTGATAGACATCAACTGCCAACGTCTTCAGGTTCGGGAAGTGTTTCCAGAATGGAACATCGAGATAGAAATGAATCGGGACGTCTAACCGGGAGATGGGACGGGACGATTTCCGAAAGGCCTCTACTTCGGGTAAGGCCATTAGTGGCAGACCGGGCTCGTTCGAAGCTATTGACATCCGAATGGATGATACTGGTCTACCGGGAATGAGAGTCTTGCATAGAAATAGAGGGACCTCCACTTCTTCCAAGAGTGGTAGCACACCAGAATCAAGTTTTATCTGGCTAGAATTTTCTTCAGAGAGAAAAAGGATCCGGAGGCTCTTGAGAGATGGCGTCCTCGAAAGAATGGCTTCCAACGCCGTCGGGTCGTCGATTGTAAGGAGGTCGAGCGTTTCAAGCGGAAGGGTGCCCAATTCTCGTGAAAGTCGTTCTGAAAGAGAGTGACTGCTCGTTCTGAAGTGTAGAAGAGTATTGAGGTTGATGTGATCAAAGAGCTGGTTGATCTTTGAGGTATCTTCGAGAGACGTTATGAACTTGAGTCCGTCCGTGTGAGATGCGACATTGATAGACTTCAGTTGGAGCGAAGAAATCTTCTGCATATGTTTCTGCTGCACGTCATCGGCAAGCCAACAATTCTGGATCCTGAGCGTCGTCAAATGTGGCAATCCCGCAATCGTCTTCAAAAGGCGCCTGGTTATCGTCGTTCTCGACAGGGAGAGCTCTTGGATATTGGGCATATACTCCATGGCCTTGGCGTATATTGATAAAAACTCTTTGAAGTACCATCCACTGTGGTCCTCCTTTACGTCCCATGATGTAAAGTCGCATCTCTTAACGTGTTGGGCCACGGTCTGCGCTGTTCCTTCGCCTTTGAGTATGCTCCGGCAGAAAGAAATATAGGTCCGAGTATTCGAGTTGTCGTTGCCATTGTCGTCGCCATCAAAGGAAATCTTTTCGAAGATCCAAGGTATAGTCACTGAACAGAAGAATCGACAAACGAGAGCGAGGCTGCGTAAGTCGCGTTTTGCAGCGGGAGTGTCTTCCTCTATTAGTGGCGGCTTGAGATAACTGAAAATCTCGAGATATATCTCGTTTGGTATGGGCGACAAACTTCCCGTGTCGGATCGACGAACTGGACCTGTGCATGTAGAGTAATTCGTCTATTAGCCATGGTAAAGATTAAAAAGGTATTGGAGGCGTACTTGACCATTGCATTGTCAACATGGGATCTGAAGGCTTATCTGACCTCACGAAATAACCTTAGAGGCCGGCAAAGGTTTCAATGGCGCGAGGTCGAACGGTTCGAACTTCAGAAGGCAAAATGCCAGTGACAAAAAGAGCGACTAACGATTTGAAATTCGAGTCCGTGGCATTAGCATGGTCACGTGGTTGACTGACTTACCTAATTTGACTTACCCGCGTCAGACTCAAATTTGAAATAGGCGCGAGCACCGGGTCGCATGCAGCCAATTTGGTGAGATGTGGTACAGCCTCTTTTCGCAAAGTTTTCATTTACTTTTTCAGCTTCTCTATCTCGACGTCGATAGCTGCCATTTTTCCTCAAGGATAGGAAGGTGAGCAGCGGGAGCCTCGCAGAAAATTTGCGCTACATGAATCACGTCTTCGGCAGGAGGGCAGTTACTTGACAAAGCTGGCTTCATTCCTGGAGGGATTTGAGTCTGATAAGTTTCTGGGAAAAATGTCGCTGAAGAGGCGTACTTTGTACGGATCATATTCCCAACTCTCCCTTTTCCGATGCTATTCCTTCGGCAATTCCCAAGATTTTTCATCGTTGTGCTCTCTCGCTTGAGACTTATTTTGATGGTCGTCGTAGTAAAATGGTCATGTTATGCGCTGCTCGTCCAATGGACATCCAAAAAAACCTTTGAACCGCTCAACGGAACCCCAGGACGCACTCACAGAGCCTGAAAAAAATTCCAGAAGCCTAGAATACTGTTTGATAACCAAACTGATAGCGCTGGAGACTAACGGAAAGACCGCGAGTCGATGACCGCCGAAGCATAGCATATTACACTTATCTATTCCTAATCGAAAAAATTATACTCTCCAGTATATTGATAAGTAAGACTTCTTTTGAGTAGCAAATGTTTTACTTTCAATGGTCTTGCAGCCCATCTTGCAGTGGACAGCGCTGAAGGCGACTTTTGTGCCTGTACAAATATGCGCAAATAACACACCGTCACCGGCCCGCAGAAGGGCCAAGTATCAGTTAAGCGCTAATAAGCGCCTAAAGTCGAACTGGCTCATAAGGTCGTGAAGTGCGTAACGTGCGCATCTTACAACATGTCTCCTTATTTTCTTTAAAAGCATCGAGATATTGAAAGGAAAGTGGCATCGTTGATAACAGAAAGAGGAGCGATGTTAAATGTGACTTTAGTTTAGTCAGGTAACCTTTGTCAATCATTCCTGATCACAGTTGAAACCTTTGAGGTGGATTATTTCCAGTTAGAAGCTTAAGGTACCATGTAAAATTAGTCCCTCTGTGTAACGGGTTTGATAAATAAGTCACAGTCGACTTGTTTTGTCTCCATTCTGGCTCCTGCATGCAAGAAATAGACATTAAGAGGCTTCAGACCCGAAGACTCTTCGCTCTTTCATTGTCACGACAATGGCATCGAACTTGGAGTTCTTTTAGTTAGATAAGTCGGGAGGCTTGAGTTCGAGAGAAAGATCCCACTGACTCAAATGAAGGTCGTTTGTTTCCCAGCTCGACAAGACAGCATGTAAATAACCATAGCGTGCTCTGTAAATAAATGTCGTATTGTTTTCTTACCTGTGTGGAGGATTGTGTTCTCCTGCTTCTTCCTTCTACGCTCTGCGATCATAAGTCTTTTGGTATGCTCATGAGCCCCGAGTCGGCGTATGGTCGCCAGACTTTATATATAACTGTCTTTTGGGCTGTACAGACCTAAAATGGGTTTGATACGCGCTCTCAAACGCCACGAGAATACGTCTGTTAGGTGAGAACATTGCCCCAAAGTAGTATACGTCTGTTGATAGGTGTTAGATCTCCTTAAAGCCAGCAAATCCATCAAATCATTCTTGTCCTCACCCAAATACCACGATTACCAGCTGTTGTCTAACTCGATCATCTCTCCACTATTTCTATTTTGTCTTGCCGTCCTTCGACTCTATCATAAGGCAAGGGACGATTGCGATCACTAGGGATTCCAATTGCAAAGTAATGGGTTATTGCCCTTTTGCTTTAGTTTGCCGTACATTGAGCCTATAGTAAAGATCATCCAGGCGCGCTTAAACACTGATCGAAATGACAAAGCCAGAGGAAAAGGGAAAGCTCCTTGATAAGTAATTTAGTATACTTTCGTTACCAAAGGCGATGGCCCTGATCATCCCATCTTTTAAGGATCAACAACCCCGCAAAAAAGGATCAGCAGGAAGACGAAGACTTTGACGAGGGACCAGAGCCAAAGTGCGTTTCTCCATGACGCCACATTGTCATAGCAAGACCGTGATCTTACCATCTTGATGAACAGGCCTGAGAACGAGGAGGCTAGCAACAGGTGAACATTTTTTGTTTGCTACCATGTCGCCAATCTAAAGATGCTCTTACTCTGAAGCTTCGGAGATCCACGAGGCAAGAATGCCCGTCCTTCGGACGCAGTGGGCGGGCCTGTAGGAGGTAGCGGCGGCACCGTAAAGAAGTAAACCGAGCTCGAAATATAAACACCAAGTTTCTACCTTCGCCCTTGTTCTTATAACAAATATCAATTCTCTTGGTTCTTGAGTCAATCGGGGACGAAATAACCGACGTCATCTAACGCGGTTTATGAGTTTCGAAGTTTGAAGATCTGCACATTTAGTCGGGGTCGCAACAAAGGATCTGCACATGTGAGATAAAAGGAAGGGATTTCTACGCTTTCTACGCTCAACGGAGTTCAGGTACTCAGGATAGGCGCCAGTGTGGGATCGCTCCCAACGTTCCCTCATCGGTTAATCAATTTGTATAATCCGGTCCCCTGTGCCTGGGTACGACGGGGTAAGATGTGCATATGGTGAGCTTGTGGTTTCTTGAGGCTGCAACTTGAGGACTGGCGCACTGAGCGCATATGTATACATATGATGATGATGAGATAGTTGAAGTCGACTACAGTTCCATACAATATAATGAATCAAGCCAACCATTCATCCCTTATTTACGTCCTTGAGTTCACGCGGTGAAGCTGCGTGATGAAACGAGATCAAGAAGCTAACGGTCCGTTACTTCGGCTTACTCAAGGAGTATTGATCAATATTTTCGCTGTGTAAAACGAGGGATCTCTTGCTACATCGGCCGAATGCTTCTATTGCGTAGTGGTGAGTCAGTGAAGCCTTCACGCCTTAAAGTCGACCCGGCCGGCCCAATTGAGTTGCCTCGAGGACTCGCCGGTTATTGTTGAGCAAACCTGAAACAGGAGTCGCTCGAGCATGATAGGTAGCCGCGCGGTATGCGATCCCATGAACGCCGGCTGATTGGAGGAAACTGCGGAGCATGGTGGGCACATGAAAGCTCTCCAATTTCGGCCTATTCATACACCAGGATGCTACTAATATACAATGAAAAAAAGCAAAAAAAAAAAAAAAAACTGTACAGGGAGGCGCGTAGAATTTCAACAAAATAAATGCCGAGTTTGTTCAGAGCATGTGTCGTTTCGAGTAAGGTAGAAGAGCGTAGTCGTGTGAGTTCATTGGGATGTTGAAGGCAGAGATATCTTCGCGGATTTGGAAGAGACGCGTAGGAGTAAGCGGACTGAAATTAAGGATTGAGTCTTCAATCACCATTTGGAGTGCCTATCAATCGTTGCCTTGATGGAATTCAGTGGGGTGATCTGCAAGTCGGGAAGAAGGGATTCACACTCACCGGCAAGCCTTGGCTTGTGAAACTG
The DNA here is from genome assembly GCA_015499995.1 of Flammula alnicola. Taxonomy (NCBI): domain Eukaryota; kingdom Fungi; phylum Basidiomycota; class Agaricomycetes; order Agaricales; family Strophariaceae; genus Flammula; species Flammula alnicola. The sequence goes on from JADNRV010000060.1 coordinate 120,401, forward strand.
GGGTCTGATGGTAATGGCCGATCTGGGGACGTTGAAACAAAGAACTTGAGAGAACCTGACGGATCTCCGGTTTCTCGACAATGGGAAAACAGCCTTCTATCACTCAGTGCCCCTCCCAGCGCATAAGAGCCAACTTCTGATGGGTAAATTGAGAATTGCCCATGCAGTTGCTCAGGAATAGATAACTATAGGAACATATTCGTGGTTAATCCAAGTTTAATTGATGCCGCACGGCGTATTTCCATGGCATGCGCTCACCTTTAGCAGAATGTGTCGGCGTATCCAAGTCCCATCTGGCGCACCAGAGACATCGACCACTCGGTATTGCTCGCCATCGGTGCTAACGACAAGGCGGACGACGGAGAGTGGTTGTTGGGGCCTATAACAGTACCAGGAAAGATCGAAGGCGGGTAAGCAATGGGGATGATGATAGAAAGCTTTCCAGATACTCACATTATAGAGATGATAGAGGAGGGTAGTCGGGAAATCTCATTAAAACTGGTTGATCATTTACTGACCTTTTGTACCTCACATTTGCCCATAAGTAAATCCGGTCAGCAAATTTATGATGATCATGTATGAGTCGTTTGCTCTTCCCATCAATTCTATAGTCCGAACACCACAAATCGGTGCATATGCCCATTGATTGGACGGTTGGCTCTTTTCAATATGTCAAATAGATTCTGCATCACAGAATTAGATAGGGATGGGTCTATAGATATCCTTAGATATCTCAGCGGTATAGACCCCTGCACGTTTGATGGTAATGATATCCATTTGCTTAGGACCTCGAGGCTCGAACGCCGTGGGCCTGAAGTCATACATCCGCCTTCTGGCTCCAGCCAAGTTGACAGTGACGCCGGTGATGTTACTCTGGAGGCCTGCTGGAGAATTCGAATGGGCTGGGTTTCTAAGTAGTCAGGATCCTTGGAACTCGGATTTGGACAGACGCTTGGAGCAAAGGTCTCTTATACATAGCCATCTTGATCAACGTCAACGTCGAGTTTGGCTCGCGCGATGTGTGCTTCGTGGCCGGTGACAAATGGGAAGAAGAAGGTGGTTGGCTTCCAACCAACCTGCAACCGAGTTGGTTGTTCGGAAAAGGCCAAAAAAGATTGTCCCAAACAGGCAAGTTGAACTTGCATCACTTTCGCGCTGTTTCCGCAACCCACTATCGTGTTCTATCATGATGCACATAGCAACAACTGCGAATATCTCCTCATATTATGGTGAGCATCATGAAGCAACCGCAGTTATTGAACTAATGAGACTTTTATTTGGACGCGTCTATCCTAGTCTTCCAATACGATCCCTTCAAATGATTCTCAAGTTCTCAACAACTCAGGCTCAGCAACGAACAAGCGTTTATGGAAAATTGGCAACGAAAGTCCATTTATACTCCATGAAGTATCTGCGTGTGGCTTCGCGGCGTATTTAACCTTCAAGTGAATGAAAGTACCCAAGCATGGGATGAAACTGGTTGCCTCAATCTCTTCCGTATCATGTCTAATTTCGGGACTGCGCTGGGCCGCGTCTCACTCGTGAGTTGGTCAATATCAATCAGTCTTGACACTCGCTCACACCCAACCACCATTCTGTCCCGATGGGACTACCTTAGACGGGAAATATCCCTTACATGCTATCTCATGAAGTTCACCTGCATGCTCTATTCAACGAGAATGATCGGCCGATCTAGCAAAATTGCCTACTTCTACAGCACAGCCTTCTTGATGTTCCTTCTCACAGGATATCAAGGGGGCCCTCTCGATTGAACTCTCCTTGAGAGGTCCGAGGACTCTGAGAAGTCGCTCGTCTCGTCGGGCCGATGACGAGATGGGGTTTTCGACAGCAAAGCCATCCGCAATGTCTGGTTAAACATATAATGAACACCACACTCTGGCTTCGTTGGAGGGTCTTAGGCCTTCGCCACCACTGAATCTGTCTCCCCGAAACGTATCTTGGTCATTCTTTCTTTCAGTAAACGTTTCAGCGTCGTTTCAACGTTGCAAGACATTCACAGCGGCGTTACCCCGGCGTTGTATATCTCGCCCTTTATCGATCCCCTTGGCCGACGTACCTGTTTCTTTAGCCGATAGTGCAAAATGAAAAAGTCATTCGGTAATCTGTCCCTGAGTAATTCTCAAACTCCTCCTCGAGGTGAAACCTCGGTGTCGAGTGCGTGTGCTTCTGTACGCGCATCCTTCTCCCTACGCGTCCGAAGCCTTGATCCACGTACATCAGCTAGCCCGCGCAAATGGAGCACGCAATTCTCAGAGGAGGAAAGGTGCGGGTATATAAAGTTCATGCCCGAACTTCTGTCATGCAATAATTAAATAATTGACTGACCTGGGTCAATTGTTTGTCGACCGTGTTAGGATCCTAAAACAGTTTCTCGTCCCACACGAGGCAAGACGGATCCCGCGCTCTATCAAATTCTATCTCATGGCGCCTCCCATGATCCATGCTGTCGAAGCTGCCCAGAGTGATAATCTTTGTCACAAACTGACAAAAGCTACACGTGAAGGACAATCTAGTCACGTTATCGTGTAGTATTTCTTGCGCCATAATCCAGCGGTTTCACATTCGTTCGCATCCTCTCCTCCTTCTCTACTTTCACTCGAAACACCCGCCAGAACACAATGACTCTCACCGTTGGCGAAACTATTCCAGAGGGCACCTTCAAGTATGTGCCTTTCACGCCAGAGCTCGAAGATGGAGTGCGTGTCAAATTCTAATCTAATCAACGAATTGTCCGCCTGATCATTGGAACCTCCCAGCTTGCATGCGGAGTCCGTATGTATCTTCGAAATGATGTATCATGAAACACTTTACAATTTTGACACTAGCCACGACGCTTTCGACAAATGACTGGAAGGGGAAGAAAGTCGTACTCTTCGCCGTCCCCGGAGCCTTCACCGTGAGTTATTAAATTCGAATCACACGAGAAGCAACCGGTTGGCTGATCCTTGATAACTATTGTGCGATAATTTAGCCTACCTGCCATGTGAACCATTTGCCTCCTTACATCAAGAAATACGATGAGTTCAAGGCTAAGGGCGTCGATGTTATCGCTGTCCTTGCTGCCAACGACCCTTTCGTCATGAGCGGCTGGGGTCGCGTCGAAGGCCTTAGAGACAAGGTAAAGGTTCTTCTATAAATATGAGAGACAGAAATAAATATTGACCGTGTTTTTCCATTGGTATAGGTTCTCGCCCTCTCTGATACCGATGCCAAATGGTCTAAGCAAATTGGTCACGTTTTGGATCTTACTGAGAAGGGCTTGGGCATCCGTACTGGTCGCTATGCTATTATCATCGATAACCTCGTTGTGAAGTATATTGGGGTGAGATTTTCCCATTTTATCTCAAAAAAATGATATGAACCCTTTTCCTTTCACCCGTAGGTCGAACCAGGAGCAGGTGTCACGGTCTCAGGCGCTGACGCTGTTCTTACGAAGTTGTAAGAAGACTGGTGATAATTATCATTATCGTTATACATTACGGGAAAGAAAATTGAAGCTAGGCAGAACCTAGAATTGTAGAATAAATTTGACCTCTAGAAACGTTTTTCCATTGTGGGCGGAGATATACAAACTATACAAATTGCAGAACATCGACAATGAGAGAAGGGGCAGATAAGAAAGCATGAAGTGAAAACAGTAATAGATGCCACAGAATCAAGTAAAGAAAGATATCATGATGCCCACGGATTGTCATGGTCGGGAATATCGCTGTAATGTGTCTGCACACGGGCGTGCAACGGGGGCGTACCGCTTCTCGCAACAACTCCTTCTACCTCTTGCGTCCATTCAGACGTATGCCTGAGAGTATTACCATACTCTCCTCGACCCTCCTCGCCTTCATCTTCATCCCCAATAGTACGAACAATCTCATCACCAAGATCTACCCGCCGTGAGTCACCCTCGCCCCCCGCTTCCTCCACCTCCACCTCACCAACTTCACGTTCCCCATTTCCTCCATGCGCCACAAACCCTCGGCGGTAAACTTTGCGTAACCCCGAACCCCGCGTCGCTGGCTCGCCTTTCCTTCTCTCACGCGTCTGTTCTTCCTCAGCTGCATGGGGGTCCTCCACGACCAAGTCAACCGCGTCAGGCGGGAGTATAGGCGACCCTGTCTGAGCCGTACGCGAATTATTACGCGACAACACAAGAGGCGAGCGGACACCATGGCGATTACTTGGGCTACCACCGCTTCCACTAGCAGAGGCGTTACTCGAAGGTCCGGGCGACGACGACGGCGTATGTCGGTTGGAGTGTTGCACATTTCGCAATTGCGGAGATTGAGAATACGATCCAGTAGGTCTCCGGGTCTTCGTCCACCTCAGATTCACATCCTTGGGTTCCGCGGGTATCACACTTCTTTCCTGATCATGGTCTATGATATTACCACCGGCGTCGTGGTTGTCGTAGAACTGCTCCGGCGACTTGCTGTTCCCTTTACGATTTTGCGAGTTGCTGCCATTGCTGACGGCACCATAGCCCTCCCAGGCTGGTCTGTCTCGTCGCTGGATTGCTGCCTGGCCCTTCGCTCCTCGGAGAGGAGAGAACCATGCCCCTCGCTCATCCCGTAACACACGCTCTTCCTCGTCCCATATGAACGTACGTGCAGACTCCGAGCTAACGTCGATGCAGGGGTAGTTGTAGTCACCGAACAAATATTTCCTGCTATGTGCAAAGAGCTCCTCGTCCGCGTCGTCCAAGTCTCCAAAAGGCAGCTCAAACCCGTCTCCTTCTACATCAACATCACCCCACACCGTGTCTTCTGTGTAATCCTGCATGTCAGGTGCGAGGTGTACGACATCCCGAGCATCTTCAGAAAGCAGCGGCGCATGCATGCTTTCCGCCTGACTGTCACCGGCCAACTTTTTGATTGCCTTATTCATCACCCGTTCGGCTCGTCCAGGAGGTCGTGTATCATCTGTCGTCCTGGGAAGCCAGTATTTCCGCTGCCCACCCTTGCTATATCTGAGCCCGGCACGTATGCGGCGATCACGCCCAGCACCTTGGTGCATGAATCCCTCGGCAGGTTCGAATTCTCGATAATCCATGCCCTCACCTCGTAGCGTCGCCTTGGAGTCCTCAACGACGTCTAGAAAACCAAATGCATCCCTGAACGCATAGTACATGGGCATCCGAGCGACGAACGTGTGGGTAGGGTCGATGAAGTCCTTGTACGAGAATGCATACATGTGGGCGAACGCGAATAACGGCATTTCCATGCAGATGAGGAGGTCGTTGAGACCGACTGACACGTTTTCGGGGTCGGTGTACGGTCCAAGCTTCGTGATGACTCGTGTTGCAACGAGAGTGGATATACCAACAGATTGCCAGAAGGAGAAGAACAGGATTCCTTTGACGCAAAGGAACTTTGGGACCGGACTAGAAGAGGAACACGTCACTTCTGTTCGATGTGGTATATGCCCTAAATCTTACCGGAAAGGCTTCAGGTCATCGTTGACGCAGATCCAAAACATCGCCAGGCAGTATAAGCTGAGACATATACTGGTGTTGTAGATGATACTGATGTACAAATAGCCAGAGTTGGCTCGGAAATCCCCTTCGTTGAACTTGCCGATAGCCTTGAGGAAAAGCGTGGCCGCAGCTAGCACAGGTTTGACCTGCACGTATTCTACGCGAAAATAAGAATTCGCCTCGGGTATAAAGATATTGTATACTCACGCAAGATCCCGCGCTTTAGAAAGAGAAAAGTGTGTGGGTCGCTAACGTCGATTTCATGTTTGAAAATGTTGATGGGGAAAACCGGCTCCTTGGGCGGCCGTCCATGAAGGAGAATGAGAAGAGACCGTTCTCCGCCAAGATATGATAGTAGAAGAACGAAGAAGCAGTAAATCACGAAAGCCTAAAGAGAATTTGTTTCAAACTTGGCATGTCCATGAGAAGCAAGAGAAAAAACGGAGAAAAATAGAGATTCCCAAAGGTGAGGCGTGCCGCGTCGTCTCAGTAGCCGCTTATCAACCCTCGCGTCGAGCACATCACGAAAGTGAGAGGATGTCCAGGGATGCAGGCCCGGTCTTCCCAACAGCTGCTACTCGTGTAAGCGGGTGTCGGTCGCGTAGTTGGCTAGGCGGCTGGGTATGCTGAAAAGCCATGCCTCCCTAACCCTCCTGTCGGCTACCTCATCTTCCAACACCGGATTTTGAAATCTGCGCCGCCACATGCGAATCTCCAATTGTCTCAGCAGCTATGTGCAGTGCCAGATGTGACACTCTGCTCTCCGTAACTGCTCTCCCAATACCAGGCTTGGGTATCGGAACGTGATGACAAATAAGTGGTCGGCGGAGAGGAAATAAAGCCTCGAAAGTCTCATACAGCTGGCCCGTCCCCCAATGCGAAAACTTGAATGCATGGAGAAACTGTTACGCACCTCATAGATATCCCTAATCGCGTCTATGAAGAACGCAGCTTCTACTGAGAACAAAGATATGAGCGAGGCTATTGCATAAAGCGGTACCATGACCATGATTCGCACAACCATGCTGGGGAAAGAGTCTCAGCATAATATGATACTTCTAATAGCGAGCGTCTCACCGTTGCAGGGCTGGTTTTCGGTAGTTTCTGAGCTGGAGGTGGATCGACATCATCGACACGAGCACTGCAACCAATGTAGAAAGGCCCGCTATCACCAATACTGGTGTCGGCAGTCTTGAACCTGCGCCAGAGCCCGCCATTTCGTCCCAGTTATGATCCTAGCTTCAGTAGAACCAGAAACAAAAGAAGGCGCTTGGGCTGCGGATGATGGTTGTGGAGAAGGTCGTGGCCGCTGTCTATGATGAGGATTGCCATAAACGGACATGTTGTGTTTATCACACCCGGTGATGACGACCCTTTTTCCTTGCCTCAACACCGTGACCAGCTTGCACCCAACTTGCACCTCACATTGAATCATGGTTTCCTCTCATTTGCCGGAACATTTGTGATACTTTTGACCGCGGCAGTCTGTACAGATGCCTATGAAAATCAGTGGTTTGAAACCTGACTGTTGTCGCTGTATTTCTACAAGGATTGGGAGACGAGATGTCCGCGCCATACGGCGACGTATCATGGAAGTTGAATTAAGTGAGTTAAAGCTACTTTGGAGTGCAACTTGGTTTTGACAGAACGTGATTTTTGACTTCACAGGTTGTTCACAGGCTCAAGGAGACTGTTGCTGTCATGATGGCCCTCATTAAACGATGCTCCAGAGCGGAGAACAAGGCAATCTTGTCGCCCGTTCTTAGTCTCCTCCACTTTTATTGAAGATTCAGAACGACTGGCATCTGGCTGGACTATAACGACCCAGACGGAACGTCGCACGTATCGGGTTACACGCAGCTAGTGGGTGGAGTTCCTCTATCATGCTGCCTCATGGAGTCTAGAAGTTTGGAGCTTTATGAGTCTTACCTGACTCCGTGTTACCCAACGACACTGAGCTGTGGTGACTTCCAGATCACAGCCAAAGCACAGCAATGACCCGAGATATTTGAGGGAGAATAACCGAATAAGTCAAACCAGACGGTAGTTCCTCCATTGCGATCGAATAACGATGTGAGCAATCCAACTAGTCATTAAATTATGTCTGTGCGCCCACTTATCAAACGACATGGGATAGAAAGTTTACATGAAGCAAATTCAGGCAGAACAAGGGGCGAAGTGGCCGCTGAGGATACAAGAGACCCATAAAGTGAGTACTACTATCAGTGAGTACTACTATCTTTAACAAATTATCTCTTCATCCATGGATTTCCCTACTGCCCAATCGTCCAGAAGTCACACCCCTTCTTTTTCGTCACCCTGTCCAGAGATTAACCCAAATCTATGACTTGTATTTGGGTACTACGACAGATGATGGCCATGCGTATCCACTCAGGCTGGTTGATTCAAACTCGGCCTTGGATCGCCTTCGAGAGCAGCTCATCTTATTGAAAGCATGACTATCCCGATTGACAACGAAGCATATCTAACCAAATATCAAGGCGGAGCAACCCACTACATCGGATCGGTTTCACACGCGCCCCTCAGCAAGACGGATCTCGGCTGCAGCCCGCCAGAGATCGCAGTGGGAATGGTCAATCCGCTATAGGCCGTCCCCGTCGATCTCAGCGCCAGACGTAGGCTCCGTATTTTTCAGGATTGCATAATGATTAAAGCAAAATAATAATAATAGGCAATTGATTATCCGCAGTCATGATGTTTCCGACGCTCTGCTGGATACACCATACCCGGAACGGCTGAAGCCATGGAATGGTAGGGACGCGTCCTGAAGTATGTCTCCCAAGAAGAAAAATATATTGCCTCTTCGCGAAGAGGGGTACACCAAGTGTAACCTCTACGTTGATGAGGATCGCGGCGTACGAGAGAACCACGAAGGTGCTTGAGAGATCGTCGCGTCGAAGATGGAAAAACAGGACATTCCTGCCAATGATCAAAAGACACTCGGACATATTTAAAGCAAGTTTCACTCACGGACCTCCATGGTATGGTTGAGAGTATTTCACAAATATGATGATCTACAGCGGCCATGGAAGAAGATAACATAACAAGATGCAGCGGAGTATATAAATGCCGTATAAGCGCCGAGCCTTGAGGAAAAATCAAAATACATCTCTACTGGCTTGATTATTGCACTGTTTGCATCGTAAGTTTAAACCTTCTCGTCTCAGCTGGGCAGCACACTTACATTACATACAATCCTTGCATATCCGAGTTGGATTCCGGATCCTCGTTTCTCTGTTGGCGCTCAATATTCAATACTTCTCGAATTTCGTGCAGCTGATCTGTTATAGTTATAGGACAGCAAACATCGAGGATAATGCGCCGCTCGAACGTTCTCTTTGTGTCCTTGACACCACCTGCCATTCTGGAGGTATATTAACGACTCGGCTCCGCCGGTGCCAGCAGAATTTCGTTGCTGGCATCCAAATTCAAAACGTTTTCTGGGCTTCATTTTTTTTTGTTTGGATGTACTAGGATGCCCCCTGGAAGTGAGCAGCCACACCTCTCGACTGACTGGGAATATCAGGTTGGCGAAGAGGCTTGAAATATTCTCGTTGTCTGCATCCTTCATACCACTCCCTGCCGTTAGCCTGGATTCAGCCGCGTTTAAACTTTGATGTCGTATGCTTTGACATTGCCCCCTGCGGCCAAAGATCCAGATATTTCAATAACACCCTAGTCTGGGTATATCACTGATACTGGGGTTCAGATCTCAGACTTTGACTTTGACAACTTGAGAATGACAGGTTCAGGAACACATAGCTTCATATCGCAATGAGGTCCTGTCAAAACCATTCCCCGCTGTGTCATCTCAGTCGTATTCGTCACTTGAATTTCCCACACTTTGACGCCCAACAATTTTCGCCGGAGTTCCTCCTAACGACCGTCCTTCACTCTACTTCTGAATGGTGCACAATCTGATCATACAGAATAAAGATAGCGTACTGTTTATTCCGCTTATTGACACAGATGCCGATTGGACGATACCGACTTTGGCGCCCAAGCTGTCCGTCCTTGTGACCGGTTTGTATGATTTGGCCACGGCGTTTCTTGGTCCCTTGTCAAAACACCCTCAACACGAAGTTGCATTTCTCAATCGGTTCTATGGCATTTATTTTGTCATGTCAGGAGAAATAACAAACATACACAGATAAGAGTCTCTCGAAGCCACTTATAAGCTTAGGTATTTCGGCGACCCGGGGGAAAAATGGACGATTTCCCTCCCAACGCATCTAATAGTGGCTCTCATATTGGCTACGGCGTCCAAAGCACCATCGAGGAGACCAAATCTCCTCTAACCCTCAACCAATATGAGCCTGAAGCTCTGCCCGGCGACCTCGAACCCAAATTTCCCGACATTCATCGTCATCGCAAAACCCTCCGATGGTGGATCGTCTTCTGTCTTACATTCCTCATCTTGTCGCCCCTCCTGTCCGTCGTTCTCGGTCTTCATTTTCATTCGCATGACTTCTCATACACGCCTAATCCCTCGAACCTCGTCTTTAACGGGAGAACGTTACTCATGGAGGCGGTCCTTGTCAGCGCAGATCCAATGCAGTCCATGATGACATTCGACTGGACTATTCTGAGCGAAGAAAACTCGCAATGTACACCGACGGCGCTCGATCAGTGTAGCGATGTCAACATATTTTTTGACAAGTATGTTCTGCCCTTTACCGTATGAGCTTCTTGTTGTTGATCATGATACGTGGGCTTTCGCAGTAACCTCTTGGTCGATACTGACCCATCAGCTATGCGTACGAGCGACCCTCCGAGCGTGCCTCTGTTTCGCCACAATGCCACTGGTGCCATCCTGAATGACATCACGGCTAACACGCCAACGTTCCGCACGGAATTGCAATTATTCTCTCCTGGGAATCACGAGTCCTCCTTAATATATTATCCATTCGATATGTCAGTTGGGCCTCATTGTCGGCAATTGACTGGCGTTATTAACTCGAATTTATTTAAAGCTACACAGCGGAGATATTCGTCTTCGCACAGGACGCAAAAACCAACAACAGTGTAGGGATAAAACTATCGTCTACACGGGGTATTGCTGTGTACGTGGCTGTCCAACCTTACTCCAGACAATTCAGACTTGCTAATAAAATCCATTCCAGTGGATTCAAAACAAACGCTATAGATTATCCTGGAGTATTCATCCCGGCTGGGATGCTCGACATCTTCGTAACTCTCCAGCGTGGAAACCTAATCAGGGCCTTCTGCGTCATCGCCACCATTGCCGTTTGTGAGCTCTGCCCATCTCTTTCCTGGGTTTCTTTTCTTCATGATGACATTCTTTCCACTGACAGGGTTGATTACCTTGGTCCTTCTTCTTCTCATGTTCACTTGCGTAGTTTTCGGGTTCCGACAGAGAAGTGAAGTGCTAATTGTGCCCGTTGCGACGGTCTTCGCTTTTACGCAATTAAGGGGGAGCATGCATCAGCAAAAGTCCCACCGTCTGGAGCAGTGTGGCGTGTCTGGTTGGTCTGGCGAGTCTGGCGGTAAATCTCTCAGAATTCCTCATCTCTCCATCTTTTCTCAGAATTTCCATCTGATCAGAATTGCTCAGAATTGATCTTGCATCTTTGTTGCGACACGGCAGATCACATGATTATATGTTGAAGTCCGAAAATAGTAATGTTTGGACCGTCGATTTTGTTGCTTCGCCTCTTCTTTCCACACCATCACCATCTCCTCTGGCTGGCTGAGGGATGCTGGCCCATATCCGTTTAGTCCGCAATTTGGTGTGGCAAGACCTCACCAACTACTAACTAGTGTCTAACTGCAGATCCCTTCTCACCCATGCACCGCCAAAGCCAGAGTCGGATAACTGGTTGCGCGAGCGACGGTGTGGTAAGTATTCTACACATTGTAGACTTGGTATTTGCTCATGTACCTGCCTCTCAGCCTCATGAACATCAGTCAACTGCACAAGTCTTCCCATCCCCTTCGTTCCACTGCAGACAAGAGCACGAACGGCAAGTTCAATGACGAGCAGGACTGTCTGTAAACGTCATTGTCCCTATAATGCACTACACTGCTGATGAACTGACTGCGACAGGGCAACGATACAAAACATCCATTCCACTGTACTGATGATACGAGATGGAGGTAAAAGGGCCGGAAAAGGTACGAACTACAACCCTTCCACTCCCTCACTCTTATTGGCTCAGTTACCATATTACGAGATTCAAGGTGACCAACCACTACACCGTCGCCAGCTTCCCAGCTAACGGACGAATGTCCTGTTGCCAGCACGTCATGGCGACGAAACATCTTTCATGGCCTACCGCATCAATAACCGACGCTCACTCACTTCTTCTCCAAGTCACCTCCGTCAAATCCCACCTCTCCACGACACCCAGCACAACGTCCCTGCAATTTCACTGCTGGTGCTGCCGTCTCGGCCATCAGGCCTCCTCGTCGTTGCGAGTACTACCTGCTGCCTGGATCCGTGGCTCCACGGTCGACGACGGATTCTCCCTCGCCTCTGGACCTGGGACAGTGGTGGTGGCGGGTTGAGGACCCTAATTTACGATGATTGGTCTTAAATATATGAATTAGCTACTATTGTCTAGTAAATAGCGCGAGCAATATACAATTTTATTATTACTGGCACCTATTTGTGATTCTGGGACAAACTGAGAGGATCTGGAAGTGACGTCAAACTCTACCAGAACTCAACAGAACTCCCTCAGAATCAATTTATGGAGAGAGAAAATATTCTGGCTACATAAAATTTATGGCGTCGGGAGCGTCATTATGTCGCCAGACCTTTTCTGGCAGTCTGGAAGCGTCTGGCACGTCTGGCGCCAGACGTGCCAGACGGATGGACTTTTCCTGATGTGCCTGGTGCGCCCGCTGGGTTCGGTATGTTTGTTCCTGTCATTGATTCTAAAGACCCGTAAGACTCATTATGATTGCAAATTGTCAGGCGATGTCCTTGGTCAGTCCATACTCGCATCTATCTTTCGCGAATAAAAGTTAATACATACTAAAAACATTTATCACTAGACTTCGTGGGATTGCTGCCATGCCTCGCCTTTTTATCCATCTCGGTATGTGATAAATATACATTTCCCCCTCTGTAACGTCCTGTATATCTAACTCGACAATTCTTCCCCCCAGGCGGCTTTAACCCTAGCGGCCTTCATCCTCACCGATCCTACCGACAAACCTCATGCGCTGAGCTGGAACCTGTTGTGTAAGTCAATCATATGAAATCCATACATTCTGCTAATATTTTTTGACTTTATAAAGACGAAGCCTTTCCGATACTTAATCCTAAGAAAGCCCGGATGATCGAGATGGAAAATGCGGCGGCTTCTAAAAGTGATAATAGCGCCTGATGCTTATGACTCCAGGCGGCCACTACACTATCATTCCAGAGAGTTGCTCTGTTCACTTCACGATGTATGTACATGATGCATATGTTTCATTACCGATTGAGCCTGTAGTATCACTTGTAATTTTACTGGGAGAAATTATTGAGATGCGATCCTACCTTTTTCGTCTATATTTGTCGCATGGGGTGCAATGTCAGACTTGGCAGAGACTTGGAGTGCTTGACATTGGAAAGTTGAACAAATAGGAGTCCATTCCGCTTCTCCGGGTGAAAAGTACTGTGGCCTTCGCCTTTCTAATTCAATCTCAGCTCATGAGCGCTTGAGCGCCGGTCATTACTTACCACGTGAGCACGGGTGCCTTCCCAAGCTTGTCTTTCGCCCTATATTTCGCAGCTCAGCTTGTCTCCGGCGTCCAATAAATGATTAACTATGCCCGCCCAACTAGTCTACAGCTCTGCAGAAAAGCGATTTCATCCCCTTCAAGTTGAGCTTGAACGTCACCTTTTGTGTCATATGAAGAAGTGTACAAGAAATAGTGCAATCAGGCTGAGGAAAAGCCAAGAGTGACAAAATCGGCGGTATACCGCCTCCTTCCCTGGCGGCGGAATTTGAGAGTGTTCAAGAACTCGCTTACTACATCGCCTGCGTAACTTTGCTTGGCGCCCAGTTGTTGTAGTTCCTCCCAAGTCCCTCGTCGGAGTCTCTTTTCTTTCTTCCTCTTTCATCCTTGGACATCGCCAGTACGGGACTGCTTCATATAATACCCCTGCTTCAGAACACACTCTCTAAGTGCAGAGCGACCTCGCCAAAAAAAAGGATCCCAACTCTATGGTTAGCAGGCTACCATTATCGTCTAGTACTGACACGAATCGAAATCGACTACGCCTTCTTTCAATTTTGTCCGCCCCCGCTCCGAGTTGAACACCAACAGCAGCAGCAACAGCAGCATGCGCTATTATTTGATTTGGCTCTCCCTCCTCGAGCTTCTTCCCGCCACGGTCCAGCTCGCAACCGCCTTGACTACCACTAGTACTACTACGCTCCCTGCTCGTGAACCCACGCTAGAGGAGATCGCTAGGCGATACACGAAACGAACGGCGGGCGGAGTGCATTTGCCCATTGTGAGCAGGGAGACGCCCTGGTTAGTGCGGAGGGGCACAGCAGCGGGTATTGGGCTGGGCGATTATGTCGATGTGTCGGTGCGGTTTTCTCTTCGCGCGTTACTACTGGTTGACTGGGCGGTGCTGCTACGTATATAGGGCGTATACCGTTCTTATCACTGTAGGCGGGATCACGACGCCTCTTATTCTCGGTGAGAATTAAAACCATCCTGCTTCTACGCGAGATTCAGGACGCTAAGCGCACCCCCGCCCATTGAAAGACACGGGTTCGTCGGATTTATGGATAATGTCAGACGCGTGCACGCGAGGCTGCGCGGGGGACGTGACGCTGTACCCGCAATCCAGCTTCCGCTACGCTGGGCAGGACGTGAAGCTGCTCTATGGGGACTCGAAGAGCGGGACCTTCGCCAGCGGGATTATTGGCGGGGACACCGTGGACCTGGCGGGGCTGGCGCTGCAGAACCAGTATTTCGCTGCCATCAACAAGACGAATACTAGCGTCGCCGAGGTGGGCGCGGCGGGCATATTTGGGCTTGGGTTTCCTGTTAATAGGTGTGCATTCGTTGTTGTCTCTTCGCCTCGCCTTCGTCTGTGTACTCTATAACGTGGATGCTAACGCGCAACGTTGGTCTTCTCAGTGTCATTTGGAACACCATGTTCAGCGAGAAATACCACCTCAACCAAAACGTCCTCCGAAAAAGACGAGATACAGATACAACAACAGAACGCGAAACGCCCATGGAGCATCCCAAACTAAAACTGGGTTCTCCATTCCCGAACGCACACTTCCTCCGACGCTCCAGGTTCCCGTCTCTACCAGGTCTCCTAGGCGCTCCATCCCGGCACACGGCGCGGCAGACCTCGTCCGTGCTGTACAGCGCGTTCGCGTCGTACGCCACGCTGGGCCCGTTCCTCCCGCGTCTCGTGGCGACTGGCGGCGCACTGTCTCAGCCAATGTTCAGCGTCACTCTGCAACGCGACACGGTTGATGTGGGCGGCAGTGTGGGCATGCTTAGTATTGGGGAGCTCCCCGCCGGCGTTGACGTTGAGAATATGACGTGGGTGCCGTTGAGGCTGTATACGTATGATGAAGGTGGATTTCCGGCGCCGCCGGATGCTCCTAATGAGGTGGGTGAAATTGGTGCTTTTGAGGGTGGATGGGCGTCTAAATTTTTTTGTCGTGTCTTTTTCGTTTTGGTTGTGAACGTTGTAGGTGTATCCTATTACTTGGGAAGTCATGCTTGACGGTGTGTATTTCGACGGGAAGAAGCTACCAAACTCTACGTCATCCTCGTCGAGTATCGCGCTCTCCGCACTCATCGACACGGTCCGTCTCCCCCTTCTGAATATCCACAATATGTTACGCTGGCTAACTCGGGAAAATGTTTCAGGGAAATTCCCTCATTCGCGGCCCATCGGATATAGTCGCCTACATCCAGAGCCAGCTAGGGAGGGTCTTTCCCTGCTCGGAGCCCCATACACTTGCATTCCAGATTGGAGGCAAGATGTTCCCTGTCGACCCCAGGGACTTTGTGAGCCAGGCGTATGTGAACAACGCCGAAGCATGCACTCCAAATCTTATAGCGACCGACCCTCCGGAAGTGGGCGGCTATCAGTTCTCTTGGAGTCTAGGGACGCCCTTCTTGAAGGGGTGAGTGGTGTCCGTCGATCCAGAGACGGAGTGGTCGGCTGATTGTTTCGTTTTGTTTGTCGGCAGTGTTTTATCGAGCTACTACTACGGAAACTTAACTTATCCCTCAGTGGACCCGCCCAAGATGGGATTCTTGTCGACGGTGCCGACCGATGCGGCACAGCAGATGAAGAACGCGGCGAACGCTGCCGCAAAAGCTGACGAAAACTTTCCAGGTCTTCTGTTTTACCTTTTTCTGCCCACGTACTTTGTTGCTGATTTTGTTTGCATCGCCTGTATCGATTTAGCTGTTTCTGAGCCTGCTCCATCTGGCACGATACGCCCTTTGCTAACGAACGTCACCGGAATTCCACAACCCACATCTCAGACAGCCGTCAAGAACGGCGCACTTAGAATGAACCAGTTCGAGCTCTCTGGCGCGCGCTGTACACTGGTTCTTGTATTTCTCTTGGCATGGCTTGCACCATTTCTACCACTGTAGTTGACAAGGGGATGAGGAAAGGGAATTCTGTACGGAATATGGAACATTTGAGATCGCGGAACACATTATCTACTATAATTTAACACTATAATATCACGAATATACGCAAACAATGTATATGGTTATCTTTCAACTGCGATTACTTAGAGTTGTGCGCACTTTCACAATTAGCGCCTTGTCGCCAAATGACGCGCTCAAATCATGACATCACGTGGTATGGATGGTCCGTGCGCCTAAGCGCCAGTATATAAACGTCGGACGAACATTTGAGATTCTTTACCACTCTGGCCTTTTGGCTTAGATCAAGTGTAGTATCTGTTCTTAATAGTTTAACCACTATTATGGAGGCACCGCCTCCATTTCTGGTTATCTTATTTTTGCCGCCCCAGTTCCTTGGGCTCTGCTTGCACCCCTTGGACGCGATGACCTTGCTGCTGCACTACTGGCTTGTGTCGTCGGGGGATCCCTCTTTTAGAGGACTCTTCTCTTTGCTGAATACTCGACTTCCCATCATTGGATGCGGATTTTGAATTCAGCAAACGGATTTGTCTTGGAATGGGCATTATTTCCTGGTTTGGTTAATTTATGAACAAGATGTAACTGATAGTATTGGTCGAGCCTGACTGGGTAAAGATGCAGGTTGATGAAGAAATTGATCAAAGCCGAAGTGGGGTCCGTGGGTGCGGCTTGCTAGTACTTCTCTTGCTGCCCGGGATTGATACTCTCTGTCTTGTGTTATGTCTTACTCCGAATTACTCTTGTCAAAACCTCTAAAGCTGAAGCTCGTAAGAAGATCTT
This sequence comes from Flammula alnicola, assembly GCA_015499995.1. Taxonomy (NCBI): domain Eukaryota; kingdom Fungi; phylum Basidiomycota; class Agaricomycetes; order Agaricales; family Strophariaceae; genus Flammula; species Flammula alnicola. Next base: position 137,316 of record JADNRV010000060.1, read on the forward strand.
CTGGGCGCGACGGCACATGGAGTCCACAGTATTGGCCGAAAGCGACATAATTGAATTTCACTTCGTGGTCGACATTATAGTAAGGGAAAGGTGAACGATGCAGTTACATCTGGAGCTTACTGCGCTTTGCATATTTTTGTGAAAACCTGAACATTTTCAATTCCATCACGTGCTGATGGTGCTTTAGCCAAACATGTTCGGCAACTGCGGCCACCAAGGAGTCCCACGCTTGCGCTTTGGCTCCAGCCTCCCGCACCGTTATTATGTAGAACACACAGTGTACAGTATGCATCTACTACAAAAAGAGGCATATTTCTAGCTGATAATAAATTACACTTTTACATGACATATCTCACCCACGGAAACCTTTGCCCAATCTTAGGCAGTTGGTTTACTTATATGCTCTTTGGAAGAGGGCAGGGCCAGACGACATCAAAGAGGCAGAGCGGGAAGAAACATCAGGATTTTCACTGGTCACTGATGATGATGCCCAGTCAAAAGCCCCTCAGTTGAGAGTGGTTGAGAGTGGTTGAGAGCTGCGCTACCGACCCCAACCGATGTCAACTGAAAATCTGGACTGGAGCAGATGAGAATCGGTTCAGAGCGTTTGAGAACTGTTGAGAGATGTTGAAACTGCGCCATCATAGGTTGAGATATGTTGAAATCGGCTGGAATGTGTTTTCAGCTGCTCAATCACTCTGGTTGCCCTCGACACCTGGAAATCATTTGAATTTGGAAATTGTTCATTGCAATTCTTTCTATAAACTGCTTTCAACAGATCTGAACCGATTTTACAATATGGTACGAAAACAAGTCCCTCCGATGCCTCCCGCTGTCATTGCTGTCTGCTCTGAGTCCAATCCCACCACCCACTACAAGACAATCCTCCTCAGATCCAAGCATAACCAGTGCAAGGAGACATTAGTATAGAGACCTGATGAACACAAGTTAGTTGTAAGACCAAAATACGAGATTGACCACGAACATGGAATAATCCTTTTCACCTCCGTTTTCCACCCGCGATGCGTCAACAACACCCTGCATGGAAGACAATTGGGTGGTAGCTTATATTGAAGATAACAGACTGACCTGTGTAGGACCCGATAGTGCAGCTCCCGCCACAGTGGAGATAAAATGCCATATGATGGGCACCGCGTTGTCGAGGTACGAGCGGGTCAGTACAACTTCGTTTCGCCATTAAGTACATATAGCGGATACGTACGGAGTAAGCCTATTATGGAAGCTGGGGCGAGTGAAGCTGGCTTTGAGGTAAGAAAAAGAAGGGAACTTAGAAGAGATCGCGAGGGAAGGTTGTGGTAAGAGACAAGGGGAGTGAGTCGGAACCCAGTCGCAACTTTGAGAATTATGATCACACAACTTTTCCCTGTCACGAGATTTCAAGTTCTGTCAAAGTCCAGAAAAATGTTCGAAGAATTTGCAAAGTTGGACCAAGGCAGAAGCGAGGAGAAAAGATATTTACAATGCCAAGCGCATTTGGAGCAACGAATTTGAGTAAATTTGAGTTTCTAACCGGAGGCAACAGATGCCAACAGATTTCATCTGCGCAAACCGACCCGAACATCTCTCATCCGATCTCAACAGGGGGGCTTTTGACTGGGGATGATGTGCCACCACCTTTTTGACGCACTGCTGTGGCCGGACTATTTTGACGGGGGGTCAAAATGTGTCGGCAGATTGTTAGGATTTTGCCTGCATTTTGCCACCATATTTTGCCTTCACTTTGTAGAAATCTAGATAGTAATATGCTCAGTCGTTTGGGGGCAAAGACTATATAACATTCATAGATACCTAGATAGTAATATGCTAGGATATCGTAAGTAAAAGTGTACGAACAGTAAAGTAGAATAAGTTCTCACCTCAGTCGTTTGGGGGCAAAGACTGAGGGAGCTAGAACGAAATGCTACGGTATAAGTGCTCTACAGTACGGGTACCGGAACTTGGTATAGGCGCATGCGGAGGGCGGTATCCCGACGCATGAAATCATAAGGTATAGTACTCAACGGAAGTAAAATATATCTGATTGGAAAGTGTCCGTGCGCACAGCGACGCAACACGGTCGCTGTGCTCATATCTCGTGCCGGTTTGCTTGAGTAAACCCAACACACTTAAGGTGGAACATGTGACTGCAAAATGCGATGGCAAAATTCAAACAACTTGCCGCGCATTTTGACCCCCCGACAAAATAGTCTGGGCACGGCAGTGACGATGGCCACATGTGCTTGAGGTTCTGGCAGGCCTTTGTCAAGGTGATGTGGAATGGAGATGAACCATGTAGCACATAGGAGAGCTTCAACTGAAATTAAGAAAGATATAATTTGACTTGAAGGCCTCAAAGCGGGTATTCTCACTTTCAAACTATCACAAGAGATCACCAGAGATCACAAGCGAAGGTTTGTGACACGGCGGACATTCAACTGTCAAGTCGGCCGACCGGTTGTCCTGTTAAGTCATACAGAGGTTACCGGCAAGTCATAACCTGTCATGACACAGGTTGACTTGCCGGTCACAGTGGCCGATGTCACGCTCTTTCTTTTTTTTAATGTTATCGCCTCATATTCTGCGTATTTAATAGTACTCATGTGTCGTGTTTATTCGAATTCATTCCCTCACTATCAATCTACGTATTGTCTTCGCCACTATTTGAATTCGCTTTAATCTAACGTTAGCAACTAACAAACATAAGTATGAGGCGAGAACATTTTAAAAAAAGAAAGAGCGTGACATCGGCCACTGTGACCGGCAAGTCAACCTGTGTCATGACAGGTTATGACTTGCCGGTAACCTCTGTATGACTTAACAGGACAACCGGTCGGCCGACTTGACAGTTGAATGTCCGCCGTGTGAAGAGGAGTACTGCCGGCGCGCCGAATCTGCCGAGTATGTTTGGCTGAGGTACCATCAGCACGTGACCCCGCTGGAAATGTTTTGCGTTTTCACAAAAATATGCAAAGCACAGTAGTGTCCTGTTTTTCCTTCAGAACATCTCTTCAAACATGCTCGAAGTAAGTGCATTCCTCTGCGCATCCAGATTCCATATTCTTGCTTATCTAAATCATTTTGCAGAAATATTCGATTTTGGTACCTTCGTATTCTCCAGACTTCACGACGACGGAAGGTTTCCTTGTGCAATGGAAGGATAGACCTTGTACAACTCCCATACCCTCCATTCTTCTACCCTCGGACCTCCGTGACTAGAAACAATATCTCGGAGGCCTTTTGTTGCTTCGAGTTCGGTGTTGGTAAATTCTGCGTCCAAAATATGTGATGATCCATTTCTTTGTTTTTCGAATATCCAAACTTACCGTGGACCACAAAATATGTCGCCGACTCCCTCTCTTCAAGGTTCACAGCGACGCCCATCTTCGTTTTGCCGCTATCCAGCACCTTGACAACGTGCATCCGCACCCAGGTATCGATTGTCCCAGCCAGACTCGCGATCTTGTCTGCCCAGTCCTTTACCACCCCATCCCTCTCACTCTCGGCGCCGCCGTCGACATGCAACACATGAGTAACCACACACTCCGAAGGCCGGCCCACCTTCATCCCCGTCGTCCTCGCGCTCCCTTGCTCGCCCCACACACCCAGATCCTCACCGGTCCTGCGCACCAGCACCTCCAAGCGGCGCATCACGTCCTTCTCCCGCTCGCTCCTGCGCTCTCTCAGGCCGGTGTAGCTCTCCGCCCCAAACGTGCGCGTGTCGTCGATCTCGTACATCGCCAGCCACCCGGGCCCCGTCGCGTCCGCGTCGATCGCGCGGTACCGTGCGCCGGAGAGGAAGGCGGGCAGGCGGTTGAGTCGGATCGGGATGTGTTCTTCCTCGTACCATGCGTGGAACTCGTCCAGAGAGAGCGAGGAGGAAGGTTGTGAAGAGACGGCCAGGAATCCAGGAGGCATTGTTATCGAGATGGAGTATGTGGTAAGTCACTTGAAGTACTTCAGATCGTTAAGATATTTATGCCTTTGTCATCCTAATTCCGTATACTATTTCGTGGTCTGTAACCGGCCTTTCGGTCTCTTTGTATCCGACCCCCACTGTAATAAGCACCTTATTCTTGTCTTAGCTTTGCAACATGTCACAGGATTTTTCACAACGCAGGCAATGCACAAGTATATGCATACATCAGCAAAAGCGGGTATGAAACAACATCAACCACAGCGACAAACTTGAAGTAAGTAAAGATGAGTACCAAACGACCCACGCACAATGCGTCTCCGGTCCACCATTTCCGTCATCCCCAAGCGCATCACCTTCTTCTCTGCCTTTTCCATCGAGGTCTCCACTAAACGAACGGCCCATCGTACAAACAAATATACTACACTTGAAATCATCCTTCTTTTCATTTCCATCCAACGATCCAACTAACAGAATCCAAACCTCCAAAACTTGGAGTCAGCATTAGAGGAAAGTATATCCCTTCGACCTCGACCAATCAACGCCATTCTTGAGCTGCTCGAGCGTCAAGAAGATGAGGATCGTCGTCGGCTGCAGACGCGACCATGCGGGCAACCACCCCTTGAACATGAACATCGCGCCTTCGTTCTTCATCGATGAACGGATGACAGCAAGCGTGGACTGTAAAACGCGGATGGGTAGGCATCAATTCATCAACATAAGAAAGATGAGAAGTGTAGCAAAGAGAGAACGTACGTTCGACCCTGGGCCCGAAGCATTCATGATACGGCTCTGTTAAATTGAATGAGCGTTAATTATAGGTGCTGTTCCTCTGTGAACTCTAATACATACCTTGAGTACATCAGCAGGTGAGCACACAGTCGTCGCCACCGTTCCCTATTGCACGGCAAATTCCATGTTAACAAATTTCGCATTGTAAAGGACAACTAATGGCAGACGTACGGCAGCGAAACTGGCAGTAAAGTGGCACATGATATTATCCTCAAAGTAAGGCGTCTTCAGCAGCTCTGCTTTGAAGAAATCGTACCTATGGCGCAAATTTTTCGTGAATTTAGTAAGCTGTTGCAAGTACAAGAGCATCGAAACCGGAACTCACGAAGCGAGCTGACTGGCATTCATCAATATCGCACGGAACACGTTCGGCCCGACCCCACGCGCAAGCGACGATACGCCTTCCTCACGGACCATCTAGAACGGATACATAGAGGCAACGTAATCGTCAGCTTGTCATTTCTTGACTTGCGAAACGAGCAGAGGTGTCAAGAGAATAGGTTTCGGAAGAGCATGCATTCCGTCATAGCCCCTTTCGTCAGGCACGGAGGTGCGGATCACCATGTTCCGCATCTGTTGTCAATACCCCACATGCAACCCCAGCTTACCCCGCATGCTCGTAACTCGCAAGAGTGAGAACACTCGACGCCGACAAAGAAACCGCACTCGCAAACTCACCCGGAACAGCGCGTCGAAACAATGCTTATAATTGAATCGCTTCTCGGGCGGCTTCGCAAAGTCGCCTTGTAGACGGACCATGACGATCTCTGTCAGTTTTTCGCGCGATTAGCAATGCACGGTCAAGGAGGGAGAAGGAAGGCCAACGCACCTCCGGGATTTCCAACGAGTCCCGCAATACCGCCGGCTGCAATTCGATATCATGTCCCTAAGCGCCCTTTTCCATTGAAGCGAAGGGGAAAGACAACACGCACCCATACTGCCAGCTGCGGCAAGCTTCCACGCCGGGGCGTCCTTGCCCGCGCCCAGGATCTTTTTGCTCTCGTCGTATGCCCAGAATCGGCACATCGAGTACGACATTTGCCGCAGCCACGTCCCGGTAATACCATCGAACAGGCCGCGTACGCCTGTGAGCGGTGTCAGTGTGGCCATCCATGGGCTATGAAAGGAAAAGGAAAGAGAGAGCGGAGCTCCGAGATAGGTAGAAAGAGAAGGGAGGGAGGGAAGGGAGGAGAAAGAGAGCCATACCAGCTGTCCGCACTGTCTTTCTTATGCTTTCTATCATCCGCTTATCGCCCGAGGCTTGCAGGCGCACTTTGGTCAGATCTAGAGGGCTGCGCGAGGAGAATAGCATCAATATCACACCGTTAAGATGTAAAGGAAGAATGATACACACTGAGTGATGGAGGCAGCAATCGTAGCAGCCACACCTCCCAACCAGAAAGGGTACGGCTGTTTCTTCAACGGTGCCGGTGGCGGGGTAACCAAAGCCACCTGGGGAGTGTTTGTGGGCGACGACATTGTATCTACTATGTCCTTGCGATGGGTATGTTGACGTGGGTTATCGATGTCTAGGACTCTAAGAAGTCTCTCGTCGATGCTGGCGTATAGATAATCTATGAGACGACCTAATTACTCGGACGAGGCTGAGGGCGATATCCGTTATTCGCTGTTCCGGTATTGGACAGCTCGCTGTCAGAGCTTGTATTGTGTATTGTGAGAGTGGTGATGGACAGTTGTAAGCGGTGGGGTGGGGAAACAAAGGGTCCAATGCAGGGGTAATGGAAGAGGGAGGGAGCCAAGTCAGTAAACGATGTCAACGTCGAGGAATAAAGATAGGAGAACTTCGATGTGTTAGACTCACCTGGTTCGAAGTGGGTAGCGGAGGGTGGTAGACAGGGATATCTAAGACCTCTATAAAAGAGCTGGCGGAATTCGAGCAATCCCTGGGAGCAATGTCCTATAAATCGGATATATATCTATGACCGATCCAAAGCGGGCGAGAGAATCCCAGAAACTGATTCGACTAACCGTTGGATTGTTACTGTACTGTCTTGGTGCTCTTGATGTCCCGGTGAAAGGTCGCGTGCTCGGTACGAGGTAGCGATGAATCCCAAAAGAAATGGCGCTAAAGTGGTCGATGTTTCAAGACTGGCCTTCGACGATGGATAGTCCTGTTAGTTCTCGTATCGAACTGCAAGGCAAATCTCTTGAGCAACTTCGCTGACAATCTAGATAGTACACACGGTTCCACGGGTCAGAGAAGGAACCCAAAGTTAGCTAGATCCTGAAATAGTTGGACATACCTGACGCAAGAATGGTACTTCCACGATTTCACGGGTTCCCAGCCAGAGACGCTACACTGTCAAACCACGACGCTGAGGAGCTTGAGAACGAAGGCTGTGGGAGAATGGTGGGCCTGGGATGACAGTCTTAAGCAGGGAGCTGTAGAACAATACGACTTCTTAAGCGTGACCAGAACGATCATGAGGAGAGTCCGAGTCGTCAGCAGAATAGGGGCGCGTGACTTTCCTCGGTTAGTAATAGATATGATGATCAGGGACAGAATGCGGGAGCTAAATCATATATCATATTCATGAAAAACCTACTTACAAGTTACCCCGCATTTCATGTCGTTATGCGCGTCAGAGCGAAATGGGTCCTTATAGGTCCGCATCTGTATTGATATCAAGTGAAACGAAGAGAATTACTGGTAAATAACTGACAGAGACAAGCATCCACTTACCCCGAGGTCCTCCTCATGCTGTGTCTGTCAATTCCCCAGATCTACAAACCCCACGGCACCGGAATATCTTGGGTCCAATAGAACTGGAGCTGCGGAACACCATTCTTCGATCCGTTTCTTTCCTGGTTACAGAACACCCTATCGTAGCCTATCGTCCGAATCATCCCGGTTGTCCTTGTTCTGATTGATGCGGAAAATGTATTCCATCGATGAATGCAAGATGAATGGAGATAAGAATAGCTGGGGTGGCGGGGCGGGTTATGTTTAGTCGCGCGAACGGCATACTTAACTGGAAGCGCGTACGTCTGAGGGGGGAAGACCAAGTGGGAAAATAACGTTATAAATGTCAATGACAGGCTATGTCAGGTCATGTGGCCCAGGATATATCGTAGTACAGCAATCGTCCTGGTCCATCCGAGAGGGATTAATGTTGAAGAATAGTCAAGCCGACATTATTTTCAAGTGCCTAGACCTGAATTTCTGCATTGGACGTATGTAGCTGCTCAGAGATGCACTTTTTTTTTTTTTTTTTTTTTAATTCCATTAATGTCCATTGAGGCATTGCCTTATGTTGGACGACACAGGTACGTAACTGTCTACTGTAAAGAGGGATCGACTATTCGGCGGCGCATCTACTCGACTCTAGCGGCCTCCTGAGGGGCTCGCGCACACTAGGTGCCGGTTTAGGTGGGGTATAAGTACCGGGTTAGGTGGATGTAAGGTATAGTAAGAGCCGTTGCGTATGGTACATATGAAAGAATAAGTGAATATATGTGACAATGTGTTGACGTAGATAAACGAGATTGTAAGATGGTGTAGCGGCGGCATGGCTGATAAGGTAAGTTGTATGATATATGATGGCTGAGGATAAGGAGAGAGAGACGAAAAGGAGAGCGAGAGAGAGAGGAGCGAGAGAAAGCGAGAAGATATAAACTTGAAATGAGAGGAACAGATAAAAGAAAAGATAAGAAAAGAAATTACTTCCCTTCATGGGTCGCCCTCTTGCTGTCATATTTGTCGTCGATGTTGATGCCTCGGTCGTCGGTTAGCCCCATGCCCCTTCTTCTAATTCTTCTTCTTCCTCTGGCTGCTCTATTGGTGCCAGAGATGCACTTGGAACACCGGAATGGTCGCTAGTGTGCAATTTACCCGTTTGATTTGAAGACTTCATGCGTTTGGAAAAGTAGAGCGGGAGGACGAAATTTATTGTGCCAAGTGCTATAGGACAGCTTAAAAGGCAAGCCAAGTAAGTATTCGATATTTGATTCTTTGTTCACGGGCGCTAAACGTCTATTTTAAGCTTTACGATCGCTGAGCCTCCAAAACCTATCGCTAGAAATGCTTTATTGCATTCAACTGATTACTTGCTTTCCTTAACTCTTCGTCTATACGTAAATGTCGAGGTGCCGCCTCAATGTTGGACAGAGCCCGTAAGCTCAAGGCTAAGCACAATATCACGCATGATTTGAGCATTCTTTGTTATTAATTCTGCCTCTGCCAGTGGACTTGCGTGGCCGTAACTTACATAAAAATGAATAATGCAAAGGTTTCCGTTGAGGGAATTTCAATAGTACAGCAAGATTTTAACCATAGTAATATAAAACAGAACCTGAAGTTCGGTATGCAGTCGGTATGTTCAAGAAAAATAGACAATTCAAGTTAACAGCCAGCTCTACTAGTGACATGCCCTGATTGACAGGGCAGTCGAGTCAAGTAAATTGTAATTAGAACAGCATTTCACTCTGGAGCTACAGATGGATAGGAAGATGTGCTCACCTGTATACGAATTTTGTTCGTCCTCGAACAAGTCGGCAAAGTAGACAGTTATCAATCCCAAGCAACGAAGGTTAAGCGATGTGTAACAAAGACAATATCCAGACTGAAAGGATATGTGATGGCATACAGCAAAAGCAGTCCTGCAGTGTTAGGTATGCCGGAGGCGATCTCGTTGACAATTGAGAAAAAACAGCGACGGGCTCATGAATCATTCACGCCGTGTAGATTTCATAAGACTGCAGTGTTGGTCAAGATCTGCGTTGAAACGTGCAGCACTATTTCAGAGGCGGAAACGTACTGCTCCAAATGTTGCTCATTCGGATATCTAGGAAGACTGTAGTACATGAATGCTTTGTAGCGAACATCGCGGACCGTGGGCTTGCACGGCGTCAGGTCTGTTATTTTGCCGAGCTTACAAGACTTCAACCGAAGGCAATGACATCCCGACAAGTCTGATATTTCCTGTCGCCATAAAGTCCAGACTGGGAGTCCGCACACACCGAGAAATGTTTTTCGCCTCCCACAGAGTTCCATTGTCATGTAGGGAAAGATTCAAGCTTGCTACGGCCCTCGGAGACACCCGTTAACTGGCCAAGCGTTCAAGATTCGAGAGGTCCTGACTTGGAGGAACGAGACGGACACAACCCATGATAAGAATGGCCTGTGTAGTTTGAGAATTCCATCATATCCATCATGGGTAAGGGGCCCAAATACGCAGAGCTCCAAAATGCTTCTGGGTTTGAAGGCGCCTCGTTGCCAGATGGATGCCCCGTAGTATGTATGTGCAATTATTATATAGTTGTAGTTGCGTCCAAAAGAAACTCAAGTCTGATTTGTCGTGGTCGTCGAAGGAGGTCGTTACGGTTATAAACGGGGCGACGCGTCGCCGTTGTTGTGATGATCAAAGTTGAAGACACTGACAGTCCTGTCACCCTTTGTTGATATCAAACCACGACATATAATTTCTTGGATAAGCCTCTTGCTGGCACGTCCGGACTGTTCAACATGATATGAGTTTGCCTTGCTGCCATCGACGACAGCGACAGTTCTATTCTACCACACGACTTATATCCAAACTCCAGGCCGCCAGCTATGTTCCAAACCCTTCTTTCGCCACTGCGCTCTCGGTTTGACCTGTCTCCTCGTTCGCCCACATTCCCAGGTTCAGAATCAGCTACTTCGCCGAGGTCGCTTTTCTCACCGGCCACCGCCAGTACGGGCGGGTTTGGGGGCTTTGGCGCCGAACCAGAACTGAATCCAGAGGAGTTTGCGCGGGATGTGTTGATTCAGCTCATGCGCAATGCCGTCGAGGAGATGAAGGTGCGCGGGGCGGAGCCTTCGGATGGAGGGATGAGGGGGCGAATAGAGGTTCGTTGTTGTCGCGCCTCGACAGTTGGTGATACTTACTGGCGAGTAGATATTGAGCGAAATACAAAGGATAATGCAACAAGACGCGGCGACTAAGGATATATTTAGGGAACTGGATGGATTCCTATCACTCATGAGCTTGCTTGCTTCGCTGAGCGTTGGTGTGGACAACGACCACGAAATCGTATATGTGACATCACCAGTCCTCGTCGAACCCCCTTCGCAACTCCGGGAGGACATGCAAGAGTGCCTCAAGTTGGTCTTCATGGTTCTCGGAGAAGCAATGGAGGGTTCTGTCGACAATGAGGTGTATTTTCGGGTACGCCACCATCTATTTTAAATATTCCATCCCAGTATTCATTGTTATCTCCTCCGCAGACAAAAGTTACCTACGAGTCCTTAAAGCTCGCTCTGCAAAGCCTTCCCAGCGACGGAGATGACCTACGGCTGCGTATCCTCTCCTTGCTACTCGCTCTTTCTCTCTCAGATTTCTCACCGCTTGTCATCGATTTCTTTGTGGATTCGAGAGAAGTAGACGAGAAGGCGAAAGAAGTCAATGGAATTATCAAACACGCAGGCGCTGTGAGGATCCTATGGGATCTCGCAGAAGAGACTGACGACGGCACACGATACGCGCTCTACAAAGTCCTGGAAGTCCTGTTCGCGGCCAGTCACCGGAACGGCGGTGTGCTCTCGAGCCTGGGCATCGTGAGTGATGTCTTTCGGCGGCTGAAAGAGGCAAAGGAAAAAGAGAAGCACGTCCTGCAGAAGCTTCTGCGGAGGCTGCTAGAGATGGGGGCGAGCACGACCGAGGCGAGAGGCCTGTTCCACGCTGCGTTGCAGGTCGCCGACCACGACAAGCTGGATGCGGATATTTTGGACGTCATCCGGTTTGGGATGAAGAGCCGCTGGGTGGAACATTTCTCGATGGAAGGTGCGGCGGGAGTGGTCCTTCAAGTAGCGGATGCGGACCCCAGGTGGAGGACACTGCCAAAGGAGGGTATGAGTTTTCTGGTGCGGTTGTCATTTTTTGCCCTGTTGCTCGCTCGTCTAACCATCGTTATGTGTAGATGTGGTTTTTTCCTTCAACATTGCCATCTTCGTCTTATGCGCTTTTCAGCGCCACCTCTGCCACCACTACGTCCTATAGCCAGCCTTTTTTTCGCCTTTCCCTTCGTCCTGATGGCAAAGTCTCAATTCTGAGCAGTGGGGCACCAGAGGATGAAGCGAGCTTCTCCGCTTCCAAGGTGAAGAAGGGCAGATGGACACATGTAGCATTCGTATGGTATCCCAGGAGAGGAAGCAACCCGAATTTGAGTGAGCACTGTTTTCTAGAGACGAGGGGCAGCCTATGTGCTGGCTATACAACAAATTCGGACATTAACTTTCTGATCTACCTTCCTAGGGTTGTACATCGATGGCGCCTTTGTCGAGGGTATAAATCTTCAATATCCAAGGTCTGACTCCGTCTCTGGCGCAAACTCCGGAGTGCAATACCTCATTGGTGATGCCGAACATAAAGGTGTTCAAGGGGCAGTAATGAGCTGGTGTCTTGCTTCATCTTATTTACTGGGTGTTCCATTGGGTACGTCTGCTTTTCTATCGCTTTTTCCACTTGCACAGAAGGAATTAACCTATGGAACAACTCACGCAGCCGACGATCTCCCGCGTCTCATCCACCACCTTGGCCCGCGTTACACTGGGACTTTCCAAGACCCCGAACTTGTCAAATTTCTCACATATGAGGCATCCACGTCGTTGAATATGTACCTCGGTTCTGCTGCTGCCTCTAATGCATCGTCTATCCGGAGCCCGCTCGGTACCGTCGGCGGAGCCAAGTCGTCGAAGAGCACGCAGATGCCCATCGTGAAAGCACTGCGGGAGGGCATGCCATCTGTAGGCCTGAAAGAGGAGACGGTTCTCTTCGTGGTCGCCCCAGGCGAATTTAGCTGGGGTGTTGATGGCGGTCTAGGTTCAGGAGCGGGATCAAAAGATGCCGCTGGTGTTGATATGGGATCGAGAGGCGCGGGAAGAGGAGGGGCCGGCAGAGGCGTAGTAGATGCGAGGTTATCAGGTGATGTTTTCGTCGTCAAAGCTGAGAGTTTGGACGTTGCATTGTGGAAGATAGGAGGCGCTGCTGTTGGTTTGAGGCTTGTTCAACTCGCATCCGTATGTCTATTGTTTTTATCCCTGCCTTTTTTTGTCCATCTTCCTTTTCGCCTTGCTATCTAAGCACTTTTTGTGGCTTGCTGACACTGTCCAATAGACCTCTCATGAGCTATCGCGTACATTGGGTATATTGACGGACGGACTGAAGAACAGTTGGCAGAATTCGGAAGACATGGAACGCTTACGTGCGCATTTACTTGCAATTCTTCTGCTTTTCTCTCCGCTGAAATTACATTCGTGCCGTATACAGGTGGCTACGAGATCCTGGCCGACATTCTAAGCAGTAAAGCTCAACTGATCAATCTTACGGCCTTCGAGACTCTATTTGAATTCTTAGGAATTAATTTCAACTCGCCTGAGTGCGTAACCTTCCCCCACTGAGTTTCTCCTGATGTGTATTGACGAGCTTTCCATTGCGAACAGGCAGTCTACAATCGTTAACCCATTAGGCTACCGCTCAATCGCACTTGACTTCTCGCTGTGGTCGCGTGCACGAAAGGAGATTCAGCGCGCCCATCTGGAGCACTTCGCCACTCTTCTTTCTGTCAGCAGATATAAGGCATTCAATTGGAAGCAAAGATTGAGTATGATGAGTTTGGTCAGAAAGTGTCTGTTTGCACTCCAGGCAGACTGGTATAGCAGTAGCTCGGAGAGGTTAGAAGGGGCGAACGAGCTTGGATTGGGAATGTTGGGTTACCTTGTGGACACCCTGGGCGTGGCATTGAAAGCTCCTGGAAGTTTTGCGAAAGATGATATCAAAGCAGTTGTGGCATATCTGGCGGCCAACCTGCATGAATGTGAGCGGATTTGCGAACGATGAAAGTGAATTTTATTAACCCGCTCGTATGTCGATGTTGTAGCTTCTGGAGGAGATAATTCACCACACTCGATCATCTCGCGGTTCGAATTCAGGACGGCACCGCGCGAGAAAGCCGAACAAGTCCTTGCATTGCTTGTCAAGATCCTTTCTTCACAAACACACTACCTCAAATTCACGTCTGCCCTCCCAATCACCCGAATCCTGTTGCTCCTCTTGGGAGACCGTCCTTCTTCATTTGTGGCGGTACAGATCCTGAATCTGATTGCGATAAGCATCAGAGTGTCAAGCGCGTTTAACAGGAAGTTTGAACTCGTCAGTGGGTGGAGCGTGTTGAAAACAGTCTTGCCTTCTGTGTGGGATCCAGCAGTTAACAGAGCGGCATTTGACCTGCTTCTCGGAAGGGTCAATGGGAGTGTAGCCGGTAGTCAGGCCACGACACCGACCTCGGCCTCTAGAAGGGAAGAGAAAGAGAGGAATAGGACTCCGACAGTCTCATGTACCCATATTTTGCCAACGATCATCTCTGCCCTTCAAACGGGCTTGATTGCCGTGGCGAATAATTGTCACATTTCTGATAATGATGAAAGTAATTCTTTCGTACCTTCGTAATTATATATTCTGTTGGCTAACTAACTTTCATTGCAGCAGCTTCGAACCTTTCATGGTCCACGGAAACCACCATGGAAATCCTCGTCGAAGAGTTGCTCACCCTTCACGCTTCGAGTTCAACGTTCCGACAGCTGTTCGAATCACAGCAGACAACACAGTTGTTTATCGACACCTACAAGTCAATGGTAGTCAAGCTGTCAAGCGCCAGTAGCATAAATGGATGGAACATCAGGATCCTAGAGAAGTTGACCCACTTCGGGTTGGCGCTTGCCTTGGACAATGCAGTCGGCGGCGGGCAGAAACGTGAGGTGAGCATTTAAGGCGTTGAATGTACTATTTGATTGGCTAAACGATGCTAGATATTAGACAAGATTCAATCGGCAGAGATAATCCTCAACCCCAGTGCGAAGACTACTATGATCGACCCTGGGCTAGTTGTCGACAACCGTTCTGTTCGGCAGCGCATTGCCTCAGCCCGGTTCAGTATGCAGGTTGGCGAGAGGACAGTGATCAAAACCATTACCAGGATGACGGAATGGCGTAAGACGGTCCAAGTTTCAGAGAGGAAAAGGTTGAGGAAGGCCGTTTTGGATATGTGAGTGTTTCAGTCCCGACTATTACTCCTTGGGCGTTCCTGATCACCCCTTGTAAATAGGAGAGAAAACAGGCGTCAAGTCTCTAGGTTGACTGAATGGAAGAATTTGTTGACTTCGGAGAGGGGGCTGTGGCCACATAATCAGCCAATTCTCTGGAGATTAGATGAGACAGAAGGCCCGCATCGTATTCGGTACGTCTTCTATCGCTCTGCTTATGATGTACCTTATCGTTGATTTCATGTCGGTCTGAAGGAAGAAACTAGAGCCTCAAAACGACAACAGCCCAAGTTCAAGAGTAGACGCGCTAGAGGAGGTCACAAGGGACGTGAACCCACCCGAGACAGAAACAGCTTCGGTGATACAAGTTGAGGTGCCTCCTTGGGCTGAGTCATATGAAATCTCAGCTACGGAGATGGATGGTAAATGCTTCATTTTCTCTCTTCTATTTAGTTTGCCGGTTCGGTGCTCACAGAGGTTTTTTTTTTCACAGATCGACAACAGTTGGCTGAAGACATCGTAGACGATAAGTTAAGAAGAGTTCGACATGAACTCGAGCCTGGGGATGTCATCGAGGCTGTAGCAACGGTCGCCCGCATTGATGGTGTCGACTCATCACGTTCGTTTACACTTCCTTCAATAAACTGGATCTATATCGAACTAATGACTCTTTTCCAGCGGGCCTTTTGATTCTTGGGCGGACCCATATCTACATGCTGGACGGTGTAGTCGAGAACGAAGAAGGAGAAGTTATCGATGCACATGATGCCCCTAAACGCTTACTTTTTATTCCGGGAAGTATCGTCGAACTGGACGGTCCTCAGCGTGCTCAACGATGGTTCGCTCTTCGTGCCTACTTGACTGGATGTCTTCTGACGCTTATATTTTAGGGCCCATACACAAATCGCCACTTGTAGCGACAAGAAATTCCTGTTCCGTGATGTTGCGTAAGTTATACAACCCTAATATATCGACATTCCTGCTAAATCTTTTATCAGCTTGGAAATTTACTTCAAGGACAGTCGCTCTCTCCTCATTGTATTTCTCGACAAAAAACGGCGATCCGAACTGGAACAACGCCTGTCAACGATCATTGGCCGGCCTCACTCGGAAATCGGATTTACACCAGGTCCTCAGAATCTCCAACGGACACCATTGTTCGGAAGGATGAGTTCCAGGATGCTGTCTGGATTCAGGTCTGACGAGCTCTCGACTGCAACAAGAAAATGGCAAGCGAGGGAGATCAGTAACGTGTGTTATACTTCTTACTTCTGTCAAAAAAATTCACTGAAAACGATGTCATTCCTTTTTGTCAGTTTGCATACTTGAGTATCCTGAATCAGATCTCAGGCCGAACACCTAGCGACGCGACGCAATATCCTGTTTTCCGTAAGTTTTCGCCCTCTCAAGTAACGCCCCGTATCTGACCGTAATATCAAAGCATGGGTTTTGAGTGATTACACTTCGGAAACTTTGGATCTCAATAATCCAGCCTCATATCGAGAGTATGTGGCCCATTTTCTCACCTTTTATGCCAATTCATATTATATCTAGCCTAACGAAACCAATGGGTGCTCTGACACCTGCACGCCGTCAAGCCGCAGAGACGCGGTATAGCAACCTAGAGAGTGTAGGAGAAGAACCTTTCCATTATGGGACGCACTTCAGCTCCTCCATGATTGTCTGCCACTTTATGATACGCCTCGCACCTTTTACCAATATGTTCAAGACCCTGCAAGGAGGAGATTGGGATCTGCCGGATAGGCTCTTTAGGTGTGTCTCGTGCTTCTGCTTCACAGAGCGCTACTGAAGATTCTGATAAAGCGACTTGCCTCGGGCATACGAGTCGGCCGCACATGATGTTCGCGGAGATGTTAGAGAGCTTATACCCGAATTTTTCACTTGTCCTGAGTATGCTTCGATTTTGCCCTTCTCTTCTAAATTTGACGAGTGTTCTCGCAGGTTCTTGGAGAACGCTGCAAACCACGATTTTGGGGTCCTCCAACAGACAGGAGAGAGAATTCATGACGCGAAGCTGCCTCCTTGGGCTCGAGAAGATCCACTCCTGTTCATCGTGCTGAATCGAAAGGTAAATTTCACGTTTAATGACTGAATGCTGTTCTGAACGTGTCTCTTTAGGCACTTGAAAGTCCCATCGTTAGCGAACATCTACCCGCCTGGATCGATCTGATATGGGGTTGTAATCAGCGTGATCCTGCGTCTCTAAATGTGTTCCATCCATTGTCATATGAGGGCTCTATAGGTTTGTTAATGGCTTAATTTTCATTCTTTGATTCTTACTCGAATGCCGACCTATAGACTTGGACGCAATCAAGGATGACCTCGAACGTGAAGCCACGGTTGGCATTATTCACAATTGTAGGCTAATTCTATCTCTTTTTTCTTTCTTCTCTTTCGTCTTGGTCTAATATTCGGTCTTAAAGTTGGACAAACACCTCGGAAGATCTTTAGTACCCCACATCCTGAGCGCTATCATCACGGTCTGCATAGTTTGCCATTAGGAACTCTCCATGGAATTGAAGAAGATCCACACCTGCTGACCCAGAATGGTCGCTGTTTCAAAGGTGAGTATCAAATAACCGTGCCTCGCTCGATTTTTGCTGAGCATACTTTTAGACCTTGGGCTGACTACACCGGTCCGAGAACTCGTGCCAGACATCGTCGCTGAAAAAATGACACCGTGCCCCGAAGGTGTCCTCTGTTTGCCCCAATACCCACACGAACACGTCGAATGGGGATCTGGATCTGCCGAACTCCGCGTTGTCGTCGACCACAAAGTCGTCCAGGTCGTTGAAAGTGCCTTCTGCAATTGTGCCGCGTTCGCTGATTCCAGCAGCCTCGTCACCGGCTCGAGTGATTATACGGTGCGATTGTGGAAAGTCACACGTGGGCCGCATGCGCATTCCTCTAATGTGCATGGTCTGCGAGTGACTTTGTCGCATATCATGCGGGTGCACACGGACGAGGTGGTCTGTGTTGCGGCGTCCAGGGCATGGTCGCTGGTTGTTAGCGGCTCGAAGGACGGCAGTGCTGCCTTGTGGGATCTCAACAGGGGTGTGTATGTGAGGTCAATATGGCACGGAGATGGTGGAGAGTCATCTGCTGTTAACCTTGTCGCTATCAACGAAAGCACGGTAGGGGGATTATATTTCCGCTCAAGTTCGCAGACTTAACGTCACGTTTTTTTAGGGTTATATTGCTACATGTTCCCGCCTCAAATTATGTCTACATACCATCAATGGTCGACCCATCGCAACGTTGGATTTGACCAAGACATCTTCTTTCTCGACGTTGGTACCCACAATTACTTCCATGGCATTCTTGGGGCGAGAATACTCTCATCTCGGCGTGCTTGCTACCGGCGGTCCAGATGGGACGATTACCCTGCGCACTTGGACAGCGGACGGGACACCAGAAGGCGAAAAGGCCATATGGGAGTTTTTGACTATCAGAACAATGAAAGTGAGGATGGTGGGACATAGTCGTCCTCCTGCTGTCACTGCGTTGAAGTTCCTTGGGTAAGTAGCGATTCTTAATGGTTCCTATCCGCCGCGAAACTCAATCTCTTCCTTTTTTCAGTGAGAGTCTTTACCATGGAGAAGAAACTGGCAAATCGTACATATGGAATTTGCCCGAGAGCTGATGATTGATGATGGACACCTTACATAGGATTTTCTTTTCGTTTGTGCTTGATATTCTTGTTTTATGTTTTCTGCTTGATCCTTGGTCTCTGCATTTATCCTATCTAGAACTCATGTATTTAAAGACCCATTTGTACAGCTATTTTTTCTCTAGAAAACCAACAACCTTTGAAATAGGAATGCTCAAATCGTGCATGATAATGCCTCCTATTGCGCTGGACGAAGCAGCGAGTAATCAATTCAAGGTTGCACGTGAACGTTTGAACCCCGATCCTGTATTGGTCCGTGCGCCTAAGCGCCAGTATATAAACGTCGGACGAACATTTGAGATTCTTTACCACTCTGGCCTTTTGGCTTAGATCAAGTGTAGTATCTGTTCTTAATAGTTTAACCACTATTATGGAGGCACCGCCTCCATTTCTGGTTATCTTATTTTTGCCGCCCCAGTTCCTTGGGCTCTGCTTGCACCCCTTGGACGCGATGACCTTGCCGCTGCACTACTGGCTTGTGTCGTCGGGGGATCCCTCTTTTAGAGGACTTTTCTCTTTGCTGAATACTTGACTTCCCATCATTGGATGCGGATTTTGAATTCAGCAAACGGATTTGTCTCGAAATGGATTTTATTTCTTACTTGGGTTGCAATTTTTATATTGAAGCATTTTCTATACCTGGTCTTTCTGTGTACATGTTTCCAGAGGGTTTTTAGAATGATACAGAATGGTGATTTCAAATCTATGTATTTGTCTGATGCGTCCGCTGGTGTTAGAAAATATGTTCTACTGAGTTATATTGTTAGACATGTGTAGTGCTAGTTACCCAGATCTTCCTAGTTTCTTGCTGCTGGAACTTGGTGCCCATGCAGAGCAGAGAAGGTGCTGCATATTTTAATTTTTACAGTAGTATGTATTGCACCGTGGGTCCAATGCATGGTTCTGTAGGGTATGAAGAAACAAGGACAGAAACACTGCATAGCACATTCCTATGGACTCCAGGTCCGGAACGGAAAAAAAAAACCAATCATAAAGCCGAGTCCATTCAGTCATAAAACTACAAATCATCATGAAAAATTAATCCGTGTCATATCGCGTGTGCATAGTAACCTAGTCGCTCCTGTCGTCCTCGTCATCTCCAACCGATTCTTCCTCCAGTCGGGCCTTCCTCTCCACCTGGTATTGGTATCCAACAAAGTTCATAACACTGCAAGCATCCTTTATGAGCACCATTCTGAAGGGTATGAATGAAACTGCACGACTCACTAAATCGTGCCATCTGCACAGCCAACCACGACTTCCTCGTGGCTGAGCTGCATCGACATCGGGTTTTTCTCTGGTGTAGCCAGACCTGCGAATTTGGGCGGGAGTTGGCCTAAAAGGCCTTTCACTCCTGACGCGCCGCTGGCATCTGCAAGAGCACCCCAAGCGCCCGTCAAAGGCACGATATCGGTGTCGATGTCGATCGAAGGCGGCAACTCTTGCGTAATAAAGTTCAAGTCGTCATCTTCGTCGGCATTCTCACCGCTTTGCGCAGGCAGAACCCTTTCCTTGTCCTGATGGGTGGACATGAAGATCTACGACAACGCGTCAAGTTTTACGAAATCCACAGAGACAAAAAAGGTTCGTACCCGTCTGTCAGCACCGGCGCGGGAGCTGAACCGCGTAGCAGTGACCACACGCCTCTTCCTGGGGTCGACAGCTCCGACAGCTACATCCGGTGTCTCGACAATAGCCACCAGCTTCGGCGGTGCCGTCAAAATCGCCGCCCGCCCAAATCGAATAGGGAACCCGCCAGAGGCAGGCGTGCTATTCCTCGGCGACGGGCTGAGAGGCGTCGTAGGCGTCCTCGCACCACTCAAACTCAGCCGCGACTTGCTTAGCGAGTTCACAGTGATAGGCGAAGGCGCCATCAGCGAGGTCCGGCGTTGGGACGTGGAGATGCTGGAAGAGGTCGTCGAGCGACCGAGGACCGAGCCTGTCCTTGTGCGTGGGGGGCCTTGACTTCCCGTCAGCGAGACAGGCGAGTTTGCGGTCAGAGTGGTTGAAGCGATTGGTGTGGTGTCGCCTTCCTGCCATTGCAGATGCAAGATTACGGATTTTGTGGCACACTACATTATGGATCAGTCAGTAAGAAAATTCTGCAGAGATTCAACAAGCCCTTACCGTCATTTGTGTACCCTTAGCAGCGAACCATCTGTTGCTTGCCTTAGTACATGCTATGTTATAACAAAGCAGGCGGCTTACTGTAGCATATTGTTAGGAGCTGCTCCGACATTGAATAACTTGGCATTCAAAACAGGATCTCCAGCTCCAAGCTCGGACAGCTTGAACTGTGACATCATCTCGCGGCGCTCTTCAAAGAGTAATTAGCCATTGTATCATAACAAAAAACTAAATGCAAACACTCACTTATCGAGAACACCCTGACGATACCGTCAATAGTCACACTGACGACCCTCTCGCCCTCGTCTCCTCCGTCACCAGCGATAAGCTGCACGCCAATGTTAATCGTCGTCTGCTGGCCAAATCGCACAATCTTCGTTCCGGCACGCCAATCCCAGCATACGAGGGCCTTGTCGGCGCCGGCTGAGACAAGGTTCTTCGAAGAAAGGGCAACAGCGCGGATTCCGTTGAGATGGCCAGCAAGTTGCTGAAGAGGCGTAAAGGTAACCGAGGAGAAGAGATGGACGCGTCTAAATAGGGTGTTTGAATTGAAAATAAGGTTGTATAAGACCAGGAACGAAAGAAGGACGTACCCAACATCATGGAAGCCAACCACGAAGACCTCTATCATCAAAGCAGCACCATATCAACACCAAACACCTAGCATTAATCAAGACGCAACGAAACTCACCTTCCTCCGCCAAAAAATCGACACAACTGACGGGCTTCTTTACCTGCAGACACTTCTTCATCTCGCCGGTCTCTATGTCCCAGAACCGGATTGTCTCGTCGTAACTTCCACTGATAAGCCTCTTCCCACGCAAGAGCAGCGTAGTGCAAAAGTTCGTGTGTCCATTCAGGAACCTGATCGACTGAGGAAGTGCATTGCGGAAGTTGGACTCGCGGTGGTGGAGCGAGCGGTAGAGGGGTTCCCTGTAGGGCAAAAAATAGGTCATGACGAGGAAAAGATCGTATACACATAGAAGGAGGTTACGTACCAGCCTTCAGGTTTAGCTGGCGGTTGGACTGGAGACGGGTCGTTTGCTGTTATCCTGAGACAGTGATACTGCCATAAAGCTGGATGGTGCACCACCTCTTGCCACTTCCTCGAAACCTATGCAACCGAGAAATCAACGCATTATTCTACCGTTGGCGACGCATTCTGACACATACGGGTTCAATCGCGAGTAGCTCGCGGACAGATAGGTGCTTGAGCACACGGAAAGAAAGATCCGGAGACAGACTTCCGATAACGTCGAATGTAGATTTGGCATATTTTTCGAGTAGGAGAATTTGGAGCCGTATATCACCTGGAAGACAAGCTGTAGAACAAAGGTGGTTCAGTTAACTGGATTCGAGAGAAAGAACGACGAAAGGCCCACAATCTAAGATAATAGCAATTCTAGAAACACAAATATTGTTCAATAAACGATAGCACGCCGAGAGAAAGAGAGAGAAAAGGCTTACAGTCTCATTCTTTCTTCTCTTCCTAGCCCTCGAAGAGCTTTCCTTACCTCTACTTCGCTAAACTGCCCTTTCCCATCGCCCTTGAGGGCTTTGGCCAAGTCTCCAGCATCGTCGTACTCCTCATCGTCACGATAACCGCTCCAATACCCTTTCCTCTTCCTCCCTCCGCACACACACAAGCCATCATCTGATCCGAGCAACTGATTTGCCTGGCCAGCCGAGGCCATAGACGGCGCAGCCTCCCTCAGAACCCGCACCTGAGCCTGCAGCGCATGCAGCTGGGCCGCCGTAGACGCCTGCGCGCGCTCGAGAAGCCGCTTGTAGTGCAGAATCTT
The DNA here is from genome assembly GCA_015499995.1 of Flammula alnicola. Taxonomy (NCBI): domain Eukaryota; kingdom Fungi; phylum Basidiomycota; class Agaricomycetes; order Agaricales; family Strophariaceae; genus Flammula; species Flammula alnicola. The sequence goes on from JADNRV010000060.1 coordinate 159,680, forward strand.
GCGCGTGTGCATCTGCAGCACGTTCTGCAGCGCCGTGTCCATCTAAAGAAACGTGAGTAAAGTACGTTGTTGGAATAATAAAAATCTGCAACGAACCTCTTCGTCGACGTCTCCGTCGTTCACGTCAGTGACCATTTCCAGAGACACGTCGTCTCCGTCCCAGAACGCGTTCCCGAGGCCGTCGTCTGTGGCCACTGCCGTCCCAGTCCCGTTGCTCTGCACTTTACCCCACTCGTCACGAGGAGGAGAGAACACCTCCGAGCTGCCTTTCGAAGGCGTCATCTGGAGCTTCTTCGGAGTCGATTTTGGGGTGATAGACGACTGATTGGATGGGGTCGAGTGTTCTTTATTGACGAGAGTGAATTTTGGGGGTGTAGAACGGGAAGCCGGCTGCACTTTAACTTTGGCCTGAGGGCTGGGCGTTGTGAGACTGATGGAAGGAGAAGTCGAGAGAAGAGATTTCGAAGAAGGCGTCCTTGCAATGGAACCTGATGTCGATGGTGGTCCTGCATGTCGCCGCGATGGTGTCATGGACGTAATGCGCGCTCGAGGGCGGATTGGGGAAGATTCCTCCTCTTCGGTCGTTCTCGCTGGTGGAGAGGACATATAGAGCGACGTAGAACGAGGCGTCCGCATCGACCCTATTATCGAAGATGCTGCAGTAATCTTTGCAGGTGGAGAAAGAGGTCCTGGCGTGGAATTGGCTGGATCCAATCGTGGAAAGTTTTGAACAGGAGCAGAAATGCGCCTGCTATTGCCAGCAAGAGACGGTATAGAACTCGACAAACGCTTCGCAGTCACAGATGGCACGGGCACGGGCGTTGCATTTGGAGACCGAGCTCGAGCTGGCGTACCCAGTTTGCTGCTGGTACGAACCGTGACGCTGCCGCTTGCCAGAGACGCGTTGGACGATGTCCTAGGTTTCGATAAGCCCGTCGACGACATGGATGACCCCAAGGTGGATGAACGTTTTGAAAAACGCGTCGAGGACTCAGACGGGGCATGTGAGGCCATCCTGAAAGGATTTTGAGGCTAGAAACGCGTGTATTCGCACGCCACTAGCCTTCTACTCCTTCGGACCCCAGGATTTGAGGCGATACTTGACTTTAGAGGACGCGTTGTACGTGAAAAGAATGGGTCCTAGAAAGTTGTGAGATGGAAGTTGGAAACAAGGGCGCTATTTGGTAACTTGGCTACATGACAACAAACTTGTTTAGGTGTAACTTAAACTTCTGTCAGGTGCACGCGCCAGGTCCTGACAGTGGAATTACTCCATAAGTCCGAAAGACATTATCTTATACTTACTCGAATAATATAACCAGCCTGGCTCTATATTACATGCAATGTGTACGATATCCAACAGTGCGAAAAACCACACCGACAGAGGATTAATCACCAAATCGGCATCTCCTGATGCATCTAGATCTCCTCCGTTTTAACTAACACCGCCGTTTCACGACGAATAGCGGAAACGGCAGCAGGAGCAAGAGGAGGAGCAGGAAGAGCAACAACATCAGCAGGAGTCGTATCGGAACCGACATCTACCAATTCTGAAGGCAGTTTAAGCTTGGCCCTGGTCGCCATCGTAGTCAACCGCGACAACTCGACAAACGCGTCGAGCAGACTGGGAACGATGAACGGGGCCTTGCATTCGCGTCGGATGTCCATTATGGCGTCCTCCGCTTCCTTTCTCAGTCGCTTCTCCGTCTCGAGCTCCATCTCCACCTGGGCTAGACGCGCTTGGATAGCATCCATAGCTATTGTTCGATTCAGCACAGATACAAGGGGGGGAAATGGGATTAGACCGGGTGTAAAAATGCATCGCCCAATAATCGGCACGCAAGACAGACCCGGACTCACCAGCAGAGTTTTCACCCTCAAGCCTGGTTTGCTTCGGTATCCAAGGGGAATTGAGCGCTTTCAGTTCAGAGATGATACCCGCCTCTCTTGCTATGCTCGCTGCTATCTCTCTCTTAACATCATATGATTCCCTCGAAAGCCTTTGTACCGATGCGCTCGGAGTGATCCAGGAGGAGTGAGAACGTGAACTAACCGGTGGAACAAAGTCTGGATTGGGCGGCATGCTGTCAAATTGGATATGTTCGTGCGCAGGTCTTGTTGGTGTGTTCGTAGTTGCAGGTACTGGTGTCGATGTCGGTATTATGACTATTGGCTGTCGCGGAGGCGTTCTCCTTTCGATCTTAGCCTGTATCTCTGTTGGTGCTATCTCTGGCAGACGAGGAGAAGGCGGGGTCAAGGTTGAAGGTGTCGGTGGCACGGAAACGGGCGTATGCTCGTTCAAATGCGAGGGTGGACGATACGCACTATTACTAGACGTCGCTTCCGGAAGCGTCGAAAAGAAGCGACTCGCACCGGAGCGGAAACTTGGGGGAGGAATAAATGGCGCAGATGGTGGTGGGGTTGGCAGAGTAGAGCTAGGCTACAATTAGAAGTTTAGATATGGATTTTGTCAGCGTTGCAAACAATGATGGGCCAAAGCACCAATTAAAAGCACCTTAATTGAATTTGTTATTGTTACAGAATTTCGAGGGGCCACGGAAGAAGAAGATGATGTTGAGAGAGGGCTCGGGTGTACTGGAACGTTTGCTTCCTATAACGATCATCGTGGAAATCAGAATTTTAAGCTAAATTAAGGTAGGCAGCACTTACATTGGTCGATCGTCTCTGTAAATGCTGAGGGATTGGAGTGGTCTTCGTGATAACGGGGCCAGGCTTAGGCGGCTGGGAAAAAGCCAGGTTAAACTTTAGCTTAAGCTTCTTGACCTTGGACGCTTTACGTACCAGCGGATTAGTCGTCTGTGCGGTTGGTGTGCTGGTGGTGGATACTAGGTTCTGCAAATATAGTCAGAATGTGACACCCTTCCGCTGACCACTAACACGCACAAGATTACGAAGGAAATCGTTGACGAGGAGATCCCCTTTCGTCTGCGAGGTGACTACGCCTGAGGGTTGAACCTGTAACTGAAGTTAGCGAAGTAGCAAGGGAAGAAAGCAAGACACAAACAACGTTAGGATGCGAATTCGCCAGTCTATCATTCTCTGCTTTCAATTTCTGCTTCCGAATATCATACTCCTGTTAAGTCCATTAATGAATAAGAAGAAAACAGTTTAGAAACGAGAGATATACTGGCCAATTCGGCTTGACGCACAGATCGCTATAATATCATTATGAGCCAAGGGCTAGGAAGTGCAGCGAGATGGACTTGCACATACAGGCATTTGCGCAGCGTCAGCGCCAGCTCGTGGCCCAAGCAACGGCCCCTTGGGTGTCGGTACGATTGGCTCTTGAGACCGTACTGGAGTTGCGGTTGAGCCGGCTTGACGGTTATAATTCTGTAACACCATGGTAAATGAGGAGCCAAGGACAACGAGGTCTGAGGCGAAATGGACTCACAGGGTTTCGTGGAGGATCAGCGTGAGCCCGTGCCTCACGCAGTGACCCTTTCGGTTTCGGTACGGTTGGCTCCGATCGGGACCATGCTTGGGACCACACTGGCGTTGTGGTTGAGCCAGAGGCTACAGGCTGCCATTGATTCTGCACAAAGGTTAGTTGGTATAACCTTAAAGGTGCAGGGAGGCGCAAAATTCACCTTGACTGGAGGAATTACTGAGAGCGGTGCTGCAGCCCGGATCTCTGAAAAAGGTGGATATTTATTCTTCAGCCCTTGCGAAGCACCCATGATCCCATTACTTGAGTTGCTCGGAGGCGTTGATGCCGGAGCAGATGATATCGAGTCTTCCTGTATTCTGCACATTAGTCAGTGGAATAAGATATTCAAAGTTACTGACCTGCTCAGTCCTTGCTCTCTTTCGCGGTCGCAGGAAATCGTGCAGAACGGGGTATTCATCATGGGGATGGTCTTTATAATGTAAATACTGGACAGCCGTCGGCGTTTGCACCCACCGACCTAAGGGTTGGGAGGAATCCTGTTCAAAATCTGGGCGTCTCTGAGTTAAGGCCACACCGTCCTGCCCAGGTTTCGTTTTCTGATAACTTGGTTGCTCCTGAGTTGATCTCGGACGCTTCCGATTGTGCGGTTGAGGATAACTAGAATGACATGAGTACAAGACATGTTGCTTTAGCTGTTTCGCACATTTGTTTCAGACTGATGTTGGTACTGTTGGGCACAGATCAGATTCACATGTCGTTGTTGTTCGTGAGGAATAACAGTACATCGAAAGTTCACTGAGAGTTTCCTTGAACGCGGCCTGGAGCTCCGGCGGTGGTTGCGTTTTATTTTTGAGGTGCTTGTGCAGAACCTGGAGACGAAATTAATGATAAAAAATGTGAAGTTGAACTGGTTGACGTACACCCTCCTTCGCAACTGCGGGCCAGACACATTCGATGCATCCGTGTGAGATGAACGTCGTATTGTCCCTCTTCGGATGGGGTAGTTTCAGAACTTGTAAATCATTTCTGAACACATTATTTGACTCGTCGGTATACTTCGAAAAGTACTGTGTCGCTTTGATTCCATGATATCGAACGATGAGTTTAAGCTCCAGCGTCTCATGGGACATGAATCAATGTAGGAATAAAGTGCCGTCTGCCCCAAGTCTGCCCACCAAACTTGAAGACGGAGATATATATATATATATACTTTCCCACGTACCTAAGTATTACGTATTTTGCTAATCATAAGTAATCTTATCTGGACATCTCCGAGCCTTAGCTCTCCTATTCCTCTACCCTCTTCTAGCCTTTCCATCCAGTTCTTTCAATAGCTCTTAATCAACTCTATATAACATGTCCTGGCAAAGTGAGTCCTAGATATTACATTCGATGCAACGATGCTCATGAATTTCCAACAGCCTACGTTGATACCAACTTGGTCGGAACCGGCAAGATCGCTAAGGCAGCGGTTCTGGGACTGCAAGGAGGAGTTTGGGCATCGTCGCCTGGATTTACCGTGCGCTCGTGTCTACACTATAAGGAGTAATTCTGGGACTCACTTATTTCACAGATCTCGCCCGAAGAGCAGAAGGCGATTGTCTCTGGCTTCAGCTCCCCAGACACACTCCAGGCATCTGGAGTGCGCCTTGAAGGACAGAAATATTTCACTCTCTCAGTCGATGGACGCTCCATTCAGACAAAGAAAGGAGTGCGTACCAATCTTAGCTTCTTATTCTTTGTTCGTGTGGTGTTGACATGACATTATTCCATTGTAGGCTGATGGTGCAGTCATCGTGAAGACGAAGCAAGCCGTCCTCGTTGCCGTCTATATTTCACCCAATCAAGCCCCTGAAGTGACGCCCATTGTCGAGGGTCTCGCGGATTACCTGATTTCTGTTGGATATTAGACCCGTCGCGTTGCTAGGATGGAGTTAAAGAGTTATCAAGCTGAAATCTTCAATATGTATCCTTATCACACTGTTTTCGAATCACATCCCGCCTCCGTGGATTCCATCTCTTTGATTTTTAAAAAAAATATCCAACGATGATGTTCAATCGACGACTAAAGGATGCTAACAAATCCATTGTCACAAAAGAGACACTTATGCACCGCTTCTAGAAGCTCCTCTACGACCCATCCTCGCGCAATCGCCGGTAGGTCTTTCTGCGCCGATGGGGGAAGGAAGGCCTTGCGACTGCACCCTACGCAGGTACGAACCCACGGCGTCGATAGTATAAATGTAGTCACCGAGCAGCGGGCTGCCAAGCAAGATCAGTCTTCAATAACACGCACAAGGCAAATAAGAAAGGACATACGCCAAGTATGCCCATTTTCACACACGGCCGTGGTGATATCCTGCAACGGAACCTCCACCCCGCATGCGGGACATATCTCATTGAGTTTACTGAAAATACCGGTGGTGGCCACAGAATCTGCCGGAGCATTGGCGTCGACGAGAGGTTGTATAAGAGCAGAAAGGCGATTGCCTTCCTCTGTGAGATCGGGTGGACATCCAGGAAGGAGGGACTGCACAATCATCCGTGATACAAAGGGGATTTCGTTGGCTAAAGAACAAGGAAAGTCAACGCCCAATCGAAATGCATCTCCAAGGAAACCCCACCAGTAAGCGAAATGACCACAGAAAAAAGATAGCGTATGATTGTGCGCAGAACTCTGTGAGAGATCGAGTTGAGTAAGCTTTGAGCCACGACACCACACTCCGACCGATGTTCTTCGGTGCTAGAAAGTTTCTAGATGATATACATGACCATCAGCATATATACTCGGACATAGAAAATGCATCTGAACATACCCAGGCGAAATCAGCCAGCGAGAGTTTCATTCTCAGCGACAAAAGATCATCCCATCCAAACAGGTTTGTAGTAAGTCCAATCCTGAATTTTAGTCTCGTCTCAAGGTCCAAGTCTCCTTCCCAAGGATGTGTGTGTACTTTTGTTGAATGGTCTGTTTGGAGCTTTGATTGTAGGATTTCCAGGAGCTTGGAGTGTAACACGTCCAGTCTGGCCGGGTTTCGTAGGTGCAGAAGGAAAGGCCGAAGTGTATGAAGAGGCGATAGTCGTGAAGCTATGAAATATTTTAATGTTTGCATGAATTGGCAGTAAAGAACCTCATATACGTACACGTCTTCACATTGTTTAACAGAATTTCCAGTTCTTGAAGAAGATCATCGTCCTCACTTTCCCACATTTGAGCGACAACCAGCATGCTGCTATGTTTCGCGTCATGTTTATAGCTGAAATCTGAAGGACGAGCCGACCTATAATCGTAATGAGCGAGTCCCTTAGACTTGATCGAATTGAAGCACATACTCATACGCCCATAAAAAGCAGGCTGCATTGTCATATGACATTGCACCATAAATCCTGCTCATGTCAGTTCTATCCACGTTTCCTTTTTCCGCCATCTCAAAAGTCGATCTCGAAACGTTCGACAGTGCCTCTGAAGTTAGACGACCACGATCACTATCGAAAATGGCCCTCGAAGCCCAAGCCGGATCGGTCGAGAAATGGCGGATAACGTGGAACGAGCCATCGAACAGCGTCATGACGAGCTTGTCTTGTTTATGCAGGTATGTTATACCAGATACAGGGTGGAATGCAGAAGAATCTGTGGAAATCTTTTGCGTTTGTATACGCAGAGATCGATATCCCGTCCAGTATGTCGTTTCCGCAGTTTCGGGGGCAGACCAAAGCTTGATTAAACCCGGATTCGATGTTACAAGAATCGGCTGCAAAGGAGGAGAGAAGTTTCAGGAACAGGTCGTGAATACGCAGGTAGAAGGTCAGCGTACAGTCCTACCAGGAACCCGAATCCATCGCAGGGCAGTGATACCCGCAAGTGTTTCGGGGCCATAAATCAAGTCCTCTCCGTGCTCGAGCTTGACGTCGATGTCGTATTTTGGAGTGAACGAAAATGTCTCCTCGTTTACTTGTAGCGTCTGTGCGATCTTGACGAGGCCGACAGAACCGTCTGCAGTCCCATATGCCAAGTAACCCTCATCTATGTATGAGTAGAAAATGAGCGGCATCTAACATGGAGTAGAATGAATACGTACAGATCCCTGGTTTTCCATAATTCCAGGCCGAGAATGCGATGTGCGTTATCCATTGATCAGATACAGATAAAGAAGCAACGCGGTGAGCAGCCCCGTTTCGATATCTATAGAATCCTTATAAGATATATGTATTTTTACGTCGGATTGGGGGACTGACCTCAGGAATGTCAAATGTCCTGCTCGACTCCCAAGGACGAGCAAAGAACAATCTATCCAGGGCGTCGGCTCAATTCCAAAATCGACTTGAGGAGTCCATTCGATACCTAAAGACTGATGAGATGCGGAAAAAAATGTTACCTTTAAATGCGAGCATACTGATGATTTGCGCTTGCAGAACTGCGGCTGCAGTGCATTTTTCTTCTTGTTCTGGGGCGATGGCGTTTAGTAGATACGGCGTAACTTCAAAGATCTGCACTGTATCCATCATTCACGCGTCTGGGAAGAACGAACGCTTGCCAGAAACAGACCTTTAGCCATTCGCCTTTTAGATAATTCTTTCCTGCCGCCCATAAATTTACGTCCATATTGGAGCTCAAAGTCGCAAAAATGCACCTTCTAGAAGGTTAAAAGACTGCATTCGTTTTCAGAAAAAAGAAAACATGCTTACCCTCCGTTAGAAGACAGTCCAGTTGGAGATATAGCCACTGAAGTCAGAGATAGATCAATGGAACCAAGAGAAGCAGCGCCCCAGGCTGTAACCTCCAATTTGTTACTGAAACGCCTTCATTAAAAATTGGCACCTAGCTCACTTTGAGAATAGTCAGGCCACTTCATGGGGGTGATTTGGTCGTGTTGAATCATAGTTTTGAACCATCCGAGAACGGGGTCGTCTGTATTGGGCGTTGATTTTATGACTGAATCGTTGTCGAAATTAATGCCATGGTCAGGAGTCTAGAGACCTGATTAGTTTGAAGTCGAATACGTTCAATGGTAGACAAAAACATACCAGAATAACCACAGCACTCTTCGTGATAAAACACACTTGGCAGTCGGCCGACCACTGAAGGCACTTCAAGGATGGATAGGAAGTGACAGTCGGAATACTGAGAGTGGTGTATATCGGCATGGCCGACTTTTGGCGTTGAAAGCCCTTCTGCATTGTACAACGCGTCGCAAAATGGCAAATTGTTTAACACAGGGCGCAACAGACTCTGGGCATGAATGGTCTTGAAATACGGAACCTCCTACTCCAATAAAAGCGCGTTGACTGGGCAAAAAGTAAGCTTAATCTTGAACTGCGCGTCTGCGTATCAGAGATGAACGAAGAGTCCCAAGTCGATTAAGATTTCGTGGTTCATTGAAGGTACCGGTATGAAGTCGTTCAAAACAACTCGTGTTGTGCAGAAAATCGCTTCTGTTTGGCAGATCCCTTAATATCCAACAAATATCACATATTTGGCTAATATCATCTTAAATATGTATTTTGTCGAAGTCTCCGACTCTTACCCTAAGCCATCTACCTGTGTGTGGCCTCGAATATTGTACAGTAATGGCCACGACCTCCAAAAAACGAAAGGCAGGCTCTGAGAAGGTAGCATCCATCGCCAAGAAGCCGAAGCAGGATCCTTCTACCAACGACAATGACACAACGACAGTCTCTTCTGCAGTAATGCAGGGTGGGATGATTGGCGGCCTTGTATACGAGGACGAATTGGAGACGACGACAGACACCTTGCTGTTGCTTGCCAAAAATCCGTCCCTCATCGGCTTCAAAACTTTGAAGCCATTTAAAACAGCGGTGCACGATTACTGGCGAGTCGCACATGAGACGACGAATACAGGTGCTTGTATTTTACATATCTCGGTTGCGTTACCTGTTAATTCTCTTCAGGAAACTCTTTGACATCGAGGATATCATCTGCACTGGTAGATCAACGACATATCGATGCACTCGTTCTCCTTGCTGAGATGGTCATCCGGGAACAAGTCCCCAAGCTGGGCGCACTTCAGCGTTGGGTAAGAGAGTGCGATGCCGTATTATCCCCAAAAATGTCGCCGGAGGAGGAGAACAGAGTTTGGCAGGTGTTGGATGCGATTTTGAGAACGACTCAACCGGAGATGATTGGAGAGGCGAACGATGAAAGTAGAACAGTGAAACCTGGCAGCCGGTTACGATGGTATACACCATTTACAGTGCATCCCGGTCTTGCTACCAACCAAACCACAGTCACATTACTGAACTCAGCCGAGATCTCAGCCGCTGCCAGTGCTATTCTAAAACCTCTTCAAACAACACCAGGTTCTGAACGACGACCACCGAATAAACACCCTGTGGTCATCTACTTCTCGCCTCCCAACACCTTTCCTCTCCTCCCTAAGGCCGAGCGGACGCGCCAGCCAACCCGTCATGAACTTCCAGGTGTCCCCGGAGCTTTCATTATCAACGACGCCCTGGAAGTCGCAGAATGCGAATCACTGGTAAGGCAGCTGAGGCAGTTGGGCTCATTCGCGACGAACCTATAGCTGGCTCGGCGACTCAACTGTCTTCTGTGCTGCTCACAATTTAATCTGGCTGGCTGACACGCATTCATCACAACGCTGTACGAACGGCTTGTGCATCTGCTCCGCAGACTGTGCATGGAGGCGCAGTTAAAGGCATAAATTCTCGTTTCCGGCTGTACCGATATCGACCAGGAGCATTATACAGACCACACGTTCGTGATTTATTTTGTCGAATTTCGATAAACGCTGACCGAAAACATGGTAGATTGACGGTGCCTGGCCATCCTCTGCTCTGAACTCAACTACGACACCGCCTTCCTACATTTACGACTCGGACCCCACTGTATACTCCCGCCTCACCTTCCTCATTTATCTCAATGATGACTTCGAAGGAGGTTGTACACATATTTCCTACCTTCCTCCACTCAAGGCATCCTCGAAGCCAGGCCTGTCAAACCGCGAACAGGAACGGTTTGTGTTTTCCCTCACGGGCCGCAAAGGAAGCTTGTTGCACGAGGTCTGTGAATTTTGCATACTCCATCCTATTTATAATGATGATTATTGTCTTTTCAAGGGAAGTGGAGTCCTCTCTGGTGCTAAATACGTTATTCGCACCGAAGTTCTTTACGAGGTGGACAAGAGCGAAAGAATTGACGCGTCGAAGGACTGACTTATTATACAAAGGCATCCTCTTAGCGGGTTACCCGAGCCTTATGTTGGCCACATCCGTGTAATTCTGTGTACTACATAAATCCGCAATATATACAAAAAAGTTCTGATTCTGGCGGGCCGGACCTACATGCTTGTTTTATTTTGAGTTCGACCGTATCATGGCGATCATTCCATGCGGCTGCCAGTTCGAATTGCGACATGGATGTGCTCATTTCCAACCCATGTGGGGAATATATCTCACACCCCATCTCTTGTGCTCGTAGCCTTATCATTCTGTTCCCTAGAGTTCTCAGTTGTTCGTCGCCGCTTGTATAGTTGCTGCTCACTTTCAAAATGCCTTGGGGAACCAAAAAGTTTAACGATGGTAAGCACAGGCACGCCTATTCCAGGAGAGATATGCTAATGTCGTTTGACATCTAGGCCATTCAATTCCCGGCATTGGGTTAGCAACATGCACTATCTTTCCAAATGCCGAACGAGCTGAACGTGGCCAACAGGTTCGGGACGTGGAAGATTCCAGTCGGAGACACGACCATTGACCAGGTCGACCAAGCCATATCTGTTGGATTCAGTCACATCGGTAAGCTGCCAGCTGTTTTAGATGTAGGGATTGTCTCATCATTACCTTGTCGCTAGATACCGCCCAGGCTTATAGGAACGAAGCCGAAGCTGGCCAGGCCATCTTGGAAAGTGGTCTTGGGCGCGACGACATCTTTATCACCACCAAATACAGCGGACTCAATGGCTTGGATATCGAGACTTCCATCAAGGACAGCTTGAAGAATGTGCGCTTATGGTTCTTGTCTTGTTAGCGCCGGAAGCTGACGTATTATTTCGACAGTTGGGAGTCAAGTACATCGACTTGTATCTCATTCATTCCCCGCGTCTGGCTGTTCCCGATATTCCGACAGCATGGAGTAAAATAGAGGCGCTCAAAATTGCAGGCCTTGTCAAGTCCGTAACTCATCACTAGCCCACGTTAGACCACTTATCAACTCACTTTTCTATATCCAGGAGCATTGGAATTAGCAACTTCTCCGTCGCGGACACGCAGACTCTGCTGGCCTCAGCTAAGATCCCGCCAGCCGTGAACCAGGTTTGTCGCATATTCTTATTACACGCTACCAGGCAGATATCCTAACGAGACACGACGTCGCCATTGTTCACGAATAGATCATGCTGCAACCTTACAACTACGCACAGCAAGCGCCCCTCCTCGAGTTTTCCGCTGAGAAGGGCATTGTTATCGAGGCCTACAGCCCCCTCATGTGCGTGCATGTCCCCTCAGATCACTATAGATACTGATTCAATCTTCAGACCACTTACCCAATACCCGGGAGGACCAGTAGACACGCCCGTCAAGGCCGCCGCGAAACGCCTCGGGGCCACTGAGGATCAGGTGTTGCTCGCGTGGACAAAGGCCAAGGGTGCTGTCATCCTTACGTATGTTTTTGTTCCATTCACGACTTGGAGAACGACCTAAATTGATGATGAACAGGACGAGCTCTAAGAAACAACGGCTCGAAGGCTACATCGCAGCAGGCGACTTGGGTCGGTGGCTCCTCCACTGTGATTTTGTGTCGACCCTCATCTATCAATTTTTATTTACAGTCCTCACCGACGACGAAATCAAGGCTATCGATGCAGCAGGAGCAAAAGGTCCTGGGCGACTTAACTTGCAGACTTTGTTGCGCAGGGCCTCCCTTGTTCTCTTTGCCGGTGCTGTTGGATTTGGACTTTGCTCTTACCTTGGTATCGACATTCTCTAGTCGCGTACCCTCAATTGTTCGATATCTGGTACCAACATTTGCTACGCTTGTTATATTCAAATCAGATGCACATGTGAATAGGGTATGGACGGTTGAACAATATTATAGGCTACAAACATTGACTGTTTCGTGGTCGCTAATTAAATTATCTAGACTTGGTTTCTGGACATCGAGCTATACCGAGGACTTGATTCTGCCATAAATGCTGTTTCATTGGACGTAACGGCGTTCTCTCGTAGGATGTTTATGCTGCAATTTTACACATCCACAAAAGGCGGCATGCCACCGTTTCCGGAGAGTGGCTTCGAGCTACTGGAAGGCAAGTGTGATATTCTTTCCTCGAGCAGGTTGTTAAGTCGAGGAATGGTGAGGTTCATTCCTTTTCAATATTCAAAATCCACCGCTCAGCTGGAAACTGATCTATTCCTTTCTCTCTTCTTGCTTTTGGTGACTGCGTTTTCCCCTAGGTTCCCATCGGATCTAGCAGAAGAGTGGCCTCCTTCGTCTTGTGCCTCAATGTCTGCGCAGTGTATCCCCAGAATAAGTCACGCCTTCAATCGCAATATCCGACTCTATAACACATTTATAATACTTTTGTTCTATGACGGACATATGCCAGTACCAGGGGGTCAATGCTTAGTTGCAGCCTAGACTGGATCCCACAAAAGGTCATTCAGTGCAACGTCCAGCTGCTTGGCAAGGGTGAGCACCGTTTCGTATGAAATTGCGCATTTGAACATTGGCGGACCATCCAGCCTGTCTGTGGGTGATGTCCGATGTAGGAGACGCATCGAGGTGAGTTCCACGACCTAGGTGTTGCAAAATGAATGAGTTTCCGGTACAAAGACAAAAATACAAGCCAAAGACACACGGAAGAAAAGATGCCCACACGCCCGATCTCCATATCAGTATATTCTCCTGGTATCGTAAATTCGCGTGCTAATAAACGCGAATCGACGTCGTTTTCTTCGAGAAGTGCCCCAAGAATAGCAACCATCCTGTCCAGTGCAAAGGGTGCAGGGCCAAGGAGTCGTTGTGGAACCTAAGCAAGAATGCATGAGAGGGCGATTTGCATCAGGATAATTGGAAGGCTACCTTGGCTGGTCCACCACCTTTTGTCTTGCCAGTAGCTTTGGTCACCCTCCTTCTCCTCTTCTTCTCGTCCAAGCCTCTTCCGAACATCCTCACGTCGGATTTAGGTGGGTTTGTCGATGCCAAGAATGACGCCAGCAGGATAAACTTGGACATCCTAGGCAACGCTCTCATGCCCGCTTCATCTCGTCCTGGGGCAGACGAAGCCTGCAAGGTGTGCGTCCGAGGCAGCGATAGGAGACCTGCAGGAGGCTCGTTCGCGAGAGCCCAGTCTGCTGCGTTGGTCAGCCGCGGAAGGAGTGCCTCCAGCGCGGTGGTCAGAGTAGGGTTGAACAGGCGATTCAGGCGCATCCTGATATCGTCTGATGGAGGCGCAAATTCTAACCCTCCGGCCGGTTCATCTCCGTCCATGTCGACGTCAGACTCCTCATCGTGGTTGTGTTCTGCCATCTTCCGTTTGTGTTCGTCGACGAGGGGTTTACTGAATCCTGGCCATCTTGCGGCTGCAATATATTGCAGTTCTTGGGGGTTGTGGGTAAACGGGAAGCAGACGTCGCAGAGGACGGTTATGAAGTGAGTGTAGAGGGATTTGAGTGCAGGATGGTACGGGTTTGTCAAGATGTTATTGGACGGAAAGCTTTCGGAGAGCATTGAGAAATTTGAGATGAGGTTTCGTGCAATGTCTACAAGAAAATAAGTTCATGATGCTGGAAACAAAATGCAGGGGAACATGCCATCTTTTGATGGTGACTGTATATCCATGTAATATGGATCGGGAGAAGCGCCTAGAGGGGGTCGAATATCCTCCCATCCGACCTGCGAGATAAATATCACGCTCAAATCTAGTCTTGACTAGAAGGTATATCTGAACGACGCGTAAATTTGCAGGTGTTTCACTCTTACCAGTTCTGCGAGACGCGCCAGGGGCACCAGAAGTTCGGGAAGCGATTCTTTCAGTCTCTCGGCGCGTTCGACGACGACGACAAGCCTCACATCTTGGTGACCGCCCTCCTTCCCCTTGCCTTTATCCGCTGATGATGGAGATATCCCGTTTCGCCGACACAGGTGAAGATGAGCAGCACGCAGCCCATGCAGAAAGGTGTCCATGTTCTCGTTCCATCGCACGTCGATATCCGCATTCCAGTTCCCACATCCATCCTCCCAAGAAGGCTCCCATCCAACCAGCGCGTTTATGATCGTTTCATAGAAAAGTCGCGATGTGAAGCACGAAATACTGTCGACTCGTGCGTAGCAGATCTTGAATGGATTCGATGATGGTGGTGCCTTGGACAAATCGCGTAGAACCGTATCCACAACGGTTGAGGTTGTCCTTGTCGTTTCTGTGTCCTGGATGTAGATGAAGTGGGGTGGATGCATCGACAGAAGTGTCCCTAACTCATAGCAGAAGTGTTCATAACCAGGAAAACCGCATGTCACGTCCCCCATAGGTGGCTGCTTTGAATTGACGATAATAAGTAATCGCGTTTTGTGCGTCTACGAAATGCTGTCTGTTATGTGTTGAGAGTTTGGAGCCAGTGCGTTTTGGCGGAAAACAAGTTGTGGCATTTCTCTGTGGTCATGATTCAATTACAAGATGTCGAACTAACGGCCCGCTCGCTGCCCTCCGCGATCTGCAAGCCTGCGAGTTTGGATAAAATATATCGCTCGATTCTAAAGAAGACACTGGTTTTGTCATCGCTCATTCTTCCAACAACGCAGAGACAAATTTAAATTTGGGAAATATAACTCGAGGTATATAAAAGGTGTGTTTTACTTGGAAAGGTAACAAATGACAAATGCCGCCTTTCCGATTTGGCAGATGCTAGTAGTACCGCTCGGCCTTCAAGCCTTCAAGGAGCTCAAGCTTCACCGGCACCCTTCACTCCTGCTTCGTCAATGGCATTAATATCGTCATCGGATAATTCTACGATAATTTAGGAGAGTAAAATTTTTTGCCTCAAATACGACGACGGGCGAAGAACTTACTGAGGTCACCGGCTTTGATGTATCCTTTCAATCGTTCCTTCTTTAAACTCATGCTATATAGGAGAAAGAAGAGGTTTAGAACCATTTATTGAAGTTAGTGTCTAGCGTCTACTTACGTGACGGGGACTGATCCTTTTGCCTTTGCCCACGCGAGAAGTACTTGGTCCATGGACGCTCCTAGGTTCTTGGCGATGGCTCCGACGGGTGCATCGAGAGGGCCTCCAGGACGCTTGGTGACTGGTCTATTTTATTCAGAAAGAGGTATTTATTACGGAGTGGATATGCTATGGACGTACATGAGAGGACTGTACGCCTCGACGACGATGTTCTTTTTGGCGCACAGCTTCAGAATTGGAAGCTGCTCCAAATAAACGTAGGGGTGGAAGAGAATCTATAGCAGGAGGGGAAAAACATTGCCGAAATTAATATTCATGTCTTACCTCAGAGAAGCCTGACCTTACCTGGTTTACGACCGGTATATATTTCGCAGCAGCAGAGACTTGTTCGAGGTGTTCCACTTCAAAGTTACTAACACCTATACTCCTTTAAGGGAAATTATATCAGTTTGTTCCGCGTCCAAAATTGTTACCTAAAGTACACCCACTTAGCCAATCCCGACTCCTTCAACTTTTCCATTTCCTTCCAGCATTTTTGAATGTCGTCGCATAATTCGGGGCCATGGATGAGGTAGAGGTCAATGTATGACAAACCGAGCTTATCATAGACGTTCAGGTTTTCCCAGCCTCAAAAAATATAAACGAACTTACATTCTTCAAACTGTTTTGGAACGAGGTGGCGATATCTAGACCATTCAGGAGGACCATTTTGTCGTAACAAATATCTTTTCACGCGGAATGCCACACTCGTGAATCGCAATGCCAGCCTCAGGCTCGTTAGTGTAATTCTGTGCAGTATCTTCACAAAAATCGGAGATAAGAAAAGATATCAATAATAGCGAATGAATATCTCACCAACGTGCATGATTCCCACAGAAAAAGCTTGCTTCAAGAGTCTACAGGCTGCTGTCCTTTTCCAGTCCGCCACGTTCCATAGCTGGAAGATAGGGAAACTTCAGTCTTCCAAGACCAAAGAGAGGCTCTCATGTCAAACTTACGCAATGCTGGGCATTGCATTTCCTGTGATAAGGAGGCAAAGGACGTTGTTTTTAATTGCCGAGAGGAGAGGAGACAGTAAATGACATACCATCGCTCAGCTTTACAGGATCCCAAGGCATGGCAAAGAGATACAGCAAACAAGTGTCAGATCAAGCACCTTGAGAGATTGAAAGAAGGCATCTGCAGGCTATATAGTAGCCGAATCTTGGCCCAAAAATATGGCTTTGTGCACGAGATCACGCGCACGAGTAGCTCTGATAGTACTGTGGTCTCTACGGGGCCAGTCAATGTCAACCAGCGAATTCAACCCTTGCTTGGAACCGCCAACAGTGGGCAGTAGCGGTCACGCAAAGGGTATGCGTGCGATGTCCTAGCGGGTAGGCATCAGAGGCTGAGGCCATTCCCAAGTCGCCCTCAGTCCTCGAGGACTCGGAGAGGAACAGATATCCGACTGCTGGCTAAGCAAAGGTGAATAAGGACGCCAAGCTGGTCAAATACTCACAGAAAGTATCGACCACTTCGACATGGTAATGATCCTGGACAGCACGTCCGATGCCGTGTTGATGCGAGTTCTGTTATGTAATCAAGCACCGAGCCTGAATGGACGTCCACTATCTACAGAAGATGCCATATAAGAGCATCATCCTGACTTATCCGTTTGTTGTGGAGAAACTTGCTCACATACTTTTCATAAATCCTTCGGTATTTCCTTACGTTGTGCCAACAAGTTCCATTATGTTCGAAACAGCATTGTGGGCGCTTAATAGATCGGTAGCCGGTCCTTGGCGAGAGAAAAAGATTGCGACCACCGAGGAATAATTAGCATATACACAGGCAATCTAAGAAAATCACACGTGTGTATTATGTTAATGACGTCAAAGCAAAATAGGCGCCCACTTACTTTCTGCCACCTTCTGATCGCGGACATTGCCGCCTAACCACCGTTTCTTCTTCTTCGTTTCTTCAATTCTATCATCAGAGACTCTCCAGCAAGCCTTTTATATTATGAACAATTCTGATAACATCATAACGAGCCAGCCCAGTCCATGCCAGTGCCACAACTGTCCTGCGCCGTATTTTAATGATGAAAAAAAGTGGTGAACTGCAGACCCCCTGGACGAGTATAAATACATCATGATCCACCTATGTAATAATCTCATCAGTGAACGAGAACGAGGAGGATTTCATGCAATATCAAGTATCCAATTTACTTATATAAAATAAACGGTAGCTTTAAGGCTCCAGGACTGACGAGGGACCGCCATTCGGCGGTGATAATTCGATGTAGAATCTCTGAATTATGTATTTTGGAATTACTAATCGAAATATCTAAGCAAGTACGTCGTGTCGTAAATTCCGAGTACACCCTTACATGGATTATTAATAGAGGCCTCGTGAATGCACAGCAATCAATAACGTTTATTATCAATCCTTCAGACAACAAGAACTCCCCTGTGTAAGTATGCATTATATGTAGTGCCATAAGTTCAAACTCTAGGCAAATTCAAGGACATTCAAGTTGTGAGTTGATTGTGAGTGGTCGGCAAATTGCGAGCGGCGATGGAATATTGATCCGTGCTGTAACCTGTTGCCACTCGGTGCGACTTGCATGAGGAGTCACAGTAACACACGTTGCTTTGGACCCTCATCTTGCATAATTCTGTCTAGAAAATACTAGTACAAGAACCCTTAATCCTTGTGGGGTTTCTTGATTGTAAAACCATTTTTGTCGGTGGGTCGCGCCTCTCCGTCGCTACCTTCAAACACCATCTTTAATCGCATCGCTTCTAGAATTTCGCTTCCATCACGGCATCCTGGGTGGTTCTCCCAAACATGACTGAACGCCGCTGCGAGCAATGCGAGAATTGTTTCAGTCATGTCGAAAGTGTATATTGTAGCAAGGCAGTGAAGAACTGCAACAAACGCCACACACCCTTCCTGTTGACTTGCGCAAAGTGTAAAGAAGTCAGATATTGCGTAGGTGGAGCACGATCTATTAAATCGGTACAAGCTGATATGTTTATCGTGCGGGCGCTTTCGGTAGTCAAGAATATGCCAGAAGGCACAGTGGAAAGAGCATAAGTCGGCATGCATTGCCCATGTGAGGATTCTAGCCGCAGTGAAATTCCTTGGACCAAGGGTCGAGCGAACCTTCAAGGCATTCAGCAAGTTCTCTAAAGCTGTTAGTGGATACTTGGAGGTGCCTGCTATCAGCGCGCTTGAACTTCATAAGGGAAAGCACCGAGTTAGTACGTATCGTTTGTTTTCACCTTGTGCCTTTCAAGTGCTCAATTTAGGGGCCCTCTAGATACGCATGTGTTTGTCCTTAAAATCAGAGCGAAAGAAACCATCTTCTACAAGGATAATAACGTCACCAAGGGTTGTATAACATTCAAGGTTGAAGGTGCGGAATGTAGAACCATGGCCCAGATGCATGAGTTCCTCGATTGGCGTGCTGGACCTCTCTCAACTCCCGACGTCACCGAGCGCACCTTAGCACACCGGCCTGGTCTGCTTCGTATATTCGTGCTCGATACTAGCGGTCTTCTCCCAATCCCACTCGATGGATATACCCTGCCAACTGATATTTCTAACTGGCCATCAACATATCATTTAAGATACGACGAAAATTGGATGGAGAGCCTCCTCGAAAGTATTGGACAGCGAAAGGATACGCCGCAAACGATGGACGGAGGGTTGTCCGGTACCGAGTTTCAGACCATCGATGAACCCACCATACCACCTGCGCGACCGTCGAGTCCAACTGGATAACAGTAGATCTGTATATCTGAAATCGAGTGCTCGTATGATAGGATTAGACTCCCGCCCTTTTCACACTTTTCGTAGAATCAGGCTAATCCGATCCTCAGAGGAGAAAAGTGGCAACCTCACGTAGCTGCTTGACTCACTGTCAACATGGTATTTTGCCTTTGAATCCAAAGGAGAGTCGCATACTGCGATAAGTTCTGACCCTTTGTAATGTCGGTAGCGAATGCAAACTAGTGGCCTTGCTAACGTTTTTCTCATTCCTCAAGTCTATCGGTGAGGGGCCCGGACATCCCGCCGAACAGGCAAAATTTGAGGTTGCACTGCGCAGTCCAGAAGTTTCGCAAAGAGCCCTGCACGGTTAGAAGTCTGATTGAGTTTCTCATGCGGTGCTGTTGCAGAATAACCATGTCAAAGTGATTCCCTCAGTATCAGACACTACAACTGAAGAGAAAGGACGAGAAATTACAACTGGCCAGATCGCACTTCTTCCAGATCATTTTCCGCCCTTCTTGACACTTTTGCGCTCCTTGCGTTTCCTGCCAATCAGA
Organism: Flammula alnicola; assembly: GCA_015499995.1. Lineage (NCBI taxonomy): Eukaryota > Fungi > Basidiomycota > Agaricomycetes > Agaricales > Strophariaceae > Flammula > Flammula alnicola. The sequence continues at coordinate 179,564 of JADNRV010000060.1, forward strand.
GAGCCGAGAGCGAGATTCTTATTCGGTTTTATATCTTGGACTTGTTCGGATTTGGTCTCCACTTTGTCCTCCGGTTTAGATGAGATGCGTCGCTTTTTTGGCGAAGGTTCATCTGATTTCTTGGAGTGCTTGTCCTCCTCCTTCTTATGTCTTTTGTCTTTCGACCCATTAGTTGCAGGAACCTAATTCAAAAACGAAAGGATTTAGAAAAAGCGGCAACGGAACATACAACAACCCTTCTTGGACAGAAAGACACTCACAGATGGTTTATCGTGGGTTTTCTGGGAAGCATCCCTGCGTTGCAAGACCTGGATATTCTCAATCGAGAACTCCACAATGAGGGACCCCTTGCTAGTTTTCTTGTTTTGGCCGTCTCTTGCGATCTCCTCTTTCAATCTCTTGATCTTCGACTCATCCCGTTCCGCTTCCTCCTTCGCCCGTTCCATCTTCAAGAGATGCTCCAGCTCATCTTTCCACCACGCCTCGAACAACGTCCCAACCTCAGGGTTGTTATTCGCCCACCGGAGGAAGCGAAGAGCATCAGAATGTCTGTGCATTTCCACAAATCCATAGCCTTTGCTCCTTCCTTTCCCTGTAATGGGATCGATGCGCTCAGCCTGCCGGACAATCTTCGTCTGCTTCACTCCAGTGTCCCGGCCCCCCGTAAACTTCTTTTTCTTGCCTTTCTTGTCCGTCTCTGCATCCTCTGCCTGTTCTACTTTGGCGACTTCCTCGGGTTTGGACGCTTGAGCATCAGCAAGCTCGTCGGCGGTGAGAGGAGTTCTTGAGCCCTGTTTGACTTCACCGTTGAAGGTCTTGACGGCGTGCGTTGTCAGGCGTTTCAACATCCGCTCGGTGACGAAGATGGGTATTTGCCGTACACTGAGACGTGTCTTTGAGATGAACAAGGAGGGATTAGATTTGAGGAGGGCGCGACGGGCGTTGAACGAGCTAGTCCGACGTTCCACTTCAGCGGGTGTCAGGTTCTCGGCTGCAGGGTGTTGGGCATGATGACTACAGGACATGGTTAGCATGGGTATGCATTCAGCAGAGGATCTGGGCCTACCTCCTTCGCGAAGGAGATACATATTGCGCTTGTCTGCCTTTTCTCGCATCCTCTCGTTGTCTTCTTTGAGTTTTCCAGCGACGTCCCTCGTAACAGCCCTGACAACATCAAGTGTACGACCATGTAATACAAGGCTCTGTGCCAAACTTGACGAAGGATCTGGCGTGAGGATCGATGGCAACGAGAACGGGTTTTTCTTGGGCTATAGGGAAAACGAAGGTACATTGAGCAAACTGAATTCAAAGGATAGCAGAGACGTACTACAATCGTCTGGCCGGTAGTTTCGCTGCGCAGGAGGTCGCTCTGCTGCACTACACGGTCTGCATCTTTCAAGTTCCAGAAGCATGCAAAGCCGGTGCCCCTTGACCGCCCAGTAGCAGGGTCCATGGTGATTCGTGCGTATCGCAGTGGACCAAACGCGCGAAACCTGCGTTCGGAAATTGTCATCAGTAACGTTCTTTTTTGTCTGAAAAGACGCATAAATACGTACAGTGTCCTGAGCTCATCCTCAGTTGCATTGAAAGGGATATTCCTAATGAAAAGAGTTGTGCCCGTCTCCGGCGGCGGAAGTTGGGGTTTCATTGGCTGCTCATCGTTGTCGTCATCGTCATCTTCGTCCTGTGAATCGCTATCGTCACTGTCATCTCCACTCCCACTGTGTACACCCAGCCCATCCTCGTCACTCTCCTCTTCGCTGCTGCTGCTACCGCTCTCGTCGTCGCTGGCGTCAGAACCAGATGCATCACTCATTTCCACATCTTCCTGGATCTTCGCCTTCTCCTCCTTCCATTTCTCCTTACTTAAAGCCCAATCAACTGCTATCACGCGCTCCGTGGCCCTCTTATCATCAACCTCTTTCTGCATATCCTCATCCTCATCTTCCTCTGCCTCCTCGTCCTCCTCGTCTTTTCGTCCTTCGTTCCACCTGCAGCTGCAGCTGCCTTCTTTTCCAACCTCACTAACTTCTTCTTCTTCTGCTTTGCAGAGACCAACGTCTGCGCAGTCCCGGCGCGGACCACCATCCCATTACAGCCCTCAATTGCTCGCTCCGCGTCCTTTTTGCTCAGCATCCACACGAAAGCAAAACCTTTCGTCCGGGGTTTCCTCGCAGCGGCATAAGCGGCCGCAGTAGCAGCCGCAGTGCTACTCTCTGCCTGCTCTCCTTCACCGTTGTTCTTCGGTTTTGAGGTCTCATCTCCGGTCGGTTTGTCGTCTAGAGGTATGTGTACCGAGTAAATGGGGCCGTATGGAAGGAAGATGGCCCGAAGGTCTTGTTCAGTGGCATTGAACGGTATATTTCGGACGATGAGTCGGCTGGCATGACTAGGAGCTGCAACAGCAGCTTTTCGTGTGGGATCGGCGGCGGTCGAATCATCGACAGCTTTCGCGCGTTTGGGTATGGCGGCCGGCTTGGAGAGGGTATCGAGCCTTTTTTTGAGAGTTACGGACAGAAGGCAGCCCTTGTAAACGTGGGCATGGAGTTTGCTGACTGCATCACTTGCGAGTACGGGGGTGGTAAATAGAACGTGGGCTGAGACGATAGATTTTAGGTTATAGCGAAAATTGTCTAGCGCACAGCAACTTACCTAGGGTGGGATCTTCTTCTCCGCTCTCATCTTTTATGGGCCAGTCGACCTTTTCTGCGCCTGTGTATTTCCGAATCTTCTTCCACAAAACTTTAGAGTCTATTGATGGAGGCAGACCAGACACGACAATAGTTCGGATTGCTAGAGGGTCGTGAGGGAGTCTGGGCTGCTGTTGACGAGGTCGAGGTTTCGATTCTTTTTTTACTGTTTCTCCCTTTTCTCCCTTTTCTTTCGGCTGTGGTGAAATGAGTAAGATGGTACAAATGGGATTTTATGGACCAAACGTACTTTGCTGTCGGCCCATTGCACGCGCAACTTCCTATCCACAAGGTTGATTCCATCTTTTGAGAGGGTCTCAAATGCACTCTCTGCATCTTCCTTCAAGGCAAAAGAAACATATCCGACACCCTTAGAAACACCCGTTCCTTGTTCGGTAACGACAAACGCTGATCTGACAGGTGCGATATCAGAAAATAATGTTTGTAGATCCACTGAAGTCGCAGTATATGGTAGATTCGAAACAAAAAGCGTTGAGCTAAACGCAAACTTGTTAGCAGAAGCATAACGATCCAACTTGTTAAAATTCACGATACCCGTGAGCTAAGACATCTCTTTCCTCTCTTTCCTTGCGTTTACCAAGAGTCGAATCCGTCTTTGACATAGAGACAGTAGGTTAAATCAGTCCGATGCTCTGCTGAAGCGCTATATTTTCGACGGCGGATGACCCTTTGGAGGCCATTGGCGTGACTTTTTTCGATTGCTATTTTGGTAACGTGATTCTGGAGGAGGCAGGCAAGCAAAGGCAAATACGAAAACCGCGCAACGTGACACAAACGCGTCGCGTAGAGTTATTCTCTTTTTTTGGCGTTTGGTGTCTCTTGTGTGTGTGCTAGGTTCAGGCTAAATGTATAGACGCGGTTACATCGCAGTAATCCAGGGACCTCTTATGTCAGTTTCTTCTTTGACATCCACAGGCATGAGCCTAGTACTAACTGCAGAAGAGGAGCGCACAGTTGAACGGAAGGGCACGATGTCGACAGGTACAGCAAAGGCCATTATATATATATATTGAGCGAATAATGTGTGGAAGCTAATCTTTTGGCAGTTGTCCAAGGACAAGGACATCTCATTGCGGACACCTTTATATGCCTTGGAAGTTGGTCATCAGCAGTGCAATTATGGGATCACTACGGAGCCTTCCATGACCTCAACCGCACGTCCTCCCAATTCTATTTTCAGGATTTCGCGGTCCTCCCAATATGCACGAACACATCGATCTCGCTCCTCCTTCCATCTCGACTCCTTGTAAATTTCGATCTTATGGGCCCCCTCTCCTCGTTGTTTACCCAGCCAACCTCCAAGCGTCGATGCTGCAGAGCCAGTCGCAGGGTCCTCGAGCGTACCATCGAACATCCTCGTCCGAATGACTTCATCTTCGCGTTCGTAGAATGCGTAGAGGCCAACGAATCCGCCCCACTCTCCAAGTCCAGGCACAGTCAGAGGTTCCGGGGAAGGCTGCAGACGCGCTAGAGCGTCCTCGGACGTCAGTTTGACGAGAAGGAACGTCATTCCTTTCACGATAGACGCGACTACCTCTGCCCCGTCGATGCCGTTGACATAGTCTGACGATACAAGTCGCGGCTGGAGTACTTTGACACGTGGATGTGCGCATGGTGGGTGGACTTTAAAATCCGTTGGGACGCGGAGCGAGACCCTTCCGCTTGAATGCTCGAAGGACACTGGAATATCGCCAGCCTTGGTTCGGAGGGTGACGCTGTCCCTCGTTGGGTTCTCAGAGATCAAGTACCACCCGCTTCCTACTGTCGGGTGCCCGGCAAAGGGCAGCTCCGCGTCCGTCGTAAAGATGTCGATCTTGATCGGCTCATCGAGGCTTCCTTCGTGGAGGAACACGGTCTCGGATAGGTTGAATTCGCGAGCGATGGTTTGTTTCTGGGTCTGCGACAGCTCTCCCTGGAGGTCTTTTGGGACACGTACTACTGCCAGGGGGTTGCCCAAGAAGCGCGTCGAAGTAAATACGTCAAGGGTGGTGAAGCTCAATCTGGGAGACATGGCAGTGACTTGCCGCTCTCCAAAGTTGTTGGGAGTGGTTTTTAACAACCAGACGGTCGTACGCTTTATAATTTCCCATGGCCACTGACTCATCCGTCGATGGCGTATGTTTTTGTTTTTTTGTAGATCTTATGAGATCTTGTACATCTCCAGATTGTTGCCGACGCAGATCCTTGCTAAGCATGCTGTAATCGAGCGATCGGCCAATTGTCTAAAAATAAGTTACAGCTGAGCGAAGTACTATCGATATCCCCTAACTGACGCAGCGGTATGCTGAAATATAATCCTAGAAAGTATGAGGGCCTTGACAATACCTTGAGTCGTGATCCCACACGAGCCTAGCGGCCGTGTCCCCACTAACACCAGGTCACGGCGCCTTTTTGCAGCCACAGCAAACCAATAATACTCCAAAGGCATAGGTAATAATTGGGGCTAGCAAAAGCCAAAATGCTAGTGAAGAAGGAAACGGTTGTTTGGAAAATGTTTATGCAACGATGAGTACAGTGAGTACAGTATATGCGATCTGAACAAAATAGGCTGGCTTACCAATTCCAAGATTTATGTGGTACGAAATGTCCAAGCTATTCATCTTTTTCCGAATAGCATGAAATACAGTGAGATCGAGTGCGAGTGCAATAGTCCATAGAATCGACCCAAAAAACAATTTGACAGGGGCCATGGCTACACCGCAGCTACAGGCCATTAAGAACAGCGCTCCGGTGAGAATAAGGACTAAAAGAGATTAGGCATTCAACTGGCTGACCCCTCCTTCCTATGGCTTGGAGGCTCACTCGCGAAGTGCACAATCAGAAGGTTAGTCACATTAGATCCTATGGATACTGTCTGGTGATCTACTGCCGGTGATGAAATGTTCAAGTGGTATCCAAGCTCTAGCCGTCGAACAGGGGTAATTAGAACGAATATGTTTGTTATTAAACGAGTGAAAGTTTCTAAACTTACTTGCGGGGCTACAAATACGCGTTGCATTGACTGTCGCGTCAATTGTGCAATATCCCCTGGTTTCTGTTAGGCCTGTACAGCTCAAGTTACCAGGTTATATTTACCATACTCCAAACTGCAAAAACGAAGGAAATTAGTAACCCTCATCCAGTATACTCATAGAAAAGAGGGCATAAGTATATCGAATGCAAATGCTCACCACGATCTCTTTGATGGGAGTGGATACATTCTGTACAGTGAGAGCAAGGGTATTATTGAATTGGACAACGATATAGGCAAGATTAGGTGTCTTTGGGAGGGGAGGCAGGGCGCCTAACACAGAGAGTAAAAGTTCCACCAGGAAAACTAGAAACAGACGGGTAGGTGCCACGTCAATCTGGGGCCTCTTTGCCATGCTTGGGATGGATATAATGTAGCATATCGCGAGCGTCCTTTATATACAATAACCGGAGGCATCAAGGTCAAGGTCAGGGCTTAGCCTTTCAGCCCCCCAACCCTCAGATATATTTTTAGCACTCGGGTCATTCCTTGAGTTTCCTTACGAACAATGACTCAGAGTCCTAGATAGGGATAAGATCTATTTCGAATTTGTGCAGTGAGAAATGCTATTTTAGTGCTTCAAGATGTGCCCTTTTTGGTGTTGGGCTGGAGATTCACCGCTTCTGCCTGATTGGTACTGTTTCGGGGCTTAGAATCTTGTCAATGCTACAGAAGAAATTTCGGCAAAACGAGTACCAAACGGGACTACTAGTCTTAGTGACTAGGACTAATTCTATCGATGTGAACTACTGCGTATCGACGAATCAGTCAATGACGGCTGGATCCATTATTAAATTTCTAACATGAGGTCGGAACATAAACATGACCGTGTGACTGGGCGTCTATCCAGCGTCTATCGCGATCGGTCAGCCTATCTAATTATAGCTTGGAATCGATAATAATCTCATCCTTGAATCGTGAGGTTCAAATTCCGTGTATGGCAGTCACATTTGTCAAACTTCATGATTACCATCGATCAGACTCCATAGAAAGGAGAACCGTGAGGCTATCGATAATATAGATAAGTTAGTGCTTGTTAGCGCTGATCCGGCTTGTCCTCTACTCTCAAACTACGTCCGATCTGAGATATTAAGCTTTCAGGCAAGCGGTACCAAATGAACAACTATTACACGAGTGTCGGTCGTGATGCACATCGAAGTGGGGCAGTATTCTAGATAGGCGCCTGATCTGTACTGGGCTGGGAAACTGCGACAACATCGTATCATGCTACATGACAGTATGCCGTGCATGTCGTGGCAGCCTCCCATGAGAATTCTATTAAACCCGGAACCGTGGCAATTGGAGAAAGTCAACGTGCCTGCGTGTGCGTCCCGTGCGTTGTCCGGCGATCCCATATGATAGCGACTTCCGATCAGGATCCCATGACTCGCGAGTATTCAAGAAATAGACTCAAAAGTTCAACATTTGCACCAATACCATAAGGCCACGCGTTTGACGAAGGCTTGGTGAAATTCATTCTCGTCGACACATGTACGCTACCAAGTCCTCTTTTCTCCAACATCTCTTGCTCCCATTCCCGTCCTTCTTTTGCAACCTTCTTCGCCAGCTATTCGTGTGCGCTATTTACGATAGGATCTCCTCGCAAAAATGAATGTGTCCCATAGTAGATCGGAAAAATTGACTTAGATGGGCACGGAGTGCACCCACGGAGCGACCCGGTCGGTGTACCTGCGGCGAAGAATCATGGGTGCTTGTGAACAACAAAGAACGTTTCCATAAAGAATACCATTCAGGGTATATGGTAGACTTGAACACTAGTCCATTCGATGTTATGAGTCGCTGAAACCGGCTTGACCAACCTTTGCCGTAGACCTGTAAATTCAAGGTCTACTCAGCATCAGCCAAGACACACGCACTAACAACTCACATCGATGAAATATTTATACCTCCCTGCAGTGCCAACATCCTGGCTTCTTTCGTGATCTCCTCTAACGCCCGCACACCCCATAAGCCGACTTCGATGTGCCAAAATCTAGCGTGTCTTATTCGAATGCCATGTCCCTGTATTGCTTCCCCACCATTGGAGCCTCGGGTCTCGTCTATCTGTCGTCGTGCAGCATCGTTGGGCTGTACGAGAATTTAGGGATGAGCCTTCGTTGAGGGGCGGCCCGGGCGGGTCCCATGCCATGTGAGATGAATTGGCCATGGAGGAGAAAGTGTGAAGGATGTTGGCGTAGGTCCATCGAAGCGCGATGGTTGTGGATGAAATTTTTTACTGCCTCAGACCGGTAAGGTGTCGCGCATAATGCCTGCTCCTTCAACGCATAATCCGTCGGCGTTAGCAATTCCGGAGGATTGTCGTGCGGCGAGGAACCGGCCCGGAATGGCCTGGACATCTTTTAGAAGGTCCATGATCGCGTATGCTCCCATCATAAACCGTTGCGTTGACCTCTCAAGTTGAAATTTGAAACTTGAACGACCCCACTACGCATGAAATCCCCATCCACTGCCACTACTAGCAGGATATACTTGCCACAAGAAACCATCGACCTCATCATCGACCTGATCGCCTCAGCAAAGGACAGAAACGCCCTTAAGCTTCGTGCTTGCACGTTGGCTTCCAAGACTCAGAGCTTCAGCAGCCCTTCATGCGTCCATTTATTGGCAAATATCGACGTCGTTCTTGATGGAGCAACACAGAAAAGAATAGCAAGGCTTCGCTAAATCCTCGAGCCAGACGCACGCCTGATGTCACTGGGCATTCAGTCTTCTTTCCCAGCGCGCTCGACGGTTTACCGGAGATGGCTCTGAATTCACTATTCCGTCGCTTGCAGGGTGACTTCGAATCATCGCACTCACCAATGGACAGAGTATTGTCCTTTGGAAGAAAACTGGGTTTCTTGAACTATTTTATGTGGCTCCACACAGTTTCCTGACTTCGGCGCATGCTCACGGGACCTCCTATCCGACCACACAAAAAGTCTCATATTCGCGATGTGGTTAATGGTTATCCTGCATCGCTGATCGTAAATGCGTCTGGATACATTAACTCTGAATTGCAACATCTCACTGTTCGACTGACGATACCCATTACCGATCATATACTTCAAGGCACTACTTTGTCCTTATTCGATGAGGAAGCCAGCTTGAATTGGCTTAAATGTTATCAGGTTATAAGAGCTTCCTACTGTACACTGCCATGTACAGTATAGACCACATGGCCGCATGGTTGCGTAGGTGCGTCTCGGCAGTGACGATTCCCAAGAAGCGCGGATGACGTGATTAGATCGGGCGCCAATGTCTCTCACATTGCACAAGACTATAAAGTCAACCCACTCCCAAACATATTCCTTTATTTCAAACGACCATAAACTATCATGGGCCTCGTACTTTCACTTTTCAGCGAAAGTTTTCCTCCCACAAGCAAATTCACCCCTGATGATATTCCAGATCTCTCTGGGAAGGTCATCATCGTAACAGGTGCCAACTCGGGTTTGTATATATATAGGCCAATGTTCAACTTCAAAATTCTGAAGTGATGTTAACTCTCCCTCCTTCTTTTTCTTTTTATAGGTCTCGGGAAAGAAACAGCCAAGGTTAGTACATGGACAAACCCAGCTAAATATACATTGTGGGCATTGGCGACACTGCCTTCGATTCTGTTCTATTTTGATATAGCTGCTGAAGTGCTCACTGACATCTTATATGTAACAATTCCATAGGCACTGTTGGCGCACAATGCGAAAGTCTATATCGCTGCTCGCAATCCAGACAAGGTGGCAGCGGCTATCGCTGACCTTAAGAAGGAGACGGACAAAGAGGCGTTATTCTTGAAGGTGGATCTGGCGGACTTGAAGTCTATCAAGGCGGCTGCAGAGGAATTCCAGAGGTGCGCTACATTTCAGTCTTGTCTTGCATGTTCCCCTAATTTCGCTGCCTGAATAGCAAGGAGAAGGAACTCCATGTTCTCTTCAATAACGCGTATGTTCTTTCCTCCAATCGGGCAAGAAGTATCTCTTAATCCCATATATTCCTCGTTCACAGTGGTGTCATGGTCCCTCCTATCGAGCAGCTAACAGCTCAAGGATACGATCTCCAGTTTGGGACCAATGTTCTCGGTGGGTCTTTTCTCCTTTCCTGACAGCCACGTCCTCACCTCTTCATAGGTCACTTCTATTTCACCAAACTCCTGCTACCCACCCTCCTCGCCGGTGCTAAGTCAAGCCCTGACGGCAAAGCGCGCGTCGTGAACACCTCGTCATCCGCATCGCTATTCGTCAAGACTGTTGACTTCAATACGGTAAAAGACAGCCTTGCAGCAAGGAAGAAGAAAGGACCTCTGTCATTGTACTCTCAAAGTAAATTGGTATGTTTCATTTTCGCGCCTATGTATTGTCGCCTCTCACATGCCCTTTATTATTCCAGGGCAATTTTTTGTTCTCTAATGAGTTGGCCCGGAAATACGGAGACCAAGGCATAGTCTCAACCGCTCTAAATCCTGGAAACCTGAAATCCGACATCCAACGCCATCTTTCAACGATTGAGAGTACAGTGCTGGTATGCGTGAATGCCCCTTATCGAAGTTTCGGGGCTGAAAACATTTTTTTTTGCAATTTAGAATCTTATTCTATATGCACCGTCGTATGGTGCTTTAACTCAGCTTTGGGCTGGCACATCTGCTCAAGGCGCCGAGCTGAATGGGAAGGTATGTATACCGTCGCCTCGTTGCGGACACACTCCATAATATTGTGGTTTTATAGTATCTGATTCCTTGGGCGCGTATCGGAACCGGGAATCCCGCTGGTCAAGATACAGAACTTGCAGGAGAGTTATGGAAATGGCTGGAAGAACAAGTCGAGAACGTTTAGATCGGTGGTGAAGCCATTCACGAATCGGTTTGCATGACTTACTCGTTTTTATTTACTATGTTGGCGGGGAATTTCTCTTTTTGTTCTGTTAGCTACGCTATTTTCAACCTCTGTTTATACGTCCTTTTTGTATGAATTTAAAATAATATTACACTCATCCCCTATCAAATGTGATGCCACCGTCATTTGATACACTTTTGCGTAGTCAATAACTTTGCAAAGGATGCTCCGTCGAGGTCCACATTGATAGCCCCAGCCTCGTCAGTCCATTCCACAGACAAGTTGCCGAACCGGGTCATTGTCCAAGCACGAGTGAATGTTAAATAGGAAGTGAGGGGAGGAGAAATGTTGACGGTTTCAAATGCAGCAGAGGTGGGTTGAATTCCTTGAACATCCATTAATATCCATTCCTCGAATGTTCCGAGGAAGTGCTATGGACGGACTCTCACCAGCGTAAATCCCTCTTTCTCCCAGCACATCACCTTCTGATGCTGTCCACTTTCGATCAACAGCGATCGTGCATGAGGAACGAATCTATTTAGCTCAGGTACTGTTTTTCTGCCCTGGAAAAGAGTTCCTTTTGCTCTTGTTTCGTAAGCCCCATCCTTCCCCTCCAATGCGAAGTGAGAAAGGGCATTTCTGCCAATCCCAATGGTTTGACGCCTTGCTCGAGGGCCTCACATGCACCCACGATGATTTCGGGCGCGTCCTCAGGCTTGATAAGACCCAGCCTATGAGAAATTAAGCTTCCACCAGTGTAAGCAGGAGATTCCCGGAGTCAACATACCATTCACCCTGGGGAAATATCAGCACATTGGCAGCATATCTAGAGTGAGAAAGCGGAGAATTGAGCAAGCCGCGAGCAATGAGTATCCAAGACCTTGAAGCCTAACCTGTGTCCACCAACATGGCCAACCTCGCCGACCTTAATGTGGGCGGCAGGGCCATGAGGGTTTCTGTCCCGTGCGATTCTGACTGTCTCCAAGAGAGCCTCAAAAACTTGGCGACCCCGAATCCCGCACCGACAGTCGCGTGCTCCATGCGTACAAACGTAGATGTGCGCCTCTCGCGACGTCAGCTCTGTCGGAGGCCCTGATAGATGTCCTTGAATCGTCCTCTCAACTTCATCCACATTTTCTAGGGATATAAGGGGTATTTCCAGCCTCCCACCCAAATGCGAGAACACAGTGGCCGCTTGACCTTCCGAGTCGCCCGACCGCGATTTCTCTCCGAACCACGAAAAGTTTACAAGGCCGCCCCATTTCGACGCGCGTCTCTGCACTTCCAGCGACAAAGGGGTATGATAGACTGAAGGGAAGGCACCTGGAGGCTGCAATGCATGTAGGAGGATATAACAGTTGTGGTGAGGAGCATTCGGTTCGAGCTTTCCTTCAAAATATTTTGGAACGTTCGTTTCCAGGAGTACGCGCGTCGATGTCGCGAATGTTCGCAGAGATTTCGCGACTGACGGCCTGCATCTGTGGTAAAACATGGGATACTCAATAAAAATAATGATCCGTATGAATTCCAAACAGTGTTAGCGTCACATCAACTTCAGTTGAGGAAAAGTTGAGGCTCGAGGACAGTTTGACTCTGCGGTTCTGGTAAAATTGAACGAGACCGACTGAATTAAAATCATGATAATAATTCTCACGGATGCATGTGATCCCATTAACAACGCGTCGCGGACGCGTCGCCAGGCGTCGCCGATTATCGGTCGCTGCGTTGGTTCACAAATTACAACTTTCATATCTCCTGTATACAGTATGCAACTTGGCGACTCTCCGATAAAATTGTTTTATTGAAAATTATGTATGAACCCATTCTCCAAGTATGAACCTGGGTACTATATCTGCCGTCGGATTGTTCCTTAGTACTATGGAGTCAGCAAAGAAGACTACCGTAGGATCGAAGTTGCTTAGCGAGTGTGTTACCCGGCTACTGTAGGCCGACTTTGAATAATGCATTCAAATGCAAATACAACTTTACAATCGTTGATATTATCATGTGGAAGATAGTTGGACTATAGACTACTACTCCGCGGAATAACTTAATAATAGTAAAGGTGCCTGTAGTGGAGGCTGTAATCAGATATATTAGATACATCATATAACCCGTCAAAAAGCCTCTGTAAACTTGCCTGTGTCGTATACTGAGATACCTAAGGACACATACAAGCCATCTGACGAAGCAATTTCCCCGATTTTGTCCTCGGAATAAGAATACTGTATCTATTGAGTCTCCGAGGTTCAGACGAACAAGCGCTCCTATGCAATTGCAATCACGGAATTGTAATGTACAGCTGATGTACAGAGCCTTGAATCTTACAGAGCGGCACGCACACAGTGCGGCGGCCATTGCTTTCCCCTTATCTTATCTGATGCTACATCTTAGCACATGTGCAGAATTATGTAATTTTTAATGGGATTTGTCTTGTCTTTGCTGCTTTTCCTTCATGACATTGACAACGACATTGAACCTCTGCAAATCGCACATACAACTTCCAACACACACTGGGAACTCTTTCACCGTTGCCGCGTCTCTAGATCCGTCTTCTATTCTAAATACATCTGGCGCCATGGACGATAATGCACCTGATTTGATGGACAAGTGGTCATGGTGGCCATGACAGGCATCACGATATATCTGTCGCTCTTCAAGCTTCACCGAGGAGCACGCTTTGTGGCCGATCGTAACAAGACTGACATTGGACACTGGATCAAATGTCTAAGTCTGGTTCGAATATATGAGTAATGGTGGGCGCATTGACAGTTGTGATTTGGATTTTTAAGCAACACAGCACTGAAACCATGATCAGGCGGATGGTATAGGGTTTAGAAGCAGCGTTATCGGACCTATTGATTCTGAACTGATGGGCGCTGTAGCGCTGAAGATGGGATGTGAGACACATTTTTGGAAAGCACCGGAAGACTTACAAGCATACCTGGACATGCCAGTGCTTAATGCCGCAACAAACGGTATGTCCAAGGAGTACAACTTGTGTCTCCTCGGGATTTCATGCTTTTTATCGAAGATACTGAACACATACGTATATCAGTCTCGAAAACGTCTTGCACCTCCTCAGAAACAGATACATCAAGGACACAGACCCTCATCGGCCATCGGTGATGGGAATGCTCAATCCGGGGAAATCTAAATACGCTTCAGTTGGGACTTCCTAAAACGCGCTACCTGGGTTATGATCGCTACACCGCAGGTAGATTGGTAAGGTGGCATATTCTCCTCGTCTTAGTCACCGCCGGTTCAGTTGACGTGTTCCTGGCGGATACAGCGAATAATCTTGTCACTCGAGTCCTAGACCATATCTATCGCATTCCATATAGTTCCATCGACGACGTTTAAAAGGGCCCAGGATGTTCGAGATAAGCAGCAACTTCCCCCCACTTCTCTCACTTCTCAACACAAGTCAATCTTCTCAACATTTCAATTGAATATGCCTTCCTGGTTGATCACGGGCGCCAACAGGGGTATCGGCTTCGGCATAGTCGAGAACCTGGTAAATACGTTCCTCGTGCAACGTGTTTCCTATACTGGAAACTAATTTGTTGCTTTTCTTTACGATGCATAGCTCAAGAAAGAAGACACCTTTGTTATTGCCACTGCTCGCGATGCCAAAGCCCCATCGCTCACCGCCTTGGCTGCTAAATACCCCAAGACCCTCAAAGTTGTTGAGATGGATATCACCAGCCAAGAGAGCGTCGACAAGGCGGTCGAAATTGTTACCCCTCTTCTCCCTAACGGTCTCGACTACATCGTCAACAACGCGGGAAAGAACCCTCAACCAAACACCAAATTCGAGGACTTGTAAGTATACAAGTCTTTCCAAACCCAGATGCAGATATCTGACGCGTCTCCCTTCCAGGGATCTCGATGTCTTCGAGGAGGAAATAGCCTTCAACACAACCGCCCCCCTCCGCGTCTCGCGGGCTTTCCTTCCCCTTATCAAGAAGTCCGAGTTGAAGAGAATCATCTTCATCAGCTCCGTCCTCGCATCCTCGAACATCACGTTCATGATGGCCAACCAATTCAACGCCTACTCCGTCGCAAAGGCTGCTCTCAACATGTGAGTTCTATTTTTAGCTCCCTGCAATATGTCAATCTCAACGATTTTGCGGCACCTCAAAGGCTTGCGCACAAGTGGGGCGCTTCGCTCAAGTACGAGGGTGTTACTACAGCTGCCATCCACCCTGGTAAGTTCTTCTTAATTCTACTATACGCGCGAACCCTCTTTTGACTCGCTTATCATTATAGGCTGGACTCAGACGCCGCTTGGTGAAGGCATCAACGACTGGATGGCCAAATATGCTGCCAACGTGCCCCACTTCACTCCCGAGGCCGCTGCCAACAATGTCATCAGGACTTCCGAAGCCCTCACCCTCGAGAAGACTGGCGCCTTCTGGCACGCTGACGGCACAAACCTGCCCTGGTAAAGCATCAGAGCGATAGCCCTGCAAATATACCATTGTACTTTCGACCACTGTGGCATCATCATCGTGTACTCTCCTAAAACAAAATTGCAATTATATTTACTTTCTATTCTCTGAAACGGTGCATGCATACTAGCTCATTCTTATACGCCTTCTTCAAAGTTCACATGCTAAGTTGCTTCTCGTGAAGGAACACTCCTGGGACCCGCCTCCGGCTCTGGTGGATAGGTATATTTTTAGTGAAATTGGTACCTGACTCTTGTTCCGTGGTTATGTGGAGGAACAGAAAATTCTCCCTTACACACATCATGGAGCATCAGAAGCAATTACGTTCCTAAGACAATATGCGCATTGTTTGCAGACATGACAGACGTACTGCCCCCCATAATCTGTCATGTACATGCTTTAACCGGGGTCTGATAGTGCCAGCGTGGAGTCGGTTAACGATGAATTGCTCACTGCAACACAACGTACCCGTGTTTGATTGGAATCCGCAAATCCGCAGTGACCGAATGAGTATGAGAGGGGCAGAACTTACCTCAGTCACATGGCATATACATAGTTTAGACCGCTGGCAGGAGGACGCGAAAAATTTCGTATATCTCACTCGTATATTAGGAATATAATGCTACCGCTTATACACCAGTGCTGCTCGTCAGACGGGGCATGTCATTATGGCCATGTGCCGACTGCGAATTTTGCATGAATGTGTAAAAGGCCTTCCCTGCAACCCTACAGTTCAGCGGGTAACGCCATGGTCGGTATTGACCTGTCTTTTTAGACCTCCTAGAAAGAAAAGTGCCGGCTTCTGGAAAGGCGATGTAGTTGTCATAACCTTCTATAATGCATTGAACCGACTTGAAGACGTCAAGGATTCGCAGAAGCAATGTGGGTCCCAGTTCGACATGCTCAGGGAGAGTAGACAATTCAAAGCGAGCCCGTATGAGGCCTAGAAAACCGAGAGATCGGCCACGTTCAGTGAGCCACTTTACCATGCCAAGATAAGGTATACGGCGTGCTCACCAGTGTATGGCATCTTTAAAATACCCCTAGATGGACTGGTATCCATCCATGAGTGGATTATCTTGATTGTTTCAAGGCTGCGTCGCGTCATAAGGGAGAGATGCATCTCATGATGGGCAAGATCCAAGATAAATGGCTGGTTGAGGTGGTACAAACAGGAAGAGGAGAGCCCACGGATTGACGGCAAACTGCGTATATCAGAAATGAGGTCCTTGTCAATGACGCTTTCTTCGAGCAACAGTTGATAGAATGCGTCGTATGCGGGAACCTTGATAACTGAATACAAAGATACATTCCATGGTTCTTCGGTAATGTCATGGTAGAGGTCGACTCCTTGCTGAAATTCGGCGATGCTATCGCAGATGCGGAATCGCATTGGGCCGATATGTCCGAATGACCAGATGGTAGATGCAGGTAGAGGACTCCTCTAGTGCGCTTCGGAAATGGGACCGCATTTCTTATGTGATTGCGATAGGCTATATGGGCGTACGACGGTTTGACCAAGGCCGTTGCCTCTGTCGAATTGGCTTGAGGAATTGAACCATGAAAGACTAATCGTGTTATTCCCGCTCTGTCAGATCATAAATCTCCTGGCCCAACCGCGACATCTTTTCAGGCATAAGTGTCCGAATGACACGATGTATGTGTGGCAGATGCCGTCTTCTGACCACCTTACGGTTCTGAGGTTCATCGAAGAGATTCGCTGTCTAAGCAGGAGACGTTAACCGCCAAACCAAGGGTGTTCTAAACAGGAGGGCCACGCACCGAGAACGACCTCTCTCGTAACTTCCACAAAGTTGAGATGATGTAGCGCTGGAAGACAGCCACCACGCCACCAAATTAGACGGTTGGCGTTACTTATACAGCTAGATAGTGGAGGTCGAATGATGGGTTGTACTGGAAACATCCCTCTTCTTTAGTGTTAGACCTAAAGTGGATGCAGGATCGTGAACAAATATGGCCTGAAAGAGAGTGCTTGGTCTTGAGATCAACGCGATGCCGTGTCGAACCTGACGTTGAAAGTATTAGAAACGCCTAAGGGTGCGATCAGTTGACTAGGCAAAAGTCCAAGAAAGAGATAGACTTACGGGCTCAAGAAAGACTCGCCGTGCTACGTGCGTTTTCCGGCAGAGGAAGAGGAGTGTTCACACGCAGACCGTACCAGTTCATGCAACGTTCATGGTTCAGGTTGAACGTTGAAGTCAGAAGCGAGCTTGAAGTATGCACTATCATAACACACTTGAATCTTTCGATGTCGAATCACGTGATCCGCTCGTCCGAAATTTGAAAACCTGCAACACGCGCAGGCTGGATGATGCGCTTAGGTGAGTCCCATTTCTGCCGATTACAGCAGAAAACGGCAAACCAACGGCAAACGTTTTCATATCATAGCGCAACAGAGTGCAACCGTCCGCGAGTCGGAAGTGGGTGCGAGCCGCCTGCCGCCCGCCTTTGGCCCTTCGACGAAGTGATCATACCATCTCAGTTCTGTGCACCAATCGATGGCTTTGTTCAACCCCATCCGACATGTCCCAGAAATCTGGCAATTAATCTTAACAAGATGCACTCGACTTTATACATTGCATGGATACTGTGATCCCAATTCTTCGGCGACGTCGTCCCTGGCCTCTTTTTGCCATACCCCCAATTCCCAGATCTTGCAAAATACAGTACACCCGAAAACTTCGTAATCCTTTTTTTTTTTTCTTTTTGAGAAATGTCTTGAATTTGAAACTTGTTGCAGCCTCTCACCGGCCAAACTATCACTGCGTCGCAGTTGCCGAGCTTTATTCTACCTGGGGCACTCTATCGGCAAAACCAGACTCTACATTATGTCGTACAATTCTCGCCTACGAAGCCCAATTCTGTCGGTGAACGCCAATTCGGAGATAACTTACATAAAACGATTCAGTCGGGAAACTATCAGGAGAGGTGCTTTCAGTCGACCTGTGTCCACTATACGGAGTCGTGCCTCACCAATGACTCCTTGCCGATGTTGGCGTATTTTGCCCGAGTCTCCATATCCATCGATGGGCGCAGCAGACGTGGGATCGTTTTATCATCTGGCAAGCTCGAGTCCTCGGATCTCTATCATGGATATTCGGTCGCGAGCGAGCAGTGGAACCGGCCCCGGGAGATGTAAAGCATGCGCTATGACATGGTCTTTGCGATAATTTAAGCTGAAACTGGTCATTCAAATCTCAGTGAGAGTCGTTCTGAAATCTCCAATTTCTCGTTCATAATTTGACTGGCTTGCCTGTGTTCATCCTTGGATCTTGGATTCCATCAGTTCCGAAAACATCTGGTCGGCACCATTCAAGGTTCCCGCGTACGATTCCCGCCGCTGACCGCCGGTTGGTACGCGCTTCTCCACTTTTGTTTTCTGCTCCGTGATCATCAAAGAGCAGTCGCAATGCCGACTCACCTCCAACACATCTCTACAGTCGGAAGCAATTGCAATACGACAGCAAGCCAGCGCCAACATGCCTCTAACCAACAATGGAACTCTAAAATTTCCGACCGCCAGTATGACTTCCACACCTCTATCGTCATTCAATACGCTAAATATAATCAGGAGTAATCGACCATCAGAATGCATCATATTTCGCCATTGAAAATTGATCACAGTTCGTGTCAAACCTGACATAAGATTGTCAAGGTTATTCCTGGGTCCATCAGTCGGTATGCGCTCGCCGACTCCCGAGCAACTTGCCGACTAACAGTTCATTATGCAATACGTTTGTCTTTTCAGCTTTCCGCCTACGTCTCAAAAATTATGCAGTCATGCGCGGAGACAGGTTCGGTTGCTGACATTATTTTCCCATGGACTCCAGAAATATGCATTGGGCTTATGCGCACCTAAATTTATCTGTCAACATGTTGCTCGAGCATTGGGCGCTAAGCGATCTCGTTGAACTATAAAATTCAGCGAATTTCTCCAGTATCGACCAGTTTTCTACAGCATGCATTCCTCTAGACTACTGTCGTTTGTTCTTGCCTCTCTTCTCGCTATTCCTTCTCTCGGCATCACCCTTACCAACCCCTCGCAACTCACTACACTTACCTATGACTACGTCATTATTGGAGGTATGCACGTACCTTTACCGAATTATACCAGGAAGCTGATGAGTTTGAACAGCTGGCAATGCCGGACTCGTAATTGCCAACCGCTTGACGGAGAATGCAAACGTGACCGTCCTTGTTCTGGAAGCTGGTGTGAGGTGAAGACGGAACATTCCTTTCAGCATGCTTCTTGTGCTCAATCGGTTTATAGCGACCAAGGCGTCATCGCCGCCGAGGCTCCATTCCTGGGACCTACTTTGACACCTAGTGAGCTTTCCTTTTCTCATTCCCGCAGGAAGACCGAATCTGATTTGAAACTTAATACAGACACACCGTACGACTGGAATTATACAGTTGTTGCGCAGGCAGGTATGGATGGAAGGACCTTCCCTTACCCTCGTGGAAGGCTTTTGGGAGGCTCTAGCAGCGCCAGTAAGCATACGTTCAACAGAAACATGTTTGGGCATTGCGTTGAGTTGTCCTTCACAGACTACCTCTTCCACCAATATGGCACGTTTGAGGATTGGAACAGGCTTGCCAACATCTCAGGGGACTCCGGATGGGAATGGAGCAACATGAAACCGTACATCCAGAAGGTTCACTATATTCATACCGATATATTTCTCCCCCCTAACTCTCTCTCTAGCACGAGAAATTCGTCCCTCCGGTTGATGGACACAACACCACTGGGCAATTTATTCCTTCCCTCCATGGCTTCAATGGTGAAGTCTCTGTCAGTCTTTATGGATACAATCAACAATCGATCCGCGCGTACTCGCCACTACGCAACAGCTGGCAGAGTTCCCATACAACGAGGACACGAGCGGCGGTGACCATCTCTTCTCGGTATCGGGTTCCTCCAATCTTCGGCTGGTGGAGGTGTTCGAAGCAGCTCTTCCACGAGTTATCTTGCCAATGCCAACAGTCGTCCGAATCTCACGGTTCTCATCAATGCAACTGTCATGAAACTCTTGCAAACTGGCACTACCAGCACTGGCCTCAAGTCCTTCCGTAATGTTCAGTTCATAAGTTCCCAAGGACTTGCGCCCAGTCCATCAGGTAAATGGACCCTTTCTGTCGAGCCACATTCATGTGATATTCATTGCGTCGTTTCAATTGAGCAGCTACCCCTATAACTGTCACAGCAAACAAGGAAGTTATTCTTTCGGCTGGTTCGGTTGGCACAACGCAAATCCTCCAACTTTCTGGAATCGGAAACAGCGCCACCTCAATGCATTGAACATCAGCACGACTATCGACCATCCCTCAGTCGGAGAAAACTTGAGCGATCACACCTTACTTCCGAACATCTACAGTGTTCAGGGAAACCTAAGCTTCGACAACATATTACGGGATCCTACCGCTACTTTAGACCAATGGATTCAGAACAAAACCGGATTGTTCGCAAACAACGTCGTCAACAACTTCGGTTTCCTTCGTATTCCCGCTAACGCGACCATCTTCCAAACTACTCCGGATCCGGCTGCTGGACCTAACTCCCCTCACTGGGAAATTATTATCGCGGTATGCCTCCAAACACATCTACCTTGTCGCGTAACTAACACATTCAAAAGAACTTCTGGTTTAACCCAGGAATTCCTCAGCCAGCGACAGGAAGCTTCATGACCGTTGTTTCAGTCCTCATCAGTCCTACGTCTCGTAAGCTGTCCGATAATTTCCTCAAAGCTTCTCTAAATATAAATCTATGACACAGGTGGAACTATCAAGTTGGCTTCTACCAATCCTTTCGACAAGCCCGTCATCAATCCCCAGTACCTTACTACCGACTTCGATATCTTCGCCATGCGCGAATCTGTCCAGGCCATCAACCGCTTCGTCGGAGCGCCCGCCTGGTCTGACTATGTCGTCGGCCCCTTCGGCAGCAGTTTCGCCGCAGCCACAGACGATAGCTCCATTGACTCATACGTCCGAGGACTCACTACTACTATCTTCCATCCTGTGGGCACGGCAGCGATGTCTCCGGCGGGCGCAACTACTGGCGTGGTCAACCCTGACCTAACCGTGAAGGGTGCTGACGGACTTCGCATTGTCGACGCGTCTATCTTCGTGAGTTCTTTTTAGAATGCACTTGCCAGGCCTTCGGTTGATTTATTTTATGCAGCCATTCGTACCAAGTTGCCATACTCAAGGTCCTGTTTACCTTCTTGCTGAAAGGGCTTCCGATATCATAAAGGTAAATCTAGGATGTCACTCTCTAGTTAACCGTGCCCTAATTGTCTGTTTTTACAACAAGGCTGCGGATGCTTAATCTTCTCTCCCCTTGAATGTCTTGCGCCAACTATTTTTTACGCCTTATCCTCCTTCTTTTATGCGCTCGGCTTATCCTCGGGTAATCATTTCTCTGGTTGATTCTTTAGATCGAGATTCGTCCTGTAGATATTTATGTACATATGTTTATTTCATGAAAATAAAACTTAATGGTTGTTTAAACTCTGTCCTTCCCGATTGATAAAATGCTCTGAATTCGAAGGTCAGTGGAATAAGTACTTGGTAAGAAGTGCATTGTTATCCGAACAGTTTGTCGTTGTTCTTAGAGCCGTCTACGTTGCTAAAAATAACTTGCAGAATGTACCCTGTGTGGCGCATTGCTGATTGAGTTATGTTCTGGCACTATTTGCACACTCGAGTTTCCGTGGTTAATTGAAGTCAAATTTCTCGAGTAGTACATACTACAGATGTGGACATACTGTACCTCGTAGAGTACTCCGAATTTGATGTGCCCCTCTTTACCTTCATTCTCTATGAAAGATCTTGTCGTCGCTAAAGCGAAGCAAGCTTAAGAACGTAAAGAAAAAAGACCGACTGGGCCATGTGTACCCGTAGATTGTTCAATTGACTCTTTGCGCCAGGACGTCTATGTAATACTAGGTGTCTGTTGCATATTTACCTCCGCCCCTTCACCGCTGCATTGCTTTTCAGTGATATAAAATCCTGAATTATCGGATCGACAATATTCCATCGAGGCCGTTGGGTGGCTTGAATGTCCATGCTTCTTCGTCCCTTGATTATAAATATAGGTCTCCTAAAGCCAACTAACTCATTAAACATTCCAAGCAAGAGGCCAATAAAATATAGCGAAACCGTTTCCAGGTTATCCGACAGGTCTAAAAGTTTCTATGCCTGAAAGCCAGGGGTATAATGCGGAGTACGACGTTTTGCCTCCAATGGTCAAGTTTTTGTTAACAACCGCAGCTCTCCCACAGACTGCCGGAGTGTGAGTCCGGACCCGAGCTAAATATGCCTTTGGACTCCGCGAGCACTGCGTTCAATGATGAATATGCTCTCCAAAAATATTGTTAGGTCACTAGGCGCAGAGTACTAACGGCAACCTTTATCTTACGAGGTTGACAACAATAAGTAGTAGCCAATCGATGGTGTGAAACTTGGAGCCCTGTTGTGTGCCGCGCACAGATCGACAAACATTTGCAGTACTCGTAACTCAGGTGCTCACCCTGGGCGGAGTCTCCTACTATAAATGGAGCTCGAGGTGGGACGACTCTCAGTAGGTGCTCTTCCGCGACTCCTTGTGCATCATGGTCGATTCGACCTCCCTCACAAGTATTCAACGCATTTCATCTGGTTCAGACGTCTCAACTTGACTTGCATCTATATATCCATTTGCCTCTGCAGAAATAGGAGAAATTCCGGTAAACAGCACTGCTAATGGACTTGGGGTCTGACGTCGAGGGCCGTCGTGAATCATGACGTCTAAGATCACCAAAAATCCGGGTTATAAGCTGAACGTTTTTCCAAATGAAAGCTTGTCCTTAAGCCTCGGTCCCTCTGCACAACTTTCACCACAGTATCATCATGCGTGTTTCCTTCGTCGTACTCAGCGTCCTCGGCGTTATCGCCTCTGCATCTGCCACCGCGCTGGAGTCTCGCGACAGCTACTACTACCCTCGTAACATCCTTCTCTTAAGCTCTGTTGTCATGCGCTAATCTTATCCTTTATCACATCGTAGAATGCTGCTACGATTGCATGAACAGTTACAGCTACTGGGACTACGGGTGCTCGTCGTCTGATGATTACGAATGCCTTTGCTCCAATAGTGATTGGAAGGACAGCATGCACAGCTGCTTCAAGCGCAATTGCTACCGCGACGACTATCGCCGGGGTAAAAAATCTATTCACCATTATTGCCGGAAGGCCGTAAGCCAATTTATCTTTTTCCATTGTCCTTGTTTTCATTAGAACTGGATCGTTCAGAATCACCCCATAGATGGTTGGTAAATCCTTGTTCGCGAATGCGCGGGGTATCACACCTGAAATTGATGCTCCTATCTACAAATTGTTCTATAAATAACTATGCACAGCCTCGTTTACTGTCGTACTTTTTCATTTATCAAGCCGCAAGCGCCATCTTTTCCGACTCCGTTTCCTCCTTTTATGTAAAAGACGAGGGCCTCAAAGATAAATGTTCGTTATATTTATAGCCTTGAGCTTCTCGGTAGTCTAGCGCTGGCAAGATATGGCCGTGAGCGAACATTTAAACGTTACGCGTACGGGCTAATCTCCTTTACGCGTTGATTGACGCACCAGTTTGCAATTACATTGGCCGCAATTCTGCATCGCAGGGGGAAACTGTTATTAAATTTGATTCGATATATGTGTGCAGTGAAGAGTCGAAGCGAGACACCAACAGGCGACTGTTGTGAACTCCCTGGCTAAACTCGAGGAGGTTCAGCCTTTCTGCGACGCCTTCTAGGCTTAAACCATCGTAGCGTGGTGGTGCCGTTGTATACGGAAACTGGTCTAATGCCGCTGGATTATCGACGTCTCGCAGTACATACGCTATCCTGAGTATTATCACAACTCGCAGAGGACAGATATGTTCGGGCAGCACTAAATGACTCGATTGACCTGGTAGCCCATGATAAACCCTCGTGAATAACCGAGCTGAAGACCACGCTACAGAAACTGCTGGTTCCAGTGCATCTACCAGATCTGGCAGGGCGCTTCGTGAGAGGATGTTGATAATACCGTGAAATCTGTGAAGCGAGTACGGAAAAATACCGGAGATCGGCTGTTGAGGAGTCTGAAAGGTTATACCTCCTGTGGAATAGGAAGGAATTAGACAAAGACAGTGGAATGCGTCTATCCATGACCATGATGTTTAGACGTGTACAACGCAAGCCATCGAAAATCATTGTACCGTCTATACTCACAGGACACTGTCTGGCCCTGGAAAGGTTGCGATGGACCGAAGAACGCCGCCCATGTATTGAGCGAAATGAGAGAAAGTGCCGATTTTGCAAAGTGACAATCGATCCCCCAGTGTTGGAATGCGAAGGAAAAATCGAACTCACCGCCCTGCGTGAGGAATTCCTAAGGCGCATGTACATTGACTGCCCGAATCTGCCCCACCCGGGAGAAATAGAATCAGTGTCCCTGCCAAGGACAATGC
The DNA here is from genome assembly GCA_015499995.1 of Flammula alnicola. NCBI lineage: Eukaryota > Fungi > Basidiomycota > Agaricomycetes > Agaricales > Strophariaceae > Flammula > Flammula alnicola. The sequence goes on from JADNRV010000060.1 coordinate 204,077, forward strand.
TCGCGGAAAGGTGCACAATACCGCTGCTCGCTAAATACACTCATGACGTTCTGGCTATATGTGGTGCTGTCCCAATACTTATCTCAGCTCTTTCTGTACATTGGATATTAGATTAGCACTGGATACAGTTTCTTTGCTTAAAAGATAATTATTTATCGAGCCCGAGACGACATGATACATAAATTGTCCATGCGTTGATACTCTCGGACCTCGGCGTTCAGTGATTGGCCCAGGCCGTGTAATATTACTACCCGAATTCTAATAGGGAAAGAAGACGACAGCATGCAGAAGCGTGGAACAGAAAAGTTTCTGGAGCTCGAGGTGAGACGACTCTACTGTGCGCGATTCCTTCCGCTACTCCTTGCGCCTCACGACCTACCCCAGTATTCGACGTGATTCATCTGATTCAGGAATCAGAAGTCTCAACTGACTCTCCATCCTTAGTTCCATTGCGGTGCGTTTGCCTCTCTCCAGAAACAGGAGAAACAGCGTGTGCTAGTAGATTTCCGGGTCAGACGTCGAGGATCGTCGTGAATCATGACATCCCCTTAAGATCTCGTCACCTAAAATCCAGCTTATAAGCTGAAACGTTTATACAAACGAAACTTGAAGCTTCGGCCCTCAACACAACTTTTCACCACATCATCATGCGTGTTTCTTTCATCGTACTCAGCATCCTCGGCGTTATCGTCTCCACATCTGCCACCGCACTCGAATCTCGCGACCGCAGTGGTGGCGGTGGCGGTGACGGTTGGAATGGCGGTGATGGCAACAGTGGCGGGGGTGGCAATTGTGGGGGCGGCAATGGTGGGAGCGGCAACGGCGGGGGTGGAAATGGGGGTGGTGGAAATGGGGGTGGTGGAAATGGGGGTGGTGGCAATGGTGGTCACGGCGGCTATCCCCGTAACATCCTTCTCGTAAACCCTGTTGTCATGCGCTAATCCCCTCCTTTGTCTCATCGCAGAATGCGCCGACCAGTGTCTGAACCGGAACACCTTCGGGTGCTCGCCTTTCGATTACCGATGCCTTTGCTCTAATAGTAGGTGGAGCGACAGCATTCGCAGGTGCTTCAAGAGGAATTGCCAGGACGGCGACTTTTGGCGCGGTAGAAACACTGTCTTCAAACATTGCGAACAAGTCGTAAGCATTCACCTTTTTCCATCGTCCTTGTTTTCACTAAAACTTTCGTTCAGCGTCATCCCTTGCAAGGTTGGTAAATCCTCAATTTGCAGGGTGTTGGAGAATGCGCAGGGTATTACACGTGAAATTGACACTCCTATCTACAATTTGTTCTATAAATAGCTATGCAGTCTTGTTTACCGTCGTACTTTTCTCATTAATCAGCGCCATCTCTTCTTCATCCCCAGTTCGCCGTTTCCTTCTCTTGGAATACGAGTGGTAATGACTACCTCTCAGAAAAAAAGTTCGTTAAATTTAAAAAATTTTGGTTAGATTTATCTATAGTCTTAAGCTTCTTAGTAGTCTATCGCTAGCAAGATATTGGCCGTGAACGAAGACTTGAACGTTACGGACTAATCACCTTTACTGCGCCGCATGATCGTTGATTCACATAACAGTTTGCAATTACTTGTAACATTGGGCACAATTCTACATCGCAGAGGAAAATTGTTATTGAATTTAGTGCGATATATGTGCGCAGTGAAGAGTCGAAGCGACAAATACCAACGGGCGACTGCTGTGAATTACATGATCCCTGACATCTCCATCTCTCAAAACACTGAGAAATGCTTTTCCAGCCCACCATGGGTATCCTGTCATACCGTTGTTTCTAGGGCCAGAAGGGCGCGGCATTTCTGCAGTTGGGCTTGTTCGACGGGCGCTTATTGATGCGTTTCGGTGGATTTGCCAGGAGGATAATATCTTAATCCACATCCCTTCCTCCATCCCCCATTTTCTTCGGGTATTCGTTTTGTCTCCCGAACAGCCTATTAAGGGTCCTATAATATGCGAAAATGCAAGCTAGCGATCCTAGAGGAAGAAGGTGGACGGAGCTTGGGTTTTCGCCTTAGTTTGGGGAGATATACGCACTTCTGTCATCTGAAAGCTCTGTTGGAGGAACTCGAAAGAGAGTCTGCATAGGGAGTAGTATACTAGTACAAGCAAGAGTAGTGCAATCCATAAAAAAGGACCCAGCAGGACCAAGTGCAAATCTGCAATCGACGAGATGGCACCTTGCTTAACTCGTCAGTGCTTAGCCGCTCATGGTGGCTCCAAACCATGTCTGTTCCGTCTAAGCGAGGACACGGATGTACATAGAGTAGAGCACACACATAGGGGGGGGGGGTTCATCAGCAAGTTGACATATTACTTTTCCGCTTTTTGCTGCTTTTTCACTTTTTCCCTTAAAATTCCCATGAAATGACCTGTTTTTCAGGGCAAATTACTGCCAAATCAGTGGGTTTCCATGCTAGCTTTTTGCCGATCGACACCTGGCTTTTTTGACTTGCCGCTTTTGTCACTTTTCGCCTCTTTTTTCACTTGCACAAGCGGAAAAAAGCTAATTGTTAGACTCCTGATGTTCTCGAGGGTATAAAAGGACGACTCGGAAGTGATTTACCTCGTCTCAAGCCTCATCCTTTCCTCGACCCCCCTCTCATTTTCTCCTGTCCGTGATATCACTCTAGTCGTTACTAGTAGCCTCAGCGTAGATTAGATTAGATTAGGACATGGCTGTGCATGTTCATGCAGTACGCCAGCGTGATGAGCTCAATGCAAAAGATATCCATCGCACCGACACAACACGCTAAACCGCACAGCGCCCAACGCATTCCCGAGCAACGCGCCCCGAGAGCGGTCAGATTTGACTGCTCCACCGCGGTAAAACCTGACCAAATTTCATCCGATCTGCTGCGCGCGTGCACTCTTAAAACGAGGTATGTGGGTTGGAGGTCGATTGCCAACAGATGTCATAGGGCTATCGGAGGAGAGGAATAGAGCTGCAGGCAGGACGCATGCAGTGGAATGCGATGGAAGGCCCGCGAGATACGTCGCAACTCGACCTACCCAATCTCACTCGCCCACTCACCCCCTGTTGCACAGATATAGACGAAGAGAAAGATATTTTCTGGTGTGTGGGACGGAACTGTAGCAGCCGTGAAGAGGCGGTATAGCGTAGAAAGAAGGGTGTACACGGTAGTAGACGGGAGGCAAGACGTGTATGCCAAATGTCACAGCGGCGAGTATGTCTTGAGATAGTCAGAATGAGGGCACTGGCGGCGGACTGTTGGTTTTGAGGGGAACGAGACCGTAGTGTTAAAAGGAGCTGGACGTGGTGACGCAATCATGACCACTCGTCTTTTAAGAGAAGGAAACGGAGAATTGGGGATGAGGAAGGGCCCCTAGATGCGAAACTGTCACCCTCCGAGTCACCGAACGTCCACACATATCTTCACCACCCACTCTCGGCTCACCACGCTCGAGCTCGGCATATTGGCAGTCCTTCATCGCTCCAAAGAGTTTAGACGCCCGCCAAATGCACAGCCACCATAGCTCGTGAGCTTTTACACCGGTAAGGGTTCGTGTTAGGGTTCGCAGTTAACGTCAGCGTTAGCTTAGGGTTAGTAGTATATCCATTGCTGAGTTAGGAGGTTCGGGTCGGTGTTTAAGTAGCAATTTGGAAGGGGAGGTCATTGCAAGTTGTGGACTTCGGATTGTAACGTACTGTGTCCGTTACGTAATAAAGCTCCGCCGTCGGTGCCAGAATGCCAAGTGTGCGTGTGCCTGAGCGTGAATTGTGTGGAGACGCGTGTGCGCCGTTCGCTGGTATAGAGGAAGAGATGGCGTTGATTCACTGAAAAAGGTAGGACTGTGCATAGCTATTTATAGAATAAATTGTAGATAGGAGTAACAATTTCACGTGGCCCTACTAATACACTTGCGCATTCTCCAACACCCTGCAATTTGAGGATTTACCAACCTTGCAAGGGATGACGCTGAACGAAAGTTTTAGTGAAAACAAGGACGATGGAAAAAGGTGAATGGCCTTACGACTTGTTCGCAATGTTTGAGGACAGTGTTTCTACCCCGCGAAAAGTCGCCGTCGTGGCAATTCCTCTTGAAGCACCTGCGAATGCTGTCGCTCCACCTACTATTAGAGCAAAGGCATCGGTAATCGAAAGGCGAGCACCCGAAGGTGTCCCGGTTGAGACACTGGTCGGCGCATTCTACGATGAGACAAAGGAGGGGATTAGCGCATGACAATAGGGTTTATGAGAAGGATGTTACGGGGATAGCTGCCGTAATTGCCGCCGCCGCCATTGCCACTTCCTCCGTTGCCACCTCCTCCGTTGCCACCGCCGCCATTGCCACCACCGCCATTGCCACCACCGCCATTCCAACCGCCACCGTCGCGAGATTCGAGCGCGGTGGCAGATGTGGAGACGATAACGCCGAGGATGCTGAGTACGATAAAAGAAACACGCATGATGATGTGGTGAAAAGTTGTGTTGAGGGCCGAAGCTTCAAGTTTCGTTTGGATAAACGTTCAGCTTATAAGCTGGATTTTAGGTGACGAGATCTTAAGGGGACCGGGGGACGTCATGATTCACGACGATCCTCGACGTCTGACCCGGAAGTCTATTAGCACACGCTGTTTCTCCTGTTTCTGGAGAGAGGCAAACGCACCGCAACTAAGGATGGAGAGTCAGTTGAGACTTCTGATTCCTGAATCAGATGAATCACGGCGAATACTGGGGTAGGTCGACTCAACTATGTTGCCCGCGGTAGAGTCGTCTCACTTCGAGCTCCGGACAAATTTGCTGTTCCACGCTTCCGCATGCTGGGCCAATCACTGAACGCCGCGGTCCGAGAGTATCAACGCATGGACAATAAGGCTACATAATTACCTTTTAAGCTAAAGTGCTGCCTTCCGACCAACATGCAAGGAGCAAAGAAACTGTATCCAATGCTAATCTAATATCCAATGCATAGGAATGGCTGGGATAAGTATTGGGACAGCCTCAAACATGGCCAGAACATCATGAGTGTATTTTGCGAGCAGCGCTACTGTGCACCTTTTTTTCGCGAGCACTGTCCTCGCAGGGACACTCTATTTCTCCCAGGTGCGGCAGATTCGTGCAGTCAATTTGTACGCGTCTTAGGAATTCCTCACGCCGGGCAGCGAGTTCGGTTTTTCCAACAGTGCACGCTCGGAGGATTCGATTGCCACTTTGCAAAATTGGCACTTTCTCTCATTTCGTTCAATACACAGATTACGCCACAATATCGATGTATTTAGAGGAATTCTTTAGCAGCCTAGACACGAAATAATTTGTTGGACGACATTTCCCAAATGATTCTGCGAACAATGTTTGTAAATTCAACACGTTTTTCAAAATCTGTACATCTATGCTTGCTCATGTATCCTAATCTCCATGCACACCCTCCCTCCGAGCTCCCTCCAACGGGCTGTCAGTAAAGCCAAGACGACAGAAGTGCATATATCTCCCCAAACTAACGCGAAAAACCAAGTACTCAACCCCTCTGTCCGCCTTCTTCCGACCGCTAGTTTACATTTTCGCCTGCTGTAGGACCCTTGATAGGCTGTTCGGGACACAAAACGAATACTAGAAGAGAATGGGGGACACTTGCAGGTAGTCTCTCCTAGCCAGACTACGATATATGTGATGTGCCCTTCGCTGGCAGGAGAGTGTATGGGTCAAGATACTTCGAGTATCCGTCGGAAAATCCCCCGAAGCTTGATGGGGTTTCGACTTTTTTCTGGGTGTTATGCCTCGTTCGTTCAGGTACATTATTGCCTACCCACTTCAGTTATTTTTCAATGGAATAAACGTGTATTACCAGGGGGGGCAGAGCTTTGCATCAATAAGCGCCCGTCGAACAATCCCTACTCCAGTACAAAACGGAGACGCTGCGCCCTTCCAGCTCTAAAGACAGCGGCATGACGGACACCCTCAGGCTTTGACCAGCTGACGAACTTTTCTATTTTCGTATTAGGTTTCTTAGCGCTTTGCGGTGTTTTGAGAGACGGAGGTACCGCCGGGATCGATCAGGGATCATGTTTAGTAATTCACAACAGTCGCCTGTTGGTATCTCTCGCTTCGACACGTACATCGCACTTAATCCAGTAACAATTTTCCTCTGAGACATAGACTTGGGGCCAATGTTATGGGTAATTGCAAATTGTTGCGTGAATCAACGATCATGCGGCGTAGACTTAGTAAAGGTGGTTACTAGTGACTACTGAGAAGCTTAAAGCTATAACATTTATCTGTCAAGCGCTTTACGCGTCAGACGGAGGGAAAGAGGACGACGGCTTGAGGAAGGGTGGGGCAGAGTTTCTTGTTATATAATATGGAGCTCGAGGTGAGACGACTCTACCGCCTTTCCTTCCGCGACTCTTTGCGCATCATAGTCGAGTCGACCTACCCCAACATTCTCCTCATCTGATCCAGAAGTCTCAACTTGATTCTTCATCTCTATATCGCAGTGCAGTTTGCCTCTCTGCAGAACTAGGAGAAACAGTGCGCTAATAAACTCCCAAGTCAGACGTCGAGGATCGTCGTGAATCATGATGTCCCCGCCGATCCCTTTAAGATTTCGTCACCAAAAATCCAGCTTATAAGCTGAACGTTTATCCAAACGAAACCTGAAGCTTCGGCCCTCGACACAACTTTTCACCACATCACCATGCGTGTTTCCTTCATCGTACTCAGCATCCTCGGCGTTATCGCCTATTCATCTGCCACCGCGCTCGAGTCTCGTGACGGCCACAAGGGCGGTGGCAATGGTGGTGGTGGAAGTGGCGGTAGCCACGGTGGTGGGGGCTCCAGTGGGGGTGGATATAACGGTGGTGGCAGTGGTGGTAGCCACGGCGGCGGCAGCGACTCCGGCGACTCCTATAGCTACCCCCGTAAAATCCTTCTCCTAAACTCTGTTTCCATGCGCTAATCTCATCATTTATCTCATCGCAGAATGCTGCTACAATTGTTTGAGCAGCGGTGACACCTACGGGTGCTCGTCTTACTCCGACTATGGATGCCTTTGCTCCAATAGTGGCTGGAGCGACAGCAAGCGCAGCTGCTTCAAGAGCAATTGCCACGGCGACTCCTACAGCCAGGGTAGAGATTATATCTACTCTAATTGCAAGAAGGCCGTAAGCCCATTAACCTTTTTCTTTCGTCCTTGTTTTCATTAAACTTGTCGTTCAGGGTCACTACTTGTCTGGTTGGTAAATCCTCAAATTGCAGGATATTCGAAAATGCGCGAGGTATTACACCTGAAATTGACGCTTCTATCTACAATTTGTTCCATCAATAACTATGCACCATTTGAACTTTGAAGTCTAGTCTACCGTCGTACTTTATTCATTGAATCAGAGTGGAGTGTGTCATTTTTATTTTCAGACAGCTTTGTAAGGCGACCGGATCCATCTTTGCGATACTTTTGTGATCTGTTTCTGTGGCAGATGAAAATACGTGTGAACTTTGAAGAGCTTCATCGCAAAGCAAAGTGTGAATATCCTTGTTAACCATCTTTTCTACAAATTACAAAACACAGGACCAACGACTTGCGCCGAGGTTCTTGTTCATACTTTCCTGGCGTTGATGATATCCGCGAATTCAGGCTTGAGCGAGGCACCTCCAACCAAGAAGCCATCGACGTCTTGTTGCCGCGCTATAAAATCAAAACTGGTGAACAAATAGCATACTTCGAAATCCAAGGCGCTATACTCACCCAATTCCTTGCAGTTTGCAGCGGTGACGCTACCACCGTACAAGATCTGGATGTTGTTGGCGACGGCGGTAGAAACTGCCGTGGCGAGGTAGGTGCGCACATCGGCGTGCGTCTCTTGCGCCTGGGCGGATGTGGCGACCTTCCCGGTACCGATGGCCCAGACTGGCTCGTATGCAACGACGATCTTGCTGTCATCGAAGGACAAAAATAAAGTGGTGTAGATGCCGCGTATAAACTAAACCATACCTCCAATCGACCTCCTTGGTCACATCCACAACGGCTTTCAGCTGGGCCTCACAGACTTCAGCAGTTTTTCCTGCCTCGCGCTGCTCGAGGGTCTCGCCGATGCAAAGGATGATTTTGAGACCAGCATCAATCGCAGCCCGCGTCTTCGTGGCGACAAGAGCGGAATCCTCGTGGAAGAGAGTGCGGCGTTCGGAATGGCCTAAAAATGTTCAGGATGGGAAACAAGGCAGGAGAAACCACATACCAAGGATAACGTACGGAATTCCAGCATCAACAAGTTGTTTGGGGCTAAATAGATGGATTAGATTCGAAACTATTGGATCCAGAAAAAATAAGTGCCTGATCTCTCCGGTGAATGCTCCAGACTCTTTGAAGTAGCAGTTCTGCGCGGCGACTTTGATATCCTTACGCACACTCTCCTTGACTGGGATCAGATAGATGGATGGTGGGGCGATCACGATCTCTATTATTGATGGGATATGTCAGGTCAGACAGCTGCAAAGTATAGATCGCATTGCTCACCAGTTGCAGGATCCAACTCGGCGTTGTTCAAACCTCCGATGAGCGACGATTCTGCTTGAAGGGTCGAAGGATTGAGCTTGAAGTTTCCTCCGACGAAGAATTGACGTGGCATTGTTTCTACCTGCTTGTTTCATTAGATTGAGGGTGAATTCGCCTGAATGTTTACTCACTAAAGGCTTGCGGCTGAATGAAGGGAGAAAGGTCGGAAGTCGTCGGATGCGATGGCAATAAATAGGCTTAGGCTAAGTTAATATTATTCTTAGTTAAGTTCACTGTCAAGTGTCCTGCGATTAGATAACGGCTGTCTCCCATCACGTGCCCGCCCGGCGCCAGATTATCAAAATTTGAATTTGCGCACGATCACCAACAAAAGGCTCCAGTCAAAGAACGACGATGAACAAACCTCGGCAAGTACTGGAAGAACAGCGTCGACAAAGGAAGAGCTGGGGATATGATCTGTACAACGTACGCTTCCTCTCTCTCTTTAGCGACATTTTACCGAGAGAATGATCAGGCTTCAGTTGAAATCCGGAAATGAAGCCAGTTGTGTCAAGCAACTGCCCTCCTGCAGAAGACGCGACTTGCGTGGCTAAAAAATTCAGCGAGGAACCCGCTGCTCACCTTCCTATCCTTGAGGAGAAATTTGCTGCTGTCGACGTCGAAATAGAGAAGCTGAAAAAGCAGAGGGAACCTTTGCAAAAAGAAGCTGCACCACATCGCACCAAATTAGCTGCATGCGACACGATGCTCACGCCTATTCGACGCCTCCCATACGAAATTCTTCGCGAAATTGCGCACTATGCCATGCCCGAGTATCCTTCGCCATGATTGAAGGCCGCGCCGCTCTCATTGACGCACGTATCGTCGGCCTGGAGGTCAGCCATTCTGTCATCACCGGGCCTGGCACGTTTGTCGACGACTCTCTACCTCGATATGAAGCACGTTGAATCTTTCGGGATGTACACCTACCTGGTAATGGAGTGGTTTGAAAGAGCAAGGGACTCCCTTTGTCTTTCTTCTTCTACACCGGCTGCGACATGTCAGACGATCAGGGTGTTTCTCGACGAGATCTCTAGCCAGTGATAATACTGCGATTTGACTGCGATGACTAAAAAAGGCTACAAGATGATTATGCCAGGCTAAAATATTTTCTTTTGCGCTTTTTCAACTGGGTGCAGTCATGCCGGCGCTGATGTGCCAGCTGGAGTCTGCACTACTATGTCCTCTATATTAAAATCGCAATAGGGTGACAGCCGCAAGATTATCTGTAGGTCGTCCGGCTGAGCTTCGCGAATCGGAAAGTGATTTTATTTTTATTTTTATTAGCGAAGGGCACTCACACGCATGTGCATACGCATGATCAAAAGCAACTACCGGTGAGAGTCAGTGTATAACAGGTTTTTTAATCCTTGTCAAGCCTGCAATAACTTCATCAGCATGTTCCATCTCACTGTCGGGATAAGCGCTTTGCTGATCGCCGTCCTTTACTGGCCCGCACCAGGCAGAGCAGATATCATTGCGTTTTCTGGGAACTTATGCGATGGTGATGAGGGTTCCAACGTCGCCTGTGATGGGAGTTGCCACTCTTTCTCGAATCGCCACTCGTTCCAGGCAAGTAACTCCTTATTGTGACTCTTTGCATGTATCTTGGAGACGATGAATTTAAAGTGACACGTTAATATAGGTCGTTGCCGCAGGCGCTCACTGCGTAACGGCGTTCGAAAACGCCAACTGCGACACCCTCGTGGGAGTTTTCCAGAATCAAGGCAACGCGAGCTGTGTTAATGTTAATACAGGCACCAATGTTCAGTCGTTCAGCTGTTCCGCGAACAATACGTGTGTCGTTTAAATGGTATGTATTTCGCATCGATGTGACTCGAATAACCGGGTTGACTGGGCTTCATATACAGATCTACATATCTCTGGACGTCTTTGGAATGGATTCAAGGAGGCACTGGCACTATACAAGAAATAACTGTGTGATGGTAAAACTGCGAACTTGATGACCGCACGCGTCTGATCGCGGGCATCCCACATTTGAATACTTCGCACTGTCGAGGCCCTGAGAACGGGTCCGGTACACATGAGGTTACCGCCAAAGTTAGATGACATACAGTCTCCTTCGCAGGCGAAATATATCCTGCTGCGTAGAATCCTTTCGGCACCAATGATATCCAATCGGCGAGGCTTGAAGCTCGTAATAGATAATGTACGATGGGTGCCCTACGAATCTTGTAAGAATCTGTAAGAATCAAGTTGAGCATCTATGTAGCATAAGTACAATGCCTGGCCTCGGATATGTTTCCGTGCTCGATGTCAGCATCAATGGTCAAAGATTGTTATGTAAGCTGCCGAACGATTACGCCGCCGCATGCTGAGGACAGAAACAGCGCTTTCGTGTGTATATCCATGCGGTTCCGAATGCTTTCTGTGTCATCTTCGTGCTTTGCTTCTTTGCTTTCGTTCACTTCCACCCAATGCCAGCTGGAAAGGTTTGCGCCTGAAAAAATTTGTTTAACCAAAGTTACCAAGCGCCTCGACGCGACTCAGACATGAAATCTCCGTTCGAGAACCCTTTCAGGCCACCGCCGGCGCCACCAGGATTTGGGTCAGGAAAGGTACTTCCTGAAAGCTCAGCAACGTAAGTTAGCACTTTGGCTAAGAGGTGAAGCTAATCGTTCGCAAAACAGATTATTGTCGAAACTAGTCTTCCAGTGGCTTGCACCATTTCTCGCAGTTGGATTCTCGAGACCCCTGGAGAAAGAAGGTATGTGAACTAGACTCGAACCATCTACCAATTCATGGGCTCTCGTCGAAACTGCTTTTGGGAAACGCGTCATTTCGTGCAATTTCCGGTTTGTTTTGTGCACAATCTGATCATATTTATTTTCTGCAGATTTCTGGAAGCTACCGCCTGAACGACTCACGGCATCTATCACAGATGACGTCGAGAAGAACTTTTATTCAAGATGTCCACCCGAGAAACGACCAGGACACATGAAATCCACAAGTGCAGCTACGACCAACAACGTAGCTCAGGAAGGGCCATCCGACGAAGATCGGCCCAGTCTTGAAAAGCTCGCAGAAGAACACGTGGACTTGAAGCCACCGTTGGAGACGCTGACAGCCGTATCGACGCAGACGGCGGTACTACCTGTGGTCGAGCTGGAAGCCGAGTTGCCAGCGGAAACAAGAACCAAGACAGACACAAATACTCGGGGCTGGTCGTGCATTAGCCGTCGAGGAAAGAAACCCAAGCCACAATATGACGAATCCCTGTTTTTAGCAATCCATCGGACATTTTTCACGAGGATTTGGAACGCGGGTGTCCTGAAGCTTCTTTCTGGTGCGTGTTTTTTTTCGACGAGGACTTCATTTTTGAGCTTAACGGTTGCATGTAGATACGTTGCAAACGACGACACCGCTGCTTAACAAGGTTATCTTGACATGGTTAACTCAGTCCTATGTCTACGTTCGTGCCACAGAGGCTGAGCGTGCTGCTTTGGGCCTTGACAAGCCCAAAGGAATCGGATATGGGATTGGGTTGGCCATCGCGCTTTTCGTGATGCAAGGTGCGTGTTCCTCCTTATTTCGATGCCATTTTCAACTAAATTTTATCAGAGTCTGCCAGCTTGGTACGTTATCGGCTTTTCTATCGGGTTTCGTCTCTCTGAGAAGAATTGCACGTAGATGACGAACCACTACATGCAATGTCCGTGTGAATTCCTTTCCTCAGTACACCGTGCTGACCAATATCTTTAATTAGCTTCGATGATCACTGGTCTTTCCATTCGCACAGGGGTAAGCTTTGGCTTATTCGATACGACGCGCAGAGGTAATTGGTTGCTTTTAGATCATCGGCAGCGTCTTCCGAAAATCGCTTCGCCTGTCGGGGCGGGCGCGCGTCAATCATAGTACGGGCCAGATTACGACGATGATTTCCACAGACGCGACGAGGTTGGACCGATTCTCTCAATTTGGCCACAAGTCAGTTATTTTAATTTTCTTGCCCTGTGGTTTATCTGAGTTGCGTTGCGTTGCGTTGCGTAGTCTTTGGGTTTCTCCCATTCAGTTAGCTATTGGCATTGGTCTGCTTCTCGGAAACGTATGTCGGCCTCCTACCGCTGCAAACTATGTAGAGCACTAACTTAACATAGTTAGGGTATTCTGCCCTCGTCGGACTCGGAGTGCGTTTCACCTTCGTTCTTATCACCCCATCAAAGGCTAATTTCATGCCTTATTTCAGGTCCTCGTTCTCGGATTCCCTATCCAAATTATCCTCGTCAAGATCATGTTTACGCAGCGCAAGAAGGGTGTCAAGATCACGGATAAGCGTGTCAGGCTGACCACGGAGGTACTTCAAGGTATTAGACTCGTCAAGTTTTATGCCTGGGAGGCTTTCTACGCGCATCAGATTGGAGAGCTTAGAGGGAGGGAGATCAGGACTATTCGCAAGGTCGCGTGAGTGTTGTCTTTTCCGAGCGGGCGCTGTGGAATTATTATCTTATTTTTAAAACCTTTCTAGTATGGCGCGATCGCTGATGATTGCAATGGTAACGTTTATGCCGATATTGGCGTCCGTCCTTTCTTTTGTGAGCATCTCTAATATTCCTTATCCGTATTTGTACGTGTTCTAAAACCTTTTTCAAGATTACCTATGCATTGAGTGGGCACGACCTCAACATTGCCATCATTTTCAGCTCATTGCAACTATTCAACGTATGTTTTCTTCGCAGATGTTTCTCCATCACCCACTAACCAACCAAACAGATCATCCGAGCCCCGCTAATTTTCTTACCATTCGTGCTGGCAGCTCTATCCGATGCACTCGTCGCACTCGGCCGGATATCCACATTTCTTACCTCAGAGGACTTGCCTGAACCATACCCTGTAGACCACAAGTCGCCTGTGGCGGTGCAGGTTGATGGTGATTTCGTGTGGGAAACCGTATATAACCCTATCAAAGAGAAAGGAGGAAAGTTTGGGCCGGGCGGTCCTGATATGGGCGGTCATGGTTATGGAGGAAGAGGGGGCAGAGGGGGTGCTGGCAAGGCTGAGAAAGATGCTAATAAGAAGGAGAGCAAAGAGAAGAGCGAGAGGAAATGGTGGAAGCCTGCGAAGAAAGATGAGAAGGGTGGTGTTTTGCCTTCGACTACGACCGACGTGGAGAAGGAGAAGGGTGTAGAAGGAGAGGAAAGGAAGGAGAAAGAGAAAGAGAAAGAGCAGGAACATCCGTTTGAGTTGAAGAATCTCAAGTTTATCGTGCCGCAGGGTGCTTTCATTGGTATCGTCGGACATGTTGGGTGCGGAAAGGTCGGTTTCGTGAATTGTATCTGAAAGTCCCTCTTGTTCACCGATTTATGTCCAGAGCTCTGTCCTCCAAGCGTTGATTGGAGAGATGCGCCGAACTAGAGGCGAGGTAAGGATCTAATCGAAGTGTCGAGTATAGTCTTTTTCCTCATCCCTTATTTCAGGTGGTTTTCGGTGGTAAAGTCTCGTATGCACCTCAAATACCATGGATTCGCAATGCAACTCTGCGCGAGAATGTGCTTTTTGGACAGCCTGATGAAGAAGATAGGTCCGTGGCTTGTTTATCTCGGACTGACGATAACTTGTGGCTGATATGTACCTCCCAGGTTCAGACAGGTCATCCGAGCTTGTAGTCTTGAGCATGACTTAGAGGTCTTGCCAAATGGAGAGGACACAGAGATTGGCGAGAAGGGTATAAATCTAAGTGGTAAGTTCTTTAGATCCTTTATCTGGTCTGCTTATTCTTATACATGTTCTGAACAGGTGGTCAGAAGGTAATTGTGCTATTTTGATGACCCGTGGAAAATGGTTGACTGACGTATCCAATTCTGCAGGCTAGAGTGTCTCTTGCTCGAGCAGCTTATTCGGACTCAAATATTGTGCTCCTTGATGATCCGCTTTCTGCTGTCGATGCCTACGTTGGCAAGTCCATTCTGGAGAATTGTCTCCTATCTGGGCCGCTTGCCCAACGCACACGTATTCTCGTCACTCATGCGTTGCACGTACTCGACAAGACAGATTACATCTACGTCATGGACAACGGTGCTATTATCGAGCAAGGCACATATGCTGTAAATTTTAATTTAATTTATAGACGCGTTGACGAGAAAAGCCCGCTGACACGTCATTCCTAGGACCTGATGTCGAATAGCATCATTTTCTCACGTACCATGGATGAATATGGCAGTTTGGAGACTGAATTCAACGGAGAGGAAGAGGCATCCAAGCCTCGTACTAAGCGCAAAGACAAGAAGGATTCCGCGGCGGATGATAGTACGGAAGAGGGCGGACCCAAGAAGCCGAATGCGGCTTTGATGCAAATCGAAGAGCGAAACACTGGTGCAGTTACTTGGACAGTGTACAGGAAATACCTAGGCTTTGCGGGTGGTGTGATCTGGGCACCATTCATCCTACTGTTATTAGTGGTGACGCAAGGGGCTCAAGGTACGTTTTCTCGTATCTTTGATTGCTTAACTGTTCAGTCACATAACTTTTGAAAGTCGGCAACAATTTATTCCTTGGATTCTGGACGGCGAATAGTATACCTGGCTTCAAGCAAGGCAATTATATGGCAGTTTATGCTGCCCTTGGTAAAATATAACTTGCCCTCTGAATGATGTTTGGACTGATCTCGGTGTACTAGGCGTTGCGCAGGCCATATTCACATTTATTCTTAGTTTTTCCTTCGCGTGAGTTACCTTCATTTTCCTTCATACATTGGCTCCAACCATAATTGTACAGCATTGCGAGTTTGGTTGCTAGTCTGAACTTGTTCAAAAGCGCACTCAAAGCTGTTTTGCGATCCCCCACTTCTTTCTTTGATACCACGCCAATGGGTTAGCCCCCTTTCTGCAGTATTCCGATTCCTGCTAAAGTTCTTGACAGGTCGGATACTTTCCAGGTTGTCGAAAGACCAAGATACCCTCGATACCGAACTAGCTATGACTTTGATGCAGGTATGGGCATTTCAACCGTTCAGTTCCTCAAACTGTGTTATTGACCATCTCGTTTGTCTTGCAGTTTTTATCAACGTTCAGTTCCGTGCTAGGAACCGTCGCTCTGGTTTTCTACACGTTCCCTTATCTGGGCATCATCTTCCTTCCTCTGTCAATTTTGTATTATGTCGTTGCAGCCTATTATCGACGTTCGTCTGTTGAGACGAAACGTTTGGATTCTCTTATGCGATCTATTCTCTATGGGTCGTTTTCTGGTAGGTCTTTCCCGTGGGTTCCAGAAGATGGTGCCACTGACTTGCTTCAGAAACATTGACTGGCCTGGCCACTATACGGGCATATCGTGAACAAGTAAGTCGTAGTTGATAACCACTTTACTAGTGTCGCTTGCTGATTCTGGGTGTTCGCCTATAGAATCGGTCTGTCAAAGATGCTGAAACAGGTCTTGACATGGAAAACCGAGCATACTACATGACCATCTCTATACAGCGCTGGTTAGCCGTACGCCTGGACTTGTTTGGAAATATCTTGATATTTGGAATTGGGCTCTTCGCCGCTGGATTCCGGCACTCAGTCAATCCAGCGAAGATCGGTGTTGTGTTATCGTACACTCTGAGCAGTAAGTACCTTCTGAGCGATCTATGAATTTCCATCACTGATGTCCGTCCCAGTCACTCAGGTTTTCTGTGAGTCATCTCGTGTGCTATTCTTTTCGAGTACTGATATGTTGTTGCTGTCCTTTAGCGCAAATGGTGTCGCAGTTTGCGCAGAACGAGCAGAACATGAATGCAGTGGAACGTGTGCTTCATTATTCTGAATTAGAACCCGAAGGCGACGCGACTACGCCAAATGATCCTCCGCCCAGTTGGCCATCCGAGGGCCGGATCGTATTCAACAATGTGGAGATGTCGTATCGCGAAGGCTTGCCATTGGTCCTGGAGGATATAAGCTTCCAGGTGAATCCGGGAGAAAAGGTAAGTCGTGAGGTTCGTGTTCATCCACGGTTGCTTATGCTGAATGCATTTAAGATTGGAATTGTCGGACGCACAGGAGCAGGAAAAAGTTCTTTGTTGCAGGCTCTTTTTCGGTATGTTGACATGGAGTTCATATCGGCAATAATTTAATTGTTCTCTCTTGCTCAGCACTGTAGAGTTACGAGGAGGATATATCGAGATTGACGGACACAATATCCGTAACATGGGGCTGGACGTTCTACGTAGCAGGCTTGCTCTTGTACCTCAGGACGGCACCTTGTTCCTTGGCACCTTGCGTGAAAATCTGTGAGCAGCATATATATATATATTCCCCCCATAACCCATTCTAATTTGATCGAATGTACAGCGACCCACTAGGCCTACGTACCGACGCAGAACTGATATCCGCCCTTCAGCGAGCGTGGCTCCTGCCTAAAGATGGATCTCCAGACCCTGTTGCCGAAGCGAAATTCAGCCTCGATTCCACTGTGGGCGATGAAGGTCAGCTAATCAGCTTCTCTTCGTTCGAAGCATGCTTTAATTCGTCCTTTCAGGCGCCAATTTCAGCGCAGGAGAAAAGCAGCTGCTCGCCCTATGTCGTGCTCTTGTCAAAAATAGCAAAATTATCATCCTGGTACGATCTGCAAGATCTTGACTACTCCGATGATAATTATTAACTCTGAGCTATTGCCCGATTATAGGATGAAGCCACTAGCAATGTCGACGTGGAAACTGACGCCAAGCTTCAACGAACCATCCAAATAGAATTCGCGTCATCGACCTTGCTTTGCATCGCGCACCGGTTGAATACTATTGGTATGTTTGCTCTTCGTTTTGATGCTTGACGGCTCTGACTCGCCTCGTAGCTTATTACGACCGTGTCATTGTTATGGATGAGGGTAAAATAGCTGAGTTTGATACCGTGCTGAACTTGTTCGACAAGGAGGATTCTATCTTCCGCTCGTTGTGCGACGAGGCCAATCTCCAACGAGCGGATATCGTTAGGATAAGAACGGAACACGATATTATACTTCGTGCTTGATTGTTATATTCCCTTTACTCCTTGCTTCTCCTTCAGTGATTTAAATGACAGATAGTGGACTCCTTTAGAAATAATTGATTATAAGATATGGCAATGCCACTATGTGGTACGATTACCACAAGTCCTGTCAAGAACTTTGCAAGAAACCCAATAAAACTAATCATTGAATTTGGAGCTGTGGGGTACAACATATTCCGACACATTCTACGGTATCTATTAGAGTAAGCTAGGTCAATGTTTATTTCTAACAGTAACATACACTCGAGTATTTCATGTGTGCAACGACAAGAGGGCAATCAAATTAGGAAATAATATCCACTTCGAGACAAGTCCATTTGCTGAATTCGAAGACCACATCAAATGATGGGAAGTCAAGTATTCAGCAAAGAGAAGAGTACATGAAAAGGAATCCCCCGACGATACAAGCTGGTAGGTGCAGCAGCACGGTCATCACGTACGAGGGGTGCAAGCAGAGCCCAAGGACCTGGGGCGGCAAAAATGAGATAACCGGATATAGAGGCTGTGCCTCCATAATAGTGGTTAAACTATTAAGAACAGATACTACACTTGATCTAAGCCATGTAGGCCAGAGCGGTAAAGAATCAGATTTGTTAGTTAAGGCATATATACTGACGCTTCGGCGCACGGACCATGGTATTTTCGAGTCACGACGACCACGTGTAGAGCAAAATATTCGAATACCATGATGAGACCATATGACTTAGTCACCTTGGAGCAACTTACTCTGTCATTCGTAGACGCGAAGAATGCAAGGCTGACCTCAAAACAAAGATACATGTTATTAACATAATTCAGAACAGTCGCAGGGCGTAATCTGATTCATATGATCTGAATCGAAGCGCTAAGAGGGCGAAACGCATGCAAACTCACCTTATCTCCGTGAATGCTCGATGAAAGAAAGGAAGTCCTCGCCGTGAGGTCTTTTATTTAACGGATAGGACCACGGTTGATACTTTTTCTTAGCCGCGGGTTTTCTTTTTGACAAGAGGCTTCCGGAAGATGGAGGAGCAATGTAGCCATCGTAGCCCTCCAAAACACACTGAATGGGTTCAATGATCTCAAGGAATCGCAGAACCAACGTTGGTCCTAGATTAGAGTGTTCGGGAAGAGTCGACAGTTCAAACCGAGCCTTCACATGACCTGGTCGACAGAGCAAGTGATGATACGTCGTTAGAATCACATTTCACATCCAGAAAGAATTGAATACGCTCACCGATATACGGAATTCGATGGTCTTTGAAATCGCCCCGTCTGTCTGTGAATAAGTTTGCAATGCGGACAATTGCCACGCTTTTCCGAGTAAAGAGAGTTAGATCCTGTGTACTGAGACCAATATTGAGAATAAACGGCTGCGTGATGGAATACAGCGTCCGGTGCATTCCTGTTGGGTATAACAGTGACAATTTCTTCACATCGTCGACGAGGTCCTCATCGAGGAAACCATCGTCGATTAACAAGGGCGAGAATCCTTCACACGACTTGTGTCTGATAATTTTGTGAAGGGGTATGCACCACGGCTTCCCAATACTGCTGAGAAGGTCTCGGCCTTCATCGAAACGTGTAACATCATCGCAAATGCGGAAACGTACTTCTCCAGAGATTGCTGGCTGGTCCGCTGGAAGGTAGTAGTACAGGAACCCTCTGGTGTCCTCTGGGAAGGGGTCGATTATGCAGGTTCGGTGTTTGTCTCGGCATCGATAGCGAACATTGCGGACTATGTGCTTGCCTGACTTCAAGTTTGTCTCTCCATTGGAGGCTTGGTTTGCTGAAAAGATATTGAACCGAGTGGTATGGCATCCCGACAAATCGATTATTTCTTGCCCCACTTCTGATAGCTTTTCAGGCCTCAAAGTCAGAATGGGACGAACTATCGCTGTTTCAGCACGGTTGATGACTTCGGGCTCGTCTCTGGCTATCTGATAAGCCAGCAGGTTCGGAAGTCGTGAGTTGGATGATTCAGAAGACCAGATCATAAGTTTCCACTCACTGAGAATTGCCTTTCACCTCTAGTTCCGCGACTCCACAGACGCTTATGTGAAGACCCAAATACCCTGTGACAGGAGAGGTACCCATTTATCTGGCAAAAAGCTCGAGGTAGGCGGCGGCCTATTGAGGCAAACATTGTTGTCCGGTACGTCGGGACTTGGGATGCTTCAACAAGCTAGTTTGAAGGCACGTCCGACGAGACGGCAGTCGGGTGGGAATACTACGCATATATTGATCAGCTCATAGTTTCTAGTTGCATCCCAGGACCCAGATATATCATTCATGAATCCTCACCAGCCAGTGTCGCCGTGATGGTTGAGTGTAAGATAAGTACGCGACGCGTTGTCATCGTCGTGACGATCAAACAGAGCACAGCCGAGGCTTTGATCTGAGGGTTTCAACCTGAACCATGAACTTGTAGGCCTGTGTGTGTGTGGGCCCTCTTTCCCTCACATAGCGCGGCGGTTCTTTCTCCAACGCGTAGGCATATCTTTTTCTTGGACATTCGTGGTGCTGCAGTCAACTGACCGTAACCCATAGGCATTACACAGGCCTCGCGCCCCATTTCTAATTCCTTCGATTGTTCGACATAAAGGTGATCGACTATCGTCACTACTTCAACACCTAGGTTTGACAAACTCGACCGAAATTACCTGCGTCAACCCCTGCTTTCTTGTGCAGTCTGCTCCTGCACCACTTGGGTCCGAATACAATGCAGAAGAGGGATGTTTGCAATGCAACATCTATCGACGTCCACTATCCAGCTGCATAAACAAGGCCGACCGTCTAATTGGGCGGCGTGGTGGTTGTCTTCCAGTGTTGCATCGTCTACTTCAATTTATCAGGAAATGCGAGAAGAGGACGTATGTGGCCCTCCCTGTTTGGAACGCTCTTGGTTTGGCAGTCTGAGTTAACGCCGACTGCTTAGACAACGAGTCCCTTCGATGGCCCTGAGAGTCATTATGCGGGTGGAAGATGGCGGCTGGGCCGGGAGATTTATGATCTTTCGGGGCAGGTGAAGACGCATTTCTTTCACGGTTCAGTCCCTCAAGTTACAGAAGAGAGAGCAAATTCGGACGCCGCTCTACAGTATCGTCACGAACTAGCAAATCGCGTAAGTAAACCGGTCCCACTCACCAAAGGGTACCAGAGGAGTACCCTACCTTCTGGCCATTACGATATATCAGCCCAAATACGATTCCGCATCTGCGACAGTGCAGCCGGCTTTAACCATGGTCACGACATTACTGGAGAACCATGGAATGTGTGTCTCTGCATCATCAAATTTCCATGTACAGCGCATTTGCCATTACTCCAGTCCACTCTTCCAATTTGTACTATGACCTCAATAAACCCTTGGACCTTGCCCTCAGTGGAATCCGTCTTTCCCTTACGACGCGACGCAGCCTTGAAATAATCCAGATGTTCCACATATTGAGGGATCACCGCCCAACCCAGGGTGTTTATCGGAAACCATACACTGGTGAGCACGTCGATACAGCTGGCTCACTAAGCCTAACCGATCTCTCTATTTTCTAGCCTCGTCCGGGCTCGCTTCGAGCTACCTACTCTCCCTGAGCATATCACATTGGGTCCGACATTGCTTCTGCGAATCCTTGACATCATTAAACCGGTTCAATGAGTTATAGACGGCTATGACAATTACATTGCCTTTCCAGAATCTGGCACTTTACGACAGGACAATACCGACCATGGCGTTACCCGTTGAACTCCAGGGCTTTCGGGCCAGCCTTTTACACATTCATGCAAAATTCGCAGTCGACACACGGTCATACTTCTGTCTGGCGAGCAGCACTATTGTATAATCCGTAGAATTATATTTCTAATGTACCACTAAGATATGTGAAATTTCTTCCTCGTCCGCCAAATGTCACAATCGCGGATCACGTGATTGTAACAAAGGTTTCAAATTCTTGACTTGATCATGAAATTCAACTTGCAAAACGTCGTTCTTGCAACGTTCAACTTCTATCCGGGCCCTGAACTAGTGGGGTCTGTATTTAGGAAATCCTGTCCTTCTATCGAAAAACGCAAAAAACGCACGTAGCGCAACGAGTCTTGCTCGAGCACGTAAGTACTGTATATCTCTTTCTTGATCAGTGTTGTAGTCAACTGATCGCACCTCTAGGCCCGCGTTCCTAAGACCTTCGATTGTCAGCTCCGCCTTCAAGACCTGGATTTGAAAGCTTGACCGAAGGCAACATATTTTGCGCCAGTTTTCGGTCACGCTCTTGCATTCACTTGGGGTCCCAAGAAGAGGGATGTTCGCACTACAACCCATTCCTCGACTCGTCCTCTGTCCAGCTACATAGGCGAGGCCAATGGTTTAATTTGCCGCCGTGGTGGCAGTCTTCCATCGCTCCATCGTATACATCTCAACGTTATCGGAAATCGCGAGAAGAGACCGTTCTCTGTACGTGGCCCTCCCTGATTGGAACACTCTTGGTATGGTCGTTAACGCCTGCCGCCTAGACAACGAATCCATTCGAGGAACTTCAGAGCCATAACGTGGTCGGAAGACGGCGTATGCCAACAGTACATCGTGTCATCCGGACCCTTATACCGGACAAGATGTCGCAGCTGGGCCAGGAGATTTACGATCTGTCAGGGCGCGGAAAGACGCTCTTCCAGATGCTCTTCTTTCACGAGTCATTCCCTCAAGATGACCGAAGAGAGAGTGCAAATTCGCGCGTCATTCTTCACTATCGCCACCAAGTAGTAAATGGCGTCTGTGCGACAGTCCCATTTCCGAAGGATACTAGAGGAGTCCTCTACTTGCATCTGCCTTCCGGCCATTCCGACATATCAGCGCAGATACGATTCCGTGTCTGTCATACTCTAGCCGGCTTTAAACAAGGTCGCGATTTATGTGATGACATTACTGGAGAACCATGGAACGTGCCTCTATGTTCAATTGTCAAAGTTCCTATGTACAGCGCACTGTATCGGTCGTTGCTTGAAGAGGGTCTCATTGACACGGGCCTCATTTCTGATATACACAATTTGCCCATAACCCGCACTTCTTCTTATTTGTATGACCTCAACCAGCCGTTTATCTTGGACCTTGCCCACAATGCAATCCAGCTCAGCCTTACGACGAGACGAAGCCTTGAAACAATCAAGGTGATCTACATGTTGACGGATAGACGTCCAGCTAAGGGTATTCATTGGAACCCATACCGTGGTGAGCACCTCCATGCACATTATTTTGGCGTTGGTAAAGCAAAGCTGGCTCACCAAACATAACCGCTTTTTCGGGTTTCTAGGCCTCGTCCGCGCTCGCTTTGAGGTGTCTACTCTGCCTGAGCATGTTGCAATGGGTCCGACGTTGCTTGTGCGGATTCTTGATATCATCAAGCCGGTCCAATGTGTTATAGACGACTATGACAATTACATTGCCTTTCCAGAAGCCGGTGCTTTTGTTTCCAAGATGTCTAAAAAGAAAGACCAATATCGACCATGGCATTACTCTCTGAACTCCAGACCTATGGGGAAGGCCTTTTACACATTCATAAAAAATTCGCAGCCGACACATAGTCATAACGATATGCCCCGTCTAGCGAGCAGTGCTAGCGTATAAGCCGTAGAATTGTATTTCCAATGTACAAGTACCATCACGATATATGACATTTCTTCCGCGTCCGGGAACGTTGCGCTACCGGTATGAATATTTTTTTTTTGCTTTGCAAAGCTGGGACTCGCCTAACTCACCTTATCCACCCTGCATGTCAGTACTTACTTCTAAAATTGCGAGCCTGAGCTGTTCTGACTGATAGTAATTTATTACTTCGTAAGTAGCATAATCGTAGATCACGTGGTTCTAACATTGGCGAAGCGAGCCTTGCCCCCGCCAAAGCCCATGAGAGTTTTCAGTTGAACTACTATTAGTACTTATAAGTACTAAGGTCTGGCTCTGCACACGTCTTCCTCTCTGCCCCAAAAACGCACGTCGCCCGGCGGGTCTTTCTCGACCCCGTAAGTATCTCTCTGTCTTGCACATCTGCGATGCCGCCCCAGTCCGAGTCAACTGATCGCACCTAGGCGTTTCTAACATCTTCGAATAATCGAGTTGTCTAATTCGAGAGGGTTCGACACTGCAAATCAAGATTATCTAGCCCGAAAACATCCTATATAAAGCTAGCTTTGGTTTACGCTACTGCACTCGAAGTCCCAATACTACGGAGAAGAAGGATGTTTGGGCTGCAACACATCGCTCGACGTCCGCTGTCCGGCTGCATAGCCAGGGCAGACCATTTAATTTGCTGCCGTGGTGGTTTTATTCCGGCGCTACATTATCTGCATTTGAACTTTGTCGGGAAATGCGAGCAGAGGTCGCTCTCGGTGCGTCGCCCTCCTTGTTTGCAATAATCTTGGTTTGGCGGTTAACGCCGACCACCTACACAGACAATGAATGCGTTCGAGGAACGTCAGAGTCGTAACGTGGTCGGAAGACGACATATGCCATGTATACGTCGTGCCATCCGGACCCTTATACCCGACAAGATGTCGCAGCTGGGCCAGGAGATATACGATCTGTCAGGGCGCGGAAATGCGCTCTTCTTTCACGAGTCATTCCCTCAAGATGACCGAAGAGAGAGAGCAAATTCGCGCGCCGTTCTTCACTATCGCCACCAAGTAGTAAATGGCGTCTCTGCGACGGTCCCATTTCCGAAGGATACTAGAGGAGTCCTCTACTTGCATCTGCCTTCCGGCCATTCCGACATATCGGCGCAGATACGATTCCGCGTCTGTCATACTCTAGCCGGCTTTAAACAAGGTCGCGATTTATGTGATGACATTACTGGAGAACCATGGAACGTGCCTCTAGGTTCAATTGTCAAAGTTCTATGTACAGCGCACTGCATCGGTCATTGGTTGAAGAGGGTCTCATTGACACGGGCCTCATTTCTGATATACACAATTTGCCCATAACCCGCAGTTCTTCTTATTTGTATGACCTCAACCAGCCGTTTATCTTGGACCTTGCCCATAATCAAATCCACCTCTCCCTTGCGACGCGACGCAGCATTGAAGCAATCAATATGGTCTGCGCTTTCAAGGATAACTCTCGGGGCATTCTTCGGTCGCCATACACTGGTGAGCGTATTGTCCTGGCATTGGTAAAATAAACTGGCTCACCAAAGGTAACCGATCTCTCTGTTTTCTAGGCCTCGTTCGGGCTAGCTTTGAGCTATCTACTCTCCCTGAGCATGTCAAACTGGGCCCGACGTTGCTTCTACGAATCCTCGACATCGTTCAGCCGGTTCAGTGTGTTATAGCAGGCTATGACCATCACATTGGCTTTCCAGAAGCCGGCACTTTTGTTTCCAGGAGCTCTAAAAAGACAGGTCGATACCGACCATGGCATTACCCGCTAAACTCCAGGGCTTTGGGGAAGGCCTTTTACAAATTCATACAAGATTCGCAGTCGATACACGGCCATAGTAACGATACGCCCTGCCTGACGAGCTCCACCAGTGTATAGGCCCTAGTAAAATTATATTTCTAATGTACCACTAAGATATGGGAAATTTCTTCCACGTCCGCCAAATGTTGCGCTATGAATATGAATATCCTTTACCCCCCTTTACGTCGGAGAAAGTTGGGACTCCTCACTTCATCCAACCTTAATATTAGCCTACGCTTATATATGTACCTGTGGCTGCGGTAATTTCTACACTATATCGATATCTGCTACCCTTGACCCTCTCCTTTCTTCTACATTTGCTTTCGTCCTTACAAGGTCTCGGTTCTGAGCAGTAGGCGCGAGTTCCTCAGCTGCCGCATTGAAGAGGATTTTGAAATGGAACCCTTTGACGAAAGCGCTTTACACCGTTCTCATTTTACGATCGTGCCAGTGGGTATGGGGAATGTTCTGTGTCGCTAACGAAAATCTATGTAGAAAAAATTTGCATTCAGTGCGGTTTTATGCACCAGTTGACTTTCGTAAAGCGATCACTTGAATGATGCGCTTCTTATTCTAAAAGCAATCCATTGGTAGTGTCGTTAAGGACAAGAAAGATAAGTACGACATCCGAATCAGAAATCATTCGTCAGAATTCGCCTTCGGTGGTTGCCATTATGGCAACGCCATATCCCTGCCACCGTTTAAATCCCAGCAGGTCTTACGCCAGTCTTTGGGTTTTTGTTTCTGCCGGCGACGTTCTGTCGATGGAGGCATTGGGCAGCTGTCAACGGACTTCGGAAAATGGAACCATGTAGTCTCCCAAAGGCAGCCGTTTTAACCACTGCAGTACCGTGCGGCGGATAGAGCCATGCGCAGGCAAGGAAACATTTCACGCAGTCACTAGAATTGCCGAGGCCTCGAACTCGAACCGAAATTCACAATAGTAAACCACCGAATAGTTCTGAGCTCAGTATGGAGGCCAAGCTGCCTGCCGTAATACATAATGGCACTTTGGAAGCTTTTGTTGGAATCCACAACGGCCTCCGAGTCCCAACAAACATATCAGGTAAGGAAGTATTGTTTCTCACCAGTTAACTCCTTTTCCACAGGTCGGCTGAGATCAGAGCTTCTTTGTGGAATGGGGCGATCCTTGAGAATGCGTTGGCACAGGCTTCGAGGGCGTCGAGCGTGGTAAACATGGTCGGTGATAAGAAAGATCAGATTTGTGGATCCTCGCGTAAGTGAATGACACGAGTCGACTTTGACCCTGCATACTTCACTGTCCTTCTCTCCTCCCAGGCGTCGTTGGGCGCATCGCCCTCAATCAGTCAAACTCACGGTTCAAAGGCCGCATTACCCACCCGAGGGTAGTGGGTGAGAACTTGGGAACCCACTGGGTTTGCGGAGAAGCCTTTTAACCCCTTCTTTAGATTTTACGTTCCCCTACCGACACCCAGAGGCTCGAAGTCTAACCTAATTTCGCCGGTTTACTTCATAAGCACTCGTATCAGCTACTGCAAGAGAGCAAACAGTTGTCGACTGCCAGGCCGTATTCATTATCTCGCCGAAACATCGTCCACAGGTTTCAGCCACCCGCCAATTCGATCTGACCTATATAACACTCGTTAACACTTTCACGACCTCATTGGAAACTCGCCTTAAGCTTTAAACACCTTCCAAAGTTTCACGGGCCTTCAACTTTCTCGTACCTGTCCTCTTAACGCCAATCCGAGCTACTTAAAGCTAGGCTCGATACAAGGCATTAGACGTCTTCTCCGCCGCCCAATTGCAATATCAGCCAGGCAACCCTTGCTTGGAACCACCTCAAGTCGACCATGTCGTTAACAGAGACTCTGCATCTCTCGACGTTCCCAGAGGAACTGCTGGAACGTATCCTATTCTACTGCGTTGTTGCCCCCTCTTCCCAGCAATCTCGGCCTTCGTGGCATCGAGCCACCGAATCCTCGTTAGCTCCAGGCCAAGTACGTGGACGATTGGCCCTTCTCCTGGTGTCCAAGACATTCCTCAGGATATCAACACCCCTATTCTACCACACCGTCAACCTCGTTTCCGCCAACCAGCTACATCGTCTTCTCTGCGATGCATTGCGACCAAACTCCTTTTTGGCCAGCCACATTCGCCGTCTCGTACTCTCGGGAATATGGGCAGACGCAGGGGAATTACTCCGCCTGTGTAATGTTAATCTCAAAATGCTCGACATCACCCTCGACACCACCCAACTATCCCCAGGAGTGCATGGGCACATACGTGATTTAGACGCAGAGGAATTCTGTGAAGGCCTGAAGGAGGTCACTTCCTTGACCCACATCGTGATTCGTAAACCCAACAACGTTTACCTCACCCAACCTAAACCACGATACGTATTGTCCGAGGTCGCAAAGGCCATGTATACTTGGGATGACTTGGTTAGCTTTACATCCCTCCTGCCTTGCCGTTGTATTCAACCTAACCTTACGTCTATTCCAGGAACACGCCGATGTAACTTTTCGTCTCTCTGATGACTCCGGTAGCGTCATGGCCAACTCGGCCTTACTACCCACAACACGTGTCCCACAACTCCAGCAAGGACCGATCACAGCCTTGACTCATAGTTTGAGTACTCGGCCAAAGCTGCACACCCTATCCACGCTTCTTCCTAGCGTGTGGAATGAAACGATACTTCGGGTTAGCACGAATCCTTCGCTACAACGTATAATACTAGGCGATGGGACCGGCGGCGGAAGGGAGCAAAGCCATTCAAGAGGGGTGACTTGGTCCGGAAAGGACTTCTATGCTGCGCCTGTGTGCGCCACTTTATCGAATGGTCCTGTCGTCGAAGGAAACCACGGCATCGCGAGCACAGGCCTCTTTTTGCTTCAGGCGAAGAAGCATGCCAGGCTGACTGATTTGATCAGAGTTGGAACGTACGTTTTTCTTCCTCTTCTACCTTATCACTCTTCGCTGACCCTCCTCGAGCAGCTCCATCACGCGTACTCGGGCACAGACCATGGGCACTATGGGCATACCCATGTCCTCGTCTCCTACTCCTGCTCCTCCATCTCCTCCACCCTGCCCTCGGTCCAACTTACCCAATGCTCCGCACTATTACGCACGCTCTCAGAGTGTCCTTCCCACAGTCGAATCCTCACAGTCGAGCCGTACACGGTATCAACGCCCGCAAGTTCGCAACACTAAGCGGACCTTCCAACCCACAGAGAGCCTCGAGGGCCACGCATCGGCCTCTCCAGGCCCGAGCTCCAACCGCCGCATCCCTGCCTCTTGATGCTTGGCCCTCTTTTTTTTTTGCTTCAAATTTTCTTGGGCTTCTACATCAGATTCACAAAAGGTAAATATACCCCCATGTACACTCTACGCTTGGACTTGCATACCCCGTTCTTGGAACGTCTCGCATAATTCACTTTCTTTACATATCATGGACTGTTCTGGGTCTCCGTCCGCTATCTTATGCCAGTTTCATTTGTCCCTTACACGGCTCGCACAATGATGGCAGAAGCTTGTCCTATGTATTATCTTATAGAACTCGTAATCAATTAGTAATCAAAACGATAAACCATCTGTGAGTAACTGAAAGTACAACTGTGTCCATTTTCTGGTTCAACGGATCAAGTACAAAAGGTACACGAAACTTAAAAGATTGTCAATAGTTATGATAAAATAAATTATTGGATAGAAGGGTTAATTTTAGTGTGGCACCCTCGCACATTTTTGAACATCCCGCAAATTGAGGATTTACCAAGGAGGCAAAGAGTGGCCCTGGACGACAAGTTCGAATGAAAACGAGGACGGTAAAAAAAGACGAATGGGCTTACCGTCCTCCTGCACTGGAAGTGGATGGCCTTACTACCTTGTCTAAAGTCCCTGTCGCGGCAATTCTTCCTGAAGCACCTGCGAGCAAAGTCGCTGAAACTATTCCTTCTGCAAATGCACTGAAAGTTCCAAGGGTTGCAGTTGAATTTCTGGGCTGCCTGGAACATGCATTTGTTGACGCATCCTGCGACGCGATAAAGCATAAGATTATGGCACGACAACAGAACTGCGAAGGATCGTACGAGGGAATGAGTTGGAACTGGAACCGGAACTGGAGCCGGAATCTCCCGAACCGGAGTTGGGGTCACCGGAACCGGGATCGTCGCGAACCTCGTTCTTGAAGCCAGTATCGGAGTCGAAGTCGAAGTCATGAGAGTCAACTGGGAAGTCAGGCGCGACGGCGCGAGATTCAGGCTCAAGCGCCACGGCAGATGCAGAGGCGAGGACGCTGAGGACGCTGAGGACGATGAAGGAAACACGCATGACGATGATGTTGTGAAGGGATGAAGTGGAGGGGCCGAAGCTTAAAGGTTCGTTTGGATGAATGTCCAGCTTTTAACCTGGATTTTTTGGTGGCGAGATTTTGAGGGGACGGAGGACGTCATGATTCAGCGAATGATCATCGACGTCTAACCCGCAAGGGTGGTAGCACCACTGTTTCTGAATCTCTCATGAAACAACTAAAGGCCAAGCCAATGCAGAAGTGCAGTTGCACCGCCGTGAAAAATGTGGATGCAAAGACAAGTTGGAGGTGTCCGAATCAGATGAGATGCGTTGGATACTTGTGATGCTCGTCGACGGCGCGGCATGCAGTAGATCCCGCCCAGTGGTAAATCGCCAAGTGAGGACAAAAGTAGCCTACGTCGTAGAATGACTCTGAATGAGCAGTGAAGGCTATGATGCGGAGCTTCATAACGGAGTGGCGGAAGGAAACGCGGTAGTCGTCTCACCCCGGGCTCCACGTATAAATTCATTCGTTTGAAACTCAGGCGAGAGTCGAACATGCCTGCGATCTATTTCCTGTGCCAAGACGGAGATCGTATAGTCTGTTTCGCAAGTTTTGGGGTTCTGTGTACCCCCGCCGAGGTAATATTCCAAGACTAAGAGTTGCAGGCCTTGAAAGTCGAATGCTCCTTTCCGTTCGAGCACCGTTTGAGACATATCAGCCAAAATGCTCCAGCGACGGGGCTGCTGCAAGAGTGTACTGCATATCGTTTTTTGGAGATGGAGTTGAGAATCAGTGAGGAGTACAAACGGGAAGACTGATTCAAGATATGACCGTCACAATCAATTTCCTAAAAACAATTTAAACATGAAGTCGGTGGCAGTGAAGTCTCCTGGACCAGGTCCATGGATGATCCAGGTCTCTCACGCTGGCCATCATTGATGCGTTCGACACGCACTAGCACTTTTTAACAGAGTTCTGACTGCCCTCTGTTCTCCTTCAACAAGTTATTCTGAGGATCTCTCCGTTTCCCCTGTGTTTTCCTATCAAGTTTCAACGTTTCACCTTCAATCATGATATGTATTCTCAGGTTTCAAGTTCTACCTACGCGAGGGTACTACTCAGAGTAGGGCCTCTTAAATACCCGTTAAGCGCATCATTTTCCAGGGCGAGTAAACGCCTCTCGACCACAGGCTTGACTTACCGAAGAATACGTACTGTGCATGTACTGCATGCCACAATTCCTTCGCCTCAGCATCGAAGATAGACTCAGATCGAAGTTGCAACGAGTTACGAGACAGAAATTTTCGAGAAGCCTTCGATCTTGTGGTGAGTGGTTTCACTTACACATTCTTTGAAATCGTGTATTTCTCTTGACCGATATCTATACTTACGCAGAATACGAATAATGCTCGATTTAACCCGCGAGGACCGATCGGATTTCGGCGCCATTGCCAGTTGACGACGACCACGGCGGCGAGCTCAGAGCTGGGACGTGGCAATCTAGGCAAGCTCAGAGTCATGGCTAGTCACGATGTTATAACGCTTTCTGTATCAGGCTCTACCAGAGTGTACGTAGCAAGTTGAAACAACCATATCTCAATCGCTTTGAAATTCTGTCCAGACCACTTTTTCAACTCCCGCGAAACCGACAAGCTTGAGAGGCTAGTCTTCTTGAGAACAAGAACAGTGGCAGCGCATCACCGACCATCGTACGGCATCATCTCATTATTCGAACTGCAAGCCAATAGTGTTACGGTGCCGCGTCACCACCTGCCCAAGATCAAAGAAGCCTTCGGGCTTGAAACAATAAGGTGTACGCAAAGAAAGAAAGAAAGAAAGAAACCAACGAAGCATTCAGGTTCAGTTTCGGTGAGTAAAATTACCGAGCAAATCTGAAAGTCACTCAGATCAATAACTTGTTCACTGTCAGCTGTCCCGTACTCCTGGAGATAGACAGAGGCTTGACAAGATATCAGCAATGATTTTCCGGTCTTCGACGTCTACTCTAATTGACCGTGATGAACCTCGTTCACGTACTCGCCCTGAAGCCTTCACAGAACACTCCGAAAGGGCTCATTGTCTTTTACGAAGAACACGGGAGGCTGAAGCTTGGAACGAACTCGGACGCAGTTAGCGCTTAACGTGTCGCAGAAGATCGCGGGGGAAGTCACTGTTCATGTCAAGCTTCGGACATGCTTATCATGGCCTTGCTGTGAAACAGAAGGTTCCCCCACTGTCTAAATTAACTATATAAGGAAGCACTTTTCTGCAACTTGTTTGTTTGGTTTCGAGGGTTATGTCTCTGTATCAAACATGACCAAATACTATCTTCACCCTATCCTTTCGAAAGTTTTCTGCAACTTGTTTATTTGGTTTCAAGGGTTATGTCTTTGACTCAAACATGATCAAATACTATCTTCTCCCTATCCTTTCGCAAAGTTTTCTGCAAGTTGCTTGCACTTATTTGGATTCGAGGTTTTTGCCTTTGTTACGAACTCACTTCTGTCTAGCCATTCTATCTTTTATTAGTGCTGCGAGGAGCCAACCGAAGGTTGGCGACAAGCAGCATGCGACCACAGACAATACTTACTGTAAAATATATTTTTTTGCCAACGAAAAATATGTGGCTAAGTAACTAGTACTTAGTCAGTATTAGAATATAAATCAATGTGAAAAAAGTGTGTCCACAGCAAGGACATGACGACAAAGTCGTCCCTTTATAGAAATAGCAATCACAATCACGCCAAATGTCGCTACTACATACGGTGCGGAAAACATAAGTATACGAAGCTTGGACTGAAGAAATGAGCGTTTCACGTCATTGGCCCGGCTTTTGGGTCCACAGGAGAACTTTCATCAATTCTGAGGATTCCCCATGGATTACCTTTCCCCTGTCGTTATTCAGCTAGCGATCATGTCGTTAAAGAGACAGGACACCGGGCTAAGAGAGGTATAAAGCTAGAGGATCTGAAATCATTGCGGTTCATCAGTTCGCAGCCATGTTTCCATCCAGGTTATTTTCGTTGGCACTTGCGGCTTGTCTGGTCGCTCCTTCCGTCGCCGTCACCACCGCAGCTTCTCAGCTTCAAACGCTAGAATATGATTATGTTATTATTGGAGGTGTGCACATGATTATATCGTACGTCACTAGACTAACGACTTGTAACAGCTGGAACTGCTGGACTCGTGCTTGCCAATCGTTTAACTGAAAACTCGAATGTCACTGTCCTTGTTCTTGAGGCTGGTGTAAGGTGAGTTATACTATATAACTGCTTCACAGCTATCGCTTACCGTTTGTGAATTTATCTCAGCGATCAAGGTGTTATTCCGGCAATTGCACCTTTCCTAGGACCAACATTGACACCTGGTGCGTTTCTATCCACTCTTCTGCCCCAAGACGGCACTCATACCACATCTGCAGATACGCCTTTTGATTGGAACTATACTGTTGCTCCTCAGGACGGTATGCTGGGTCGAAGCTTCAGTTACCCCCGAGGAAGACTGTTGGGAGGTTCTAGCAGCGCCAGTGAGTTACATGTACAATACATCCAATTTCGTCCCTCGGCGCTGAATTTCTCTGGCAGATTATATGATCCACCAGTTTGGCACGGATGAGGACTGGGACAGGTTTGCTCAAGTCACTGGTGATTCCGGATGGGCATGGGACAACATGCAGCAGTATGTTCAGAAGGTTAGTCCAGTGCCTTATACATATGTTTCTTCGCTGCTAACTCGTATTTTAGCACGAGAAATTTATAACTGTTGCTGCTGATGGGCACAACACCACTGGCGAATTCATCCCATCTCTGCACGGGTTCAATGGCGAGGTTTCCGTTAGTCTTCCTGGAAACAATCAGACAATCGATGCTCGCATCCTCGCCACGACGGAGCAGCTGTCATCAGAATTCCCTTTCAACGAGGACTTGAGTGGTGGTTCGCACAGTATCCTCGGACTTGGCTTCCTTCAGTCCACCATTGGAGGAGGGGTGCGAAGTAGCTCGTCTACAAGTTATCTCGCCAATGCGAATGGCCGCCCAAATCTTACGGTTTTAATCAACGCGACTGTTATGAAGTTGCTGCAGACCGGCACCACTTCCTCCGGTCTGAAGTCGTTCCGCAGCGTCCAATTTACTAGTTCTCCAGGAACATCACTTGCTCCGGGAGGTAAAGAGGTTTCTTCTCTGAGCATCCAAGCATACAACTCACAAATAACGCGATGCGTACAGGCGGCCCCACACTGACAGCCAAGGCTCGAAAGGAGGTCATTCTTTCAGCTGGTGCTCTCAACTCGCCACAGATCCTCCAGCTGTCGGGCATTGGCAACAGCGCTGACCTCGCATCCTTCAATATACCTGTCCTTATCGACAATCCGGAGGTCGGATATAACCTGAGCGACCACGTCCTTCTCCCGAACATCTTCAATGTCAATGGCCAAGGAAGCTTTGATGATTTGCTACGGGATTCTAGTCTCATCGGAGCCGCTATAAACGAATGGGCCGTCAATAAGACGGGCGTAATCGCCAACAACTTCATTAATTTCTTCGGGTTTTCGAGACTTCCTGAAAATGCTACTATCTTTGATACCGTCGCGGATCCCGCCCCTGGACCGAACTCCCCTCACTGGGAAATGATTCCGACGGTAAGCGCCAAAAAAAGATCGCGCCTTGGAGTTCGCTGACACTTGACACAGAACTTCTGGCTGAACCCTGGAATTGCTGAACCGTCCACGGGAAATTTCTTGACGATTGTGACTGCACTAATCAGTACCACCTCTCGTGAGTGCATTTTAATTTATGGTCGTGTGTAGGCGCTACTACCTGAAGCATTGTGCTTATCATCTGGCTTGCGTGCAGGCGGCACCGTTAAAATACGCTCAACCAATCCCTTTGACAAGCCAATTATTGATCCCAAGTTTTTGACTACTGACTTTGACATCACCGCCATGCGAGAAAGTGTGAAAGGCGCCTTGCGCTTTGTCGCTGCGCCTGCGTGGTCCGACTATGGCGTTACCCCTTTCGGTACCCTCGCCAGTGCATCCACGGACGACGAAATTGATAACTTCGTGCGAGGCGCTGGTACAACGGTGTTCCATCCCATTGGAACTGCTGCCATGGCTGAATCATCCTCGCCAAATGGTGTTGTCAACCCTGACTTGACGGTCAAGGGAGCTGATGGCCTTCGTGTTGTTGATGCGTCTGTCTTCGTGAGTCTGTTCGTTGAACGATTTCTCGCTCCTCCGATTCATTATTTGTTCGATCCAGCCTTTCATACCAAGTACTCATCCACAAGGGCCCGTATATCTTCTTGCCGAGAGGACGGCTGATCTGATCAAGGCAAGCGCATAAGGCAAAGGCTTGACTGGACAAATCAAGATTCATTCCATCCCTTCTCCCATAATTCATTAAGATCGCCACATTCGCTTACTTCGAAGTAGTAGTTGATTTCGTTGCCTCTTGGTTTGTTTGATTTACTACTTCTTACTATACTTATCAAGGATTAATTTGGAGATTGTTGGGTTGCATATTGGACTGCGGCCATCCAAAGGCTACGTAGCGTTGGCTTATTAGTAATTTATATATGGGCGCGGACCCGAGAGATACCAATCGTACCAAACCTGCAATGGCTTCCTTCCTTTCGCGTTATACATGTGGGTAGAATGGGGAGATGATTGGAGGACGAACACAGTGGATCTGCGGTGCCCGGGCGCTTGTCAGGCGCTATCGATGAACGATCGAGCTTTGGCAGCACTTTCCATAAGAGGGAGAAAGGTACAGAAAATCGACCTGTGATATCATGTCATGTGACGGTGGCCTTTAATTAATTCGATCCGAGATCGCGGACGTTCAGGTTGCTCTCTTCATGAACGACTCGTATCTTCGTCTTCGGGATAAAAAGGCATAACACCAAGAAGAGCAAGAATCGTGTGAGCCATACGATATTGGTAAGTTGAGAGAGCCATGAAAAAATGGTCATAATTATAATTCACTTCCTACATTCTAGCAGTCAACATCATATCCCATTCGTTCATGTTGAACACACTTCATATCGAGTTTCCAGACATCTGGCGTGGCTGGGATATGAAGGAATGCAACCTTATCTCTGTTCTCGATTCCGATGTTCATTCTCCCACATCTGACTGTGATCATGCTCCGGAAGCGATCGCCGTGAGTGTCGACCCTAAAACGACCACTGACTATTACTCCGATTGCCCTGTATTTCGGGGTATTCTCCAGCGGCCTAGCCATCCATACGAAAGGACTACCGTTGCTCTGAAATTCGCCATGCGGGACGACCTGATCGCTGACCTCGTCGAAGAGACCGAGATGTACATTGGACCCCTGGAGCCGTTGCAAGGATCGACCGTTCCTCGATGTTATGGATTGTATGCCGGAACGGGTACGGAAGACCAGGCTATTGCCTGCTTGGTGCTGGAGTATTGGGGAGAGGTCATCCAAAAACCATTTTCTCAGCTTCCCATGGAGCTCAGGTACGCCCATTTCTTGAAACGAACAAGAGGTCCATGGTAAATGTCCCACAACGTCAAATTAAGGGTGCGCATATTGGAGCGCTTAGGAAAGATCCACCAGCAAGGTCTTCTTCATGGTGACTTCGCTGAACGCAATGTCCTTCAAAAGAACGGCGATGTCCGGATAATCGATTTCGATAGGGCCGTTCCCCACCAGCATTGTGATTTCGATATGAACTTTCATGCTGGAGAGAAGCTGCCAGACCAAAAAAAATTCGGGTGCGAGCACCTATGGGATATCTGCCGACGTAACATGATGATTTGGAGTCAGTTTCCAAGTTCTTTCCTCTTTGTAGCTTCGTATCTGACTTTCACGTGTCATTAGAAAATTGAGAAAATCCTTGCCCCTCTGCAGAGTTGAATTCTGAGAGCTGGGGACAGAGGAATCTGTATTTGACGCTATGAGCCATCGCCTCCAAGGAGGCATTGTGATACCCGCTGGTAGAAATATCAGAGTCATTCCACGCTATCCAAAAATTAATAAAGATCCCCTTTTGAAGCATCAGGAACGGCGAGAGTTAGATTTTTGACGAGTCGCTTACCGTAGATTGGGTTTAAAATTGAAAGCGAATCTCGAGTAATAATCAAAGTCAAACTTGGGCTGTGAGATCAGAGTCTCAGACACAGACCTGAGCAACTCGCAAGCTTGAGCCTTGTAAGAACTCATTCTTTAATTTCTCGACGCTCGTTGGTGGCACACAAGTCACGTGGTGCCAATCAGGTTGGTGCGTCAAGACCGTTTAGACAATGATGGCGAACAACTTTTCTCCTTTCCCTCATACCACCACTGATCCTCGTGTTGTTCTCGTTTAGACCAGCACAGACCAGCACGGATCAGTCTGAGGGAGTCCGCTCCTGATACGAATTATAGTCCTTATTTGTCGCTTGCTTCTCGTGGCCTTATGCGATTCAGCGCACCGAGATCGGTATCTCCTTCTCCTGTTAGAGGGTAAATCTTCTTAAGTTATGCAGGAATATCAAGCTTTAACCTTACTTTATTCTTGTGAATATAGAAAGTTGCGAAAATCATCGACTTTCGGACTTCAATCAGACTCAGACTCTGAAGATTACGACTCCGAGCTTGACTCGAGTTTCAATAGCGACACAGATGACGACGCCATCTCCATTGCGAGTGCATCATCATCCAGCAGCTCATCCTTTTCACTGGTATCCGACATTAATAAACTCTCGTTGTGGGTCTCCGAAAATCCATCCTCGACCAGCCTTTAGATTGATTCATTTTATAGACGACCTCGACACATCGCACGAACACCTCTAGAACAGCGAGAAATAGAAGACACGGTGTCGGCGATACGTCTGCGAACACGATATCACGACCCTTACGAAGAATGGGAGAAACAAACCCGGAAAGATGCTTTTGTACGTTCCATCTCAGTCCCACTCCCACCGTAATTTCACGTCCTTTCATAGAAAACTGCCCGTAAAGATCTCTTGACAACCCAAACACACCTATATGAAGAACAGGAACGGATACATACGGACGAGGAGAAACAACGCGCCGCGCAGTCTGCACAATGTGTCGCCGAAGTGCACGACCATCTGAACGCGTTCAGAAAGCAGATACAGGAGACTGAGAGCAAGCTTAAGGAGAGCTGGAAGATTCGAGATAAGCAACTTTGGGATCGGATCGAGGCGGTGATTAAGTTGGAGGAGGACAAGCTGGCGAAGCGGTTGGAAGAGGAGAGGAAGGTCAAGGCAGAGGAGGAGCGAAAACGGAATGAAGCCGAGCTCAAGAGACGTCTTGCTGAAGAAAAGCGGCTTCAGGAGGAGGCAGAGAAAAAGAGAGCCGAAGAGGAAGAGAAAAGGCTGCAGGAGGAAAAGGAGCAGCAAGAGAAGGAGGAGGAGGAGAAACAGAAAAAGATGGAGGAAGAGCGGAATAAGAGGCTAGAAGAGGAAGCTGAATTGCGCATGATGCTGAAGTCCAGCCCCCCTGACGATGACTGGAGAGTTGCCCGGACCAATCTGCAGGTAATTAAAGTTTCCATGTCACTTTCCGCTGCTGACGCTTCCTCAAGAATCTGAAATCAGGGCCTATGCATTACGTCAAGGAAACCAAAGAGCTCAAAGCCGAGTGGGGCAGACTTCGTCGACAAATCATACCTAAAGTTGGACAGTTGACGAATGACCCCCAGGCTATTTCGCGAATCGTAAGACCATCCTTTTCTCTCCAGAAAAATGCTAATTATTCGTCAAAGTCACAACAATTAGTCGAAATTGCCAAGCCCTCCAACGGGCCACCTCTTGAATCCAGCATTTACATCGCCCTGTGCTCATCACTCGCCAAGGCTATTCTCCTGCAAGCAGAAACGGAAGTTACTGCCGAAAAGCGGAGTGCGGGCCCGCTTGCCCAGGTTGCCTTCACTCTGTTAGACACGCTGGAATACTTCCCGTCGATCTTCTATGCCAAGCTCGTACAGCGGTGCGGTGGCTGGCCTATTCCGTTTGTCGTTCCAGGACACGACGTGGACGAAATCCCCTGGAACTCGCGAGATGATCGCGTCAAAGCCTCAGGCGTGAGGAGGAGCACGAGCGGCGATGGACTGGAAAGTACAGAGGAATACTCGAATCGCGTCTCCGCAGTAATGAGGGTGTATTTCCACATTTTGAAGATACGTCCTATGAACAAGCCGTTGGATCCTCTCTTCCAGCTCCCGAGATGTTGGACATGGTTTGCCAGGATGACAGGAGATACGAGGCTTCTCCGGGACCCGTCGCTCCTCAGCTTTTGTACAGTGAGACTTTCATATAGTACCTGTGCATTATTGATGAACAACTAATTTTTTCTCTCCATAGCGGGTCTTGAAGTTCTGGGCCTCGAGGCAGTAAATGTGTGGGGCCAACAATGGATCAAAATGCTCGCTCTCATACACGAGGGCATTACCACCGGGTATGAGAAAGACAAACTCATCGGCGGAGACTCTGCGGAAGGAGCCGCTGCTCGCACACGTGTGATGGTAGCTTTGGAGAACATCATGAATGGAGTGCAGTCATAGCGACTGCGTTGACCTCTTCGTTCTCTCACTCTGACTAGATTCCTATTGGGCAGACTTTTATTTCATCTATGTACGTCACTCTAATTCCCTTGCGTATGTGTACACTAGACTACTTCGTTCAATTCCATGGTTTTCAGGAGGTGTAAACTTTGTTTCGATGGCCTTGAGCTTCAGTCCCTTGCGCTCGGGGAATTTTCTTGAAAAAAGGATCACACCAGAACCACAAGCGATCCCGGCTGAAATCGACTTCCTCGATGGCAGCTTCACACGACGTGACAAATCCTACTTTTCAAACTCTCTTATTCATCACATCTAAATTTTAGATCCAAAGCCCTCTTCATGCCCCTGCCGACGCCCACAATAATTGCGGCCGGTCGAATGATATCGACAGACATTACTGCCGTCAGTGAATGTTCAGTCCATGGAAGCCCACCATCCGCTACAGATTCTTAGTTTAACAGATATCAACGGCATATTCACATGGGATTGAAGCGATAGCCTGAAATATGGAAGACCTTAAAGATTGGAATCTTCAGCCTTTATCGTCTTGAAGGTGGATTTCGACCTCATGCCCAACGGCTTCTTTCTCAGAGGCTTATCTCGACTTCTCTCGCCCGGGTGACTTACCATTCGGTTTCACAGAATCTCAAATTCGAGATCTTATGCCATGACATCTTCGGAGTAGTAGGCGAAATTTCCCGATACTTCTGTGAGGTACGGTCGCATCAGCTGCGCCTTATTGTTCATGCCAATCTGGATAATGCTCTCCCTAGTTCAAGAAATGGAATTAAATAATCAAGCCTGTCGTGACCTTTCCTGCCACCTCATGACTAGACTGTCAATTTTCTCCCATTCGTCACTGGGGCTCACTGGCGGTCATCGCTGATACTCTTTTGTCAGTGGCATCCCCGAGAAATTTATCACAAGCCGGCCTTAAGGAAGGATTTTTCGCAAGGTTTAATTGCGACCTTGACCATGACACGCTCAATGTTGTGGGAGCTCTTCTGTTTTGATCAGCGATTTGAAAAATCCATGAGGTACTGCTAAGATGCTCATAGCCGTCAGTGAAATTAACAAAAACTTGAGAGAAATTTTAGGATAACATAACAGACGAATCGGAGGCAATTAATCTCACTCCCTCGTCCATGAGGTTCCTAATTAGAAGCCTGAGTTGCGAGATGGACACTGGACACTGGACAGAGAAAATATACATCACCCAAAAATAAATACAACGTTGGTGTCCCTTAAGATCGCTTACTTAGCCCTGAGTGGTTTAAAGTCATCGCATTGGTTTCAAGCCTTGCATCTAAGATTCGGGTGAATGTCGTCGCGTTCTGTACTGACTATACGTATACTACGCTAATAGTAATAATATAAGCTGAAGCTTATACTTTTTTTTTATCATTATCTATCGACAAAACCTGCTGATGTTAATTATAGACTCGGACTCGTACGTGACCCCAGGCGAATTAGCTACCACACTGGCAATTGCAACAGAATAATACTACCTCTCAGATAGGCTCCAAGGACACTGGAGTCGAGTCCACTGAGTTATGCGAGGTGATACGGCGCGTCTATGAGAGAAGTGTTGCCGCCGGTATTTGCTTGGGACAATTGAACTTTGCATGCATGGTGCAGGTTCTGTCCAACGAATTTGAAGTAAAACGCATGACCGGCGGAGGCGGCCGCTTTACAAATAATTGAACTTGCGACAACTCCGACAACTCCGATACCGGTGCACCGAAACGGGACCGCAAACGAACTTCACCATCAACACCGTCCTTTATACGTCCATGGGCCATAACGAATGACTTGCGACGTTAATCGGTTTTTAAAAACTGTTGTCGGTAACTAACTGGACGCTCTCTCGTTCGACCTCAGAGGTGACCAAGAGGTGACGGACGTGGTGAGTTGACGCAATCCACTCTGCCAATCATCTCTTTTCGGTGTCTTTAGGGCCTGACATGTCGGATTATTAGATGTTATCTACTAACGGATTCTATTATTCTAAGCTAGAACCAGCCCCCAAAAATCTGTTATGGGGTGTGCCATAGCTCTCCTACTATGTCTTATGACAAACGAATCTTGACCGTCTCATTGAAGTGGTGAGAAAAATTGCCACAGGTACCAAAAATTCTACTGATAGAAAGCATTCCAGAAATCGTAGGCTGCCGCGACACTCTTGGAAGGTCTCGGAGTCTATGCGTTACTTTGACCCAAGGTCAAGCCCTTTGTCGGAAGAGAGGTGCGATTTTCTCTTCCCCAGAAGCCACTCTACATGGCGTTCGATGGTTGTCTACCTCTACTCTCTGGCTGGGGGTTTTATCTCCGAATTTTCCTCTCTGGGATCATCCCAAAACAATCCAACTCTGGGGTCATGGTTCTTGATCACACGCATGTGGGATACCATTATCATCTCCTTCGTGGGGAGGGCTATCAAACAATGTACCTCAATTAAGACTCTCGCAGAAGCCCCAAAGATCCAGACCTCTTCGAAAATAAACATGATTGGCCAGAGCTTCACGGATAAATCTCATCAAATATCTGTTAAATGGTCGCCAGTGCCCCTCTTTCGCTAAAGATGTCTGTGTTTTCAACAACCGTACACTTGATTAAGGCGAACCCCATCCCAGCAGTCGTTTTGGCTGTTCTCACTTATGCAATCACCAAAAAGGTCATCGTCGCTCGCAGGCGCAACCCCAATGGCCTGCCTCTACCCCCTGGCCCCAAAGGTTATCACATTATCGGAAACCTTTTTGATGTCCCAGCAGAGAAGCCTTGGCTTGCATACAACGAGTGGGCCAAGTTCTACGGTATGTTATACCCGTGCTTCATTCCGTTTCTTATTCGAATGCCCTTTTTCTAGGCGACATGATCTATTTCGAAGTCCTTGGACAACCGTTCCTTGTATTAAACTCCCTCGAGAGAATTCAGGACCTCTTCGAAAAACGGTCGTCGAACTACTCAGACAGGATGCGAATGCCTATGGTTCTTGAATTGTAAGTTTCAATGAGTCCAATATATAACATTTCTCTAATGTCCTTATCCATAGGATGAATTGGGGTTACAACCTGGCGATGTTACCATACGGGACATGGTGGCGTCGACACCGTCGAACTTTCAACGATCATTTTCACCCAAATATTGTCTGGAAATACCAACCAGCGCAAGCTCGTGAAGTCAGAGCTTTTCTCAACCGGCTCCTCGCCACCCCTGAGAACTTCATGCACCATATTCGACAGTAAGTTCTAGCCCTTTTTGCTATTTCTTGTTCTAGTTGATAGCAATATTCTCCTCGGAGTAGCACATTTGCGGCCACTATCATGAGTATCGCCTACGGCATCAGAGTTAAAGATTCCGACGACCCCTACATTTCAAACGCCGAGGAAGCGCTTTATGGCCTAGCCGAGGCAGGTATTCCAGGAACCTTCTTGGTGGACTTTATACCTCTCTTGAAATACGTTCCGGAATGG
Source organism: Flammula alnicola (assembly GCA_015499995.1). NCBI lineage: Eukaryota > Fungi > Basidiomycota > Agaricomycetes > Agaricales > Strophariaceae > Flammula > Flammula alnicola. Next base: position 246,284 of record JADNRV010000060.1, read on the forward strand.
TTCCCTGGTGCTACGTTTAAGCGAAAGGCGGCTCGCTGGAGGAGAGTAAATAATGACGTTGCAGAGAAACCCTTCAAATATGTTCAGGAACAAATGGTATCTTAAATTTCTATTCCATGACTCGCCTATCTTACTCTAGGTCATTTAGAAAAAAGGAATCGCGGTGCCCTGTCTGGCCTCTACTCTGATTGAACGTTTACCTGACGAAAACGACCCCCTACGAGCCGAAGAAACGAAGATCGCACAGAACATCTCTGCTGTGACTTACGTAGGTACGTAACAGTACGATGATTGTAATGCGTCTTTTTACTCACTCTGTTGTTTACAGCTGGTGCAGATACCGTGAGTCGAACTCAAGAAGTACTTGCCTTGATGTCATAACTGATTTTAATATGGCAGACGGTTTCCGCAGTGCAGTGTTTTTTTCTTGCGATGGCCATGTATCCGGAAGTGCAGAAGAAAGCTCAAGCTGAGATTGATGCCGTTACTGGTCCAAACAGGCTACCTGAATTCAGTGACCGACCTTCATTGCCTTACATCAATGCTCTTGTCAAGGAGTCAATGCGGTGGCAGTCTATCATTCCCCTCGGTATGCCTCATTCTTTGTGATGCAAGATTATGATTCTGAATATAGGGTAGCTGTTGGGCACATGGCTTCGGAAGATGATGAATACGATGGATACTTTATCCCAAAAGGGACAGTGGTACTCGGAAATGGCTGGTAAGCACCATCATTCACTTTTCGTCCCCAGGAACTAATGCACGCGCGTTTCTAAGGGCTATTCTCCATGACCCAACTATTTTTAAAGATCCTCTTGAGTATCAGCCAGAGCGATACCTGAAAGATGGCCAACTCGATCCCAATGTTAGAAACCCTGATACTGGGGCATTCGGTTTCGGACGTCGGTAAGTAAGAATTTGTTGGCAATATATCATGAAACGACATTGATCGCATATTCAGTATGTGTCCTGGAAGGCACATGAGTGACAATTCTCTCTACGCCATTGTTTCCTCTGTTCTCGCAGTCTACAATATCACACCGCCCCTCGATGCGAACGGAACACCAATCAAGCTTACAGCCGAAGTTACCAGCGGCCTGTTATCGTGAGAAACCTCCATGCAGATACATGTATATCTGATTCAATCTTTTTTGCTTCAGGTACCCGGTGCCGTTCAAATGTGTTATCAAGCCCCGTAATCCTGGGGCGGAGGCGCTGATTCGTGACTGTGTTATGATGGACCACTGAGCAAAACCGTCGCATGGTGTCAACTCCAATTATATTTCCCATCAGGATCTGCTCGTCTATACACGACCTCGTGAAGTGTCTGGAGTTACTCTCCCTGAAACGGGAAAAACCACACGATCGAGACAGCGCTATGATGTGATCCGAGCTCATAGTAACATATTGTAAATTGCTTTTCAAACGGCATTGAGTGCTGCACCCAACCAGTGCAACGAAGTGATCATCATCTCCGGTTAACTGTTTCTCAAGATCCTTTGTACTCCGGTTCCAAGGTATTTTCAAGTCAGACACTTCACGATATTTAACGATGTAAACTAGAATTCAATTATGCTCACAGCATATCGTACGCCTGTTGAACACGCGGAAGACATTTCACGAGTGAATCACGTCCATCCACCCAACCACAGCCCAACCTAGCTAATGCGAATGAAAGGGTTCCTCGGCCGCACTGGGTTAATCAACTAAAGCGACTCTAAGACAACAACGCCATCACCACTTTGTCAATGTCAAACTTCTACCCGAAACTCATATAGCAGTAATCAAGACTAGGACGTGCCAAGCTGCAACATACCTCGATATCCATCGCTCGGGCAGCAGTCGGGGAGCAGTTTCCTGCTCAGTACGTCCTCAAATAGTAAGTCTACCCTCCGTCCTCGACATCAAAAGTCTAATATTGGACCTGGGGACAGGTTCACCAGAGTGGAATTCCATCACCCATCAATTCTATTCCCGTATGCAAAAAAAGTAGTGACTCTGCTACATGATCGTTCTTGAGGCATAAATGCATAACGAGTTAAGGGTAAGTGGTTTGGCCTATAAAACCAAAGAGATTTCTTCTTTGTAGGTCAGTGTTTTGTACCTCCGCACTGATGCATTCTTCCCAACATATTCAGAGTTCAGGGAAATCAAAGCTTCGACGGTTTCCTGCGAGACCCTAATCAGACTGCCGCCGCTTTGAACCAATGGGTCCAGAACAAGACCGGAATGTTCGCCAATAACGTCGTTAACAACTTCGGCTTCGCTAGGATTCCCTCCAACGCTACGATCTTCAAGACCACTCATGATCCTGCCCCTGGACCCTTGTCACCGCACTGGGAGATTATTACATCCAACTTCTGGTTTAACCCTGGTATCGCGCAACCACCCACCGGAAGCTTCATGACTATTATTGCAGTCCTCATCAGTCCCACTTCTCGTAAGTCACTTTGATGCTATCTAAGAAAATCCGGTCAACTTACAGTCTCCGATCTTCAGGTGGAACCGTGAAGCTCAGGTCGAGCAATCCTCTCGACAAGCCCCTCATCGATCCAAAGTACTTGACCACCGATTTTGATATCTTCACGATGCGCGAAGCTGTTAAAGCCATCCTGCGTTTCGTAGGCGCACCTGCCTGGTCCGACTATGTCATCGGCCCCTTCGGCGATAGTTTCTCTGCGGCAAAGGAGGATGCTTCTATTGAAGCTTATGTCCGAGGACTCACTACGACGATCTTCCATCCCGTCGGCACGGCGTCAATGTCTCCTACCCAAGCCAAGAGTGGTGTGGTTAACCCGGATTTGAAAGTTAAAGGTGCGGATGGGCTTCGTATTGTGGATGCGTCCGTCTTCGTAAGTCGTTGCCCTCGTTCTAGTTGAGATATCACATTGATTCTTTACAGCCATTCGTACCGAGTGCTCACACTCAAGGCCCCGTCTATCTTCTTGCCGAACGTGCCTCTGATATTATCAAGGCTCAGAACTAAGACTCCATCGACAAGCCTCTGCACATCATGCAATTATTCTCACACACTCATTCTTTTTATTTGCTGCATTTACCAAATTTACACCTACTTTGTTAAGGTATACAATCATTTCTGCCCCAAGCACTCGTTATCCTCTTATATTGGAATTATAATCTTTTTATTACTTTCTAGCTTTAACTTGCCCTTCGTTTATTATTTAAAGCATTCAGGTGTGCATACATATATATATTTATTGGAATTTATCGCATATTATAGTTTATGCTTCATTTCGTTGTGGTCTGCTTAGACTCCCCTGCAGTTTTGTGTGGCTTATCTGAATAAGGGTGCATGCAACTCGTCAACCAAACATCAAGCTTCGAGGTTCGGACCTCGGACCCGGGGAAGCCATGTCCATGTCATTCCTTACGTGCTGATAAGGAAATACACCAATCCCGATGCATCTTCAATGTGTGCAGTCCCTTCAAACCGAGCTCGTGCCGCTTAGCATATAGAAAAGGTTGGACTCACATTGCGCAGAATTAAGTAGTACAGCAGTACAGTACGCGCTTTAGTGAGAGCTGGGGACCACCAGCGCTAAAACTATGTGATTCGCGATGGATCAACGATCGCTGAGCGCTGATGCATGATGAGTGAAGAGACGCGTGAACGATTGTAAACAATATGCGACGGTGCTCTTGCACATATACGTCGTGATCTGCCGTGGCAATGCAGCAGTGGTCCCGGGATTTTTTTTTGCTTTTTGTGATCGGGGGGCCGTAGTAGATTCAGATCCTTCCCTCCAGTACGGCATATCCATTTCTGGGTCACAATACGACGATAGAAATCTGAAAGCTGAGAGGAATCGGAGAACACGGCCTCGTCATGTCGTAATTATCTAAGAAGCGGGAGGGAAGGAACAACGGAACGCCTACGGGCACTCTCATTCAACGTCGCTTGTCGAGCGGGCAAATAACCGGCTCCATCAAAAAAAAAAATTGAGCGTTGTCAGGATTCCTCGCCCCAACAATTAGTGCTTTTATTAGCATGAAAAGCCCAACAGCGTGGTCAAAGAAAATCACGGAGGAAGGGCTTTTGCATCGTGCCCGACGCGTGTTGGGTGCCGATTCCCGAATGCGCTCATGAGAGCGGAACGGATGATTCCAATCGGGATCGATGCGCGATCGATGATCAAAGCGCTCGAAAAGGCAAGAAAGGGACCCACATGTCTTGGCGCAGTTCGTCGGCAACGGAAGCAAAACCCTTGACCTCGAGCCTCGAGGCTTGAGTTTCCGAGACATGAAGCGAAAAGAAAAGGGCTCACAATAGAGGGAATCACCGCAGGTGCTGCTCAGGGTAGTAGCCCTAGATGCGAGGCGCGTCAGGTCGGGTTGAATCAAGATGCAATGAGCTGCAATGGGGACGGAGAACAGCGAAATTATGAAAGTTGTTATAGGGCTAGGGATTATGGGTCCGAATTCCGAAGGTTGTGTTCGGGGGTAGTGTACTACCGTCGGTTGTCCGCTATACCGTATGGATAGGCGATATTTGTTCAACAATCAAATGTTTCGTCATACCAAAAATTGCGCAGGCGGTAGTGAAGCCTCGAGGCAGCTCAAAGCCCTAGGGTTGGTGATTTGAAATAAGCTTGAGTACGGTGATCGTGTGCCGAATTTCCGAAGACATCTAATCGATTGCGTTGGCGTTTTATATGATGAGCATGATGTTATAGTCGGGTTAGACCAGAAGTTTTCGCCCAGTGTCTGATCGGAGCATCAAGACCTTGAGAAAGCATATCCAGTAGCATAGATGTTCTTCGACTTGGGAATATTCGTCAAACGGAAGCCTGCTAGGAACCTTTGAGCTCGGAAGCGGGTAGAGTTGACAGACGATGTGTCAAAGTGGGTCACTATCTACCTCAGTCTCTGCCTCGCAGCAGTTCAAGGGTTAATATGTGGTCCAAAGGAGCTCCTGATAACAGATAATGGGCGCCTCAAGGCTTTATATCGTTACCTCGCCGCCGATAACGTTCATATCAGTAAAACATAAATTAAGCAGAAATGGCCGCTACGCACTTGGCACTGGCGTCCAACTCCTAAGTCTGGGCCTTTCAAAAATGACGAGTTCTGGCGCCACAAGTGCGCCAATTTTACACTGTTTTACCCACCGACAGTAGCTGAACGGTGGAGAATACCACCCGAACGGATTTGCAATAATCCGGAGCACATGCTGGAAAGATGCACTGTGTAATCTTCTTCCTTATCGACCTGGCCGTTATCGAGTAACGTTAAGGTATAATGCTGATTGGTGCGTGTTAGCTTACTCAAGGCGGAGTCTTCACAGCTCTTAAACTCTCTTCCGTGAAGGGTAGCAGACCTCCAAACGGTCCGTTGCTCCTCGAAAATGATGAGTGGCGGGGCACACCGAACGAGGTGATAGTAAGAACGCGGGCAGTGATAACAACGCGCAGCAGTGAGCCTCGAGGCGGCTATCGCGTCGATAATGGATGAGGTACGCGGAGTGTTCAGGTCGTATCCTAGTCGCAAGCAGCGATGAAGCGACGAGGCAAGGAAGGCAATAACAGACCCCGCAAAAGTCTCTCACAGGATCACGATTTAGGAGACGAAAGATAAGGAAGGCATCTGCATCGAACGCACCTTGAAGTGAAACTGCCAACGCGCAAATCATCACTGTCACCTTCGAGCTCTCGCTGCATGCACCTTGAATGATCTACCCCCGCAAAGTTCATTTCAAAGCGTCTTTCCCCGGGGAACTTCTCGAATACCGCAACGTACTTCTAGTAGCCTCGCCTTTGGCGGCAATACCTCCCAGTTCGAGTAAACTTCAAGTTCGGCCGACAGAGACATCACCAAGACCGTCGAGGTCTGGATAAGGAGAACAAGAAAGAATAGCAAGGTGCGAAAAAGAGCCCAAGAAGTGGAGAAACACGCGTATGCCGTGCTGCAAAGTCGTCGGGATTGCCTGCAGGAAGCCGCGTGCCCCCCCTATGCCCTCCACCCACCGCATGTCAAGTTCAATTGGCTGCGTGAGCGCGGCCGGGTTGTGTGTTAATGTGCTCATGCTGCATTGTCGCACTCGTGATGAAATTCCGGAGTTCCTGGTACTTAGATGCAAGTTTAGTTTGGCTCTGCCGGCGATAGGAGGACTAAAGCATTTTAAGGTTAAGCACTGTTGAGATCGTAACTTGCAAGTATGGGTCCAAGTCCAAGTCCACGGGGGACGGGCAAGACGGGTGGAATCGCTAATGTCCGGATATAGAGCCAGTGTTGAGCCGCTCAGCGTGCGCAGAGTCCCGCAGAAGTCTATCCAAGTTCATTAAATAAATTATCCTGGCAAAACTCCCACTCTCATAAATACACACGACATAGATGATAGATATCATCTCGTGAATGTCACTTAATAATAATGCATTGGAAGACTGCATGGTGCGAATTGAATTGAACTGAATTCAATGCTGCGTTGGATCTGGGGAATTTATAGAAACAATGTATAGAACCTTACAAAAATGCCGCTGTACAATGTGCATGAACGGGCATCAGCTTACAATACATTCCAAGTATATCGATATCTCCTACCTGCACATTGATATTGACATACCACTCGTTCTCGTTCGCACATTGCCCCGTTAAACGTTTTCAGAATCCAACGCTCAGTGCAACCCAAGTAAAAAACAAGTCAAAGCGCACAGCGCTTATCCAAAATTCACCACAATTACTAACTAATAACGAACATACGTATAAGTAAAAAAAGGTAAAGTACCAAGTAAAGTATGAATAACTACTACTACTACTACTCCTTCTACTTCTACCAACGTCCCACCAACGCAACGAACGTCCAAACCTCTACTACTCTAACCAACCAACTAGCTAAATAAATTACGCATAGACGAGTTCGAGTCACTGAAACTCAATAATTTTAGGCCTAGGTGCATATTCGACATCATCGCGAGTGAGTGAGAGTGTCATGGTCATGGTCATAATGTGGGAGGAGGGCCGGCCGCCGCGCGCGGTTGAGGTTGGGGTGGGGGTGTGGTGTGTGGTGTTGGGGTGTGGAGAGAGGTAGGTAGGTGTAGGTCGGTAGGCGAGGAAGCAGAAGAGAAGTGCAGCAGACACGAGAAAGGCGGCGGAGCCGGAAAGGTAGCTTGATGTCGAATAACAACTGGCAATCGTTGGAGAACAAGGGAAGGGGGCAGGTAGGGAAGGCAGGAGGAAGGCGACGATGGAGGGTATTGTTTTTTTTTCTTGGTCCGAGATAGATAGAGCATGTTCTCGGAGGGTGTGGGATGCACGCATGCATCGGTGTGCACCGTGCGTGTGCGGGGTGTGTGCGGAGGGGGAGGGGAAACGGAGAACCGCGGGACGGGTGGGTGGTGACGAGCGTGAAGACGTGAGAGGCGTGAAAAACGAAAAGCGAACCCGAATCCGAATCCGAAAAGAAAAAAAGAAAAAAGTTTGAGAAAAAAGGTGGGATACCAGGGGAAGGTCGAAAGATCAAGGTAATAAAAAGGTTAAAGGGGGATGTTACATCGAAATTCGGAAGAGAAAAGGGGACGAAGCTGCGGGGCGGGGCGTAAAGCATACCAGCCGGCCGCGAGGACGAGGACGAGGACGAGAGAGACGTAGATGGATGGAGGATACGAGACAGATAAAACCAAAACCGAACCCTAGGAAATCTATATGAGAGAGAAAAAGAGAAAATAGATCAGAACACTAAAACAAAAAGCGACATCACTAACAAAAACAAAACACGAACTGATGACAATGGGTGGTGACAGACAGACAGACTGAAATGAAAAGGCAAGGCAAAGTAATAAACCAAAGCGAAACGTAATTAAACAAGAAAAAAAATAGCGAGTAACAAATAACCAACTAGGTACGTAGATAGGTATGTAGGTAGGTATGTAGGTAGGTAACGATCTAAGCAAGGGCACGATCGATGAGTGGGGTATCGATATCGATAGGGTGATGAGAGACGAAAGTTGCTTGCGATGTACGGATGGATGCACGGATGGATGGATGGATGCGCCGATGAGTGCGCCGATGAATGGGTGACTAGACAGATGCATGGATGAATAGATGGCTAGACAGATGCGCATGGATGTGTGGAGCGACGAATGAATAGGGTGGTTATCAGCCACCCTCCGTTTTTTGAATGGCGGACGGATCCAAGCTGTCGTCCGGATCATGCCTGGGTCTGGGTAGCAGCTGGGTGCTCAAGCCCAAGCCCAAGACCTGGAGGAAGGCGAGAGGATAGCACGGCACGGCACGGCACTGCGTCATGGGTAGTGGGTAGGCGGAAGGGGCGACGTGAGGCGGTGACGGTGATTCTTTCTCCCCAGGTGAAGAGTCTCCGAAGGGATGGATGGATGGGAATGGAGAGAGAGAGAAAAGTCCCATCAAAGGAATAGAAAACCAAAGATAGAAAACCAAACCAAAGAAATCAAAGAAAAGAAAAGAAAAAGAAAAGAAAAGAAAAGAAAAAGAAAAGAAAAAGAAAAGAAAAAGAGCAGCCGCTCAATAAAAAAAAACGCCAAAAAACACCAAACGCACAGAAGCGAGCGACGATTAACGTTTAAAGGTTATCCGAAAAAAAAGTAATCCACAAAAAAAAGAAAAGCAATCCAGCGCAGCGGGATATACGCAGTAGGTGGGTGGTATGAGTACGAACACTGAACAGTGTATGACAGACAGAGGGGTATGGGTGCCGTGCGATCCAACAGACAACAAGGAAAAGCGTGAAAAAGACGAGAGACACGGACGGAGAGCGATATCCAAGAAAAAGTTAGCGGTAGAAACCGAGATGGAGAGAGAATGGGAGGAAACAAGGCAAGCAAGCAAGAAAAAAGACTAACTATAGACGACTAAATGGAGCGAGTAAGTAAGTATAGATGAAGCCAGAGACGAGACGCGGAGAGACGCGGAGAGACGAGACGAGGAGAGACTAATAAGATACATGCAGCGAGCGCAGTGGAAAACGGCAAACGGAAAACGGAACGGGATGGGATGGATGGATGACGTAGACGTAGACATGGAAGTGGAAGATGGAAGTGCAAATGGAATTGGAAGTGGATAGGATCGTGGAAGGGCAGTGGAAGTGGATAGGGTTGTGGAAGTGGATAGGTCGTGGAAAGGCGTGGAGAGTCATAGCCATATTTTTGGGTTTTTCGGATTTTCTGAATCGTGGGATCGTGAATCATGCATGTATCGTGCGTGTGTGGGATCATGACGAGGGCGTTGTGGCGTTGTGGTGGGCGTGTGTGTGTGGCGACCATACCGTATGGTCGGGTTGTTGGTTGGTGGATAGATGACGGTAGGGGATGGATAGAGGATGGGATGGTAAGGGATGGGATGGTGAACTAGGAATAGGGATCTTGACGAAAAGCGACGAAAAGCGACGAAAAAAAAAAACAAAGTCCAATGCAAAGCAGAGGCAAGAGGCCGAAAAAAAAACGCGCCCTCAAATCCCCAACCTAGACGCAAAATACCCCGCCCGCGACGCCGAGCGCACATGCCCCATACCTGCCTTTCCCCTATCCCCCCTCTCCCTTGTACTACCACCACTATACTCATAATCATCCACAACCCCCCTCTCCCTCTCCCTCTCCCCATCAGCGGCGGGATCCACCTCTCATGCGCCTCCGCCTTCTCCTCGCTCGTGCTCCTCGCCACCATCCTTGGCGGACTCGGCGTCGTGCTCGGCGTCGTGGAAGACAGCGACAGCCGCCGCGGCTTTGGGGGTACGAGCGGCGCGGGGGTTTGGGCTCTACTGTACTGTGATCCAACCCCATGCGACGACCCGAGCCCAACACCAGGAAAAGGCGCCGGCGTAGAATACCTCATCGGCAACGACGGCACCGGCGGTACAGGCGGTATCCCCAACGCCGACGGCGTAGGTGGTACGGGCGGCGCGGGCGTGTACGATCTCACCGCGGGGGTCTGCGCGCGCATGGGGCCGGGGGTATGCGATCGTGGAGGCGTCGGCGCGGGTGTATGGGCGCGGGGCATCGACGCATGCGCTGCGGCGGCGGCACTGGCGCTCGAGCTGGAGTGCCCGGGGCCGGGGGTGTGCGAGCGCGGGGCGGGGCGGGGGTGTGCGAGCGCAGCGGCGCGGAGGCGGACGGTGGGGGGCCGGGCGTATGGGAACGCGGGGGCGCGGGGGTGTGCGACCGCGTCGGCGAGGTCGGCGAGGTCGGTTGCTGGTGCTGGTGCTGGGAGTAAGAGTGGGACATGGCGGGCGTGGTGGGGCGCGAGGACATCGACGCGGAGCGTACGTGCATCGAGTTGAAGCGCGCCAAGGGTGACGCCGCGGCGGCGGCGGCGGCACTCGCGCTGGACGAGGGCGAATAGTGGGATTGGGATTGGGATTGGGAAGAACTGTAGGGCGTCGGGGACGTGGAATGCGCATGGGACATGTGCGCGGGGGATGGGGAGGGCGTGGGCGATGTGGCTGGTGCGGCGGGCACGTCGGGAGGAGAGACGCCCAGAGTGGTTGCGAGCGCGCGTAGCTGGTTGACCTCCGTGCGGAGTTGTTGGCATTCTTGTGATTTTTGGGTGTACTGGGATCGCTGTGAAAGGCGGCGTCAGCGCGCGTACACTGATAGACGCAGCAAAAATAAAGAAAGCTTACTTGTCTGATGGAAAAGAAAACGGAGCGACGGAGATAAGTAGTGAGTTTTTTTGTCAGGAACAAAGCTAGTGGGCTCCAAAGAGGCGCCGAGCCGAAATAGACGTGTGGCGACTCACCTTCGTAATTCGGCTTCAATTTTAGTATTATTAATCTCGAGGTCTTCGATTTTGTTTTTGAGGTTGTGTTCAGCGGTCTTGGCGGCTTTGCTGGACTCGGAATGGGCGAGGTGGTTCATGAGGATGGCGCGTAGCAGTGCTGCGCTGAGGAAGAGGGATGAAGTCTAACAAAGGAAATTGTAAGAGTCAGTTGGAATCAAAGGGGGGTAATGGCAGAAGAAAAATTTGTTTTCGCCATGCGAGTCATTCGGAGGAAGAGACGAAAGGGGAAAGGGTATGGGCAATGGGCACCAAGGCAAGCGCGGGTACGGGGGAGGGTAGGAGGGCAAGAAATGAAAGAAACTCAAGACGCACTTGGTCATCCTTCTCAGCAAGCAGCCATTCCTCGAGTTCTTTATAGAGAGAGGAGACCTCTTCTACCGAACATTTTTTAGCGGCGACTCTCGCCACCTTGTCTTCCAAACGGCGGACTTCTATGCGTGTCTTTGAGTGGTCGTGCGAGCTGTTGAAGAGGTGCGCAGTCTTGCGCTGGAGGACCTCGGAGTTGAAGTCGTTGAAGGTTTCCATGGCTGGGAACCGGCGGGGGGTGCTCCATCCGCTCGTCGTAAAGTCCATGCGGATGAGGCGCGAGGAGTCGCTGGTAAACTGCTCGCGGCAGAAGGGACATACGGGGGAGAGACGGGCACTGGTCTTTTCGACTATGGTTTGGATGCAGCTGGCGCATAGGACATGTCCTACAAGAAAAAGTTGAAATTTTTATGCCGAATAATAATAAAAAAGACATACCACAAGGAATGGAGTGTGGGAGACGGTGGGGGCCATATTCTTCTGCGCAGACGTCGCAGGCGCACCCGGGGGTTAGAGTGAGCATTTGGCCTGACGGTTGAGAGCACCGCTAGGGTGGGTGGGGGTAAGAAATAGAAAATTGCGAAAATAGGGCAAAGGGGAAATTTGTCGCTTGCACTCTTTCCAATCATCGATAAATACCAAATGCCTCTCTTCCCCTTTAGGATAGGCACTGCTTCACAAACAATCAACCTCCCTCTCCTCCTGCTTTTCATTTCCCTTTTCTTTCATGAGATCTATCTGACAGATGCGTATCGGCCCTTTCACTCCCTATCCAAGATCTACTTGCCTGCAGGTCGTCTGTGAGTGAATAATAAACACATGGTAGGGTTAGGGTAGCCAAACAAAACCCGAGTTTGGCTTCTCGGCAACGAACCTCGTGCCACGTCCAGCGCGGGAACGCCGAACGCTGAAACACGAGGTCAGCCCATCCATCATATCCCCTTGACGTGGCGCGTTCGTTATAAATGGACTGTGTCCTCACACAGAATTGGCCCCGCCCCCCTCACCCTTTCCTCCGATCAAAGTGTGCATTATCCTCCTCTCGTCTCCAGCGCCACCTCGTGATTTATCTCACCAGTTACCTATTGCATTCAGCTCTCCGTTCCGAGACGCTCGGTGCATCAATCCATTCGTCATCAGTAACAATAGACTGCACTATAAGTATCACCCCTTTCACCCATCCTTGGACTACTGACACACCGTGGCCTCGAACTTAAAAATCGATGCCATGCATAAAAGCAGCCGACACAAACATCCCACCCAATTCGAATTCCTAGCTCTGGTCTTTGTTTCTCTCTGGGCCTCGTCGCGTCATATCCCGCCTTCCCAATTCTCCGCCTCCGCCTCCGCCTCCTTTTCTGGCAATCGTAAATACACTCATCAAGGTCGCATAAGTACGTATGCTTGCCCTACGCCCTCCAACTTCCAGCGCCTTCTCCCCGCTTCGCAGCCTTCTCCGCGCCCCTCTAAGCACACATCACCCCCGCAAAATCCAGTCTAAGCCCGGGCGAAAAATTTTAAACATGACATTGACAGTCGGTCAGTCAGCAATCTTGTTAACCCCAGAATTCGCTGGAACTCGAAAGCCCACATCATCGACGCGTCGTATCCAATTGGAACCTGTCTACATGCGCAAGCATCAGTCAGCGACCCAGCCAGAGTAGTCAGCACAACTCCGGGATGCGCAGCGGAACTGTCGAATCGCCTCCCACGCCTTCCATCAGGCGCCGGCGGGGGGCAACGCCGCGTGTGTCCGCATTTGTGCGCATTTGTTCGCGTTCCCGAGTCAACTCTTGGTTTTTACTATAGCTCTCCTCCCTCGCCGCCGTTTGTGGGTGACACAATCCTACTTATACATATGGTCACCATAAAATGACGGACGCAAACTGTAACATACTTATTCATATTCATTTCCTATTTTATCCTTCGTTGCTATTTCCGGTTCCTAACACATAATATACTTCCGTCGTCCGTTCTCCGTCATGGGTGTGTTATCCTGTTTCTTATTCCACGTTCTCATTCCGTTTTTGGTGGTCGTGACCACTATACATACGGTGTTGTCACCGCCTCTCGAATGCGGGTTGTTAATAAATAACTCATTTCTATGGACACGCACTGGGGATCCCGGGCTACTTATACCAAACTTATACATAAATAGTGGATTAGAATATTTATAATAAACGTGAATGGAGTCGTGAAGATGATTTTTCAGTCGCCGGTGACTCGTCTCGCGTTGACCTGCGTAGTACTCTATATGCCGACGGTAAATGGTATATCTTTCCAACTTCATCTACGATCCATATAACAAGTTATGATTATGATCGAGGGTATGTAGTAGCGATTGCTGGCCATGATCGATGAACGCTCTCGAATAGCCCGATGGTGCCAGTTTACCGGCTTCACCCTACCCCTCGGCCTTCATGCTGACAGCTCTCTGAGCACAGCCTACACCGCGGGTGCGCAGCTGCTACCTCGATGAACGATGGATGATACACTGGCACGTTCGATGTCCATATTTGTGTAAAAGTATCGTTAATGACTCAACGGAGCGTATTTATGGGCTAGGGTATTTATGGGCTAGGGTTATAGAGGTATTATTGCTTTCATGACGGAGATGCGTCGACGGAGCTGGACCCCGTCACCGACCTCGGAGGAAGGCTCGGACGCGGGATAGGATATACTAAGAATCGGCACGGAAACGACGGCTGCGCTCGTGCGTGCCGCAGCGTGCATGTGTAGGTCAGGCTATGTATTTGACGATTTAATAGACTCCCCGAACTTCTTCCTCTACTCTATTCAAGTTCTCTGTCAACATCCTTTCTTTCTTGCCTTCTTTCTAAGTATTCCATCGATATGTATTATCTCTTTATATAATGTACCATGGATCATCGCATTTCTCAACTGAGAAGTCCTACGAGTCCACCATCGATTACCTATCTACATGACATCGAAATCAGCGTCGACGTCGGTATCTCTGGCGTGGGTAAATGGATTAATTGAATTTGAAACATATGCATGTGGATACTTGGACACAGACTAAGTGGTATCGGCATGCGCATCGAAGCACGTTAGTATGTCGACGGAACGGACATCTATTTGATTGCGGGCTTCGGAATCGGAGCGGGTGTGGTGACTAACAGTTTAAGTATTCTTGGTCTCTTTTTTTTGTCTTTGTCTTTTTCTTTTTCTTCCCTCTGTTCCGAGATGGGATGGGATGGTACTATGATCGATTATCGTGTTCATCGCGTGTATATATCAATCGGCGAGATCCGTGCGCCCAATGGGCTGGACTGACTGGACGTTTAGATATTTTTGGTTGCCTGTGCGATCTCGCTTTCAAGTTCTGGATTCTCAGTGTCGACGCGCCGCGTGCACCAATGAATTCGTGGAAACGTTCGTTCTCTGGATAGAAATCGAGGAGGCATACACTTATGATGGTTTTATCTCGCGCTGTGGCGTATCCACGTACATATAATCGACCATCATTAATCCCCACACGTACACGCCCCATCGCTGGCTTGTCTTGAAAATTAAGGCAATTTTTCTACGCTGTCACCGCTGACCAAAGTGCAGGATGTATACAGATCTTCGTGTCTTCAATGGTGGGGTCAGAAATGAAATATCGATAATCGGAATCTCTTGAATATTATCTCGAAAGGGCATTGATTAGAAAGAGATTGTATTTACATCAATATGTCATGACGCTCCGGCCTATTTTAGACTTTCACTGGATTCCGGACCTCACTAGTCACTGCGTGTGCTGGAAGGCTCCGGAGCTATAATTATTTAACAAATGGGGACCGGGTTACAAGATCTATGACTGTAATAATGCAGAGATGTCTGCAGCGTCCTAAAGCCAAGTCGCATGCGCCATGGGGATTGAGAATGAGCAAAGTACGACGTCGACTCGGACCGACGACGGGCATTCAATTGGACGGACGTCACTTGATACACGCACGCGCGCTGTACATGTCGCGTGTATGTCGCGTGTCGGACGCGACGCGTTAACCACGCCTTATATAACGGCGCCACTCATTTCAACCAGACACCACCGTGATAGCGATCCTCGTGCACAGTGACATACCTTTGCGGAGATTGGACGGTGCTCGAGCTTTGTTCGCTCTCAATTTCTGCAGCGACTACCCACGTCACGACAGTATACTTGGTATACTAATACCCCCCGTTACTAGTAGTACCTCCTTTCTTCCGGACGCGATGTGACATATTGACACCCCCCGCATCCCCGCACCTCTTGTGGGGCATTCATTACAGCAGAGCTAAAGTCGAGGATGTGTCGCTCAAGCTTATGATTCATCGAGACCCGAGTTGAATTGAACTCAAACAGACAATTGGCGCGATTAAAGCACACGAGGCGGGCGATAGTTGACATCCACTCTAAAAATCTGACAGGAGAGGCGTGCCGATAGCTACACTGTACATATTCGCACAATAATCTTCTCTGGTGCGTTAATAGAATAAGATCAGACTGAATGTCAATCGTTGGGTAGGTTATAATATTCATCCTTAGCCCATCCTCATCCTCATATAATGATATCCTATTTTCATGTTTTCCTTAACGCCAATCTCAAGCTCAAACACACACAACGCAGAATGTCAGGTGGGCGACACTTCAAGGTATTGGACGCGGCCCAGAGACATTCTTTTCAACCAGCATCGCATACTCGCACGGAAATCGAAGTCGTGGCTTCGGCGCGATATGATAATTTAGAGAATCCAAGTATCTTGTACATCTTCTCATCACAGGCACTAGTTTATCCGAGATAGTGTGATGACAGTATGAAAAGTTTGCGTATTCTTCAATATGCCATTCAAGGTTCATGTCTAGATCTTCTCCAGATTTCTTAGACGTGACGGAACAAAAGTATATGGAGGCAAGTACTACAATCTGCCTGACGAGCGTGCATGCATTCACCTACGGGATTTTCTGCCTGATAAATGTAGAATATTTTCAGTTTGAATTCAACGAAGATAGGTCCGACGCGCTCCATACATGTCACCTGGAAAGCAACGAAGGATCAAGTAGAAGGGCTCAGTGTGCTTTATTCAGCATAAAGGCTTTAGCCACTTATACAAGCGTATCATCCAGAATACGCATTCTATGAACCAGCGTACTAAAAATAACACGGAAGAACTCAATCGTGGTTATACGAACTTGTGGCCAACCAGGCATTTGGCACGACCCCACGATAACGATATCATTGCGTGTGTCGCTGAGTTGTTCACGATTATGAAGCTTCTCTTACGCTATGCCTTGTCAAGAATTCCTTTCCTTCATTCCGAGTTCGCCTTTACGCCATGTCATCAACTTCGTTCATTGCCGCTGAATTGATTACATGATTATCTTCTTGACATTATCACACCCATCTACGGCATTTTACTTTCGAGTTCACTATATGAATGTGGGTATGGAATTATAAGCACAGACTTCTGTGCTATCAATATGACTGTGAGATTGAACCATTATCAGAACCAGAAGTCATCGTACGCTTCTTAATAGAATATATTCCAACGAAACTTGAGACCTTACATAGACAAGAAGGGCCTAAAAATGTAGTTGAGTGAAGATATCACGAAGGTAGTTGAACTACCGAAAGGCAGATTGGGAGAATGGCCTTCAGGGAGGGAGAAGCCTACGCACAAGTTCATGTCCACGGAAATTGAAACAACGAGTATTCAGGGTCAGTCAAGACTAGGTTTCTTGCAAAGGACACTTAGTACAGAGTCTACGCCATCATTGAAGACCAGTTAATCCACTGATAAATCGAAGAAGCTTCCTAATGCCGAGTGCCGTTCCTCGTGCATGGACGCGAAAGTGATAAATAAAACGCAATCGGAGTTTGCAGCTTTCAGTCCGGCATTTGTCGAATTTTCATTAGCTGTATGCACCAGATGTGCGGGAACTTGAATTAATAGTGTCGATATGACGGCATACAGCTCCAGGCGGGGCTGCGGGGACGAGACTGGAATTTGATTCGTAAAGAACTTTAGCAGATGAACAGCAGGGAAGTATACTCTAGGCGTAGTGGACACCGTAATCAGAAATTCTGCTACACATCGTACAATTGCAGGGCGGGGAGGGGGAGCAGATGGCATATCATGCAGGGATAAAAGAGCAGAGATGATAGAGCCGAGATGATAGACGTTAGTATAATGGTGAGCCAGAGCCTGGGGCTGGTGGGAGCGACCAGAGCCTGAAAATCGAACACGCGGCAGCCAGCCCACACGGTACCGTACACAGCGAGACTTCCGCTGTGGTATATAGGGACCTACAGTAAACTCTGCTATTGTGGATTTTGACCGCGATCGCGCAGCTCGCGATAATCATTCTAGCTCTGAAGCAAAGCTTTACAGGACTCCAAGCCCCTGAAACGCAGAAGCAGACAGACGGAGGAGGTCCGATTTCCGAGCCGCAATCCGTGCAGACGCAAAAAAAATAATGCAGCACTGAGATGTAGGTAATGCGCTCGCGTGACCTTAAGGGGCTGAAGAGAAACTTTTAGTCTTTAGCGATATCCTCGAGGCAGAACGAAGTAGAGAGCTCGCGGGCCAGAGAGACTGCGATCCAGGATGAGAGGCAAGAAGAAACGCTGTGTACTTACGGAATTCATGTTAGGATTCGATCGCGTTTGAAGTGTCGGTCCGCGGCCAATCCCCTACTGCGTGCCCGCCAAGAGCCGAGTATAAAGTATGGACGAACGGGCGTGTACAGCGAGCACAATGCCGACATAGTGTACAAGGTCCCTGAATGGTCGACGGCGACGATGCCGACATTGGTATTGGCATCGACAAAGTAGATGACAGATGTGGGGCATGGCCCAGCAATAAAGACGCCGGGCAGACGTTTAGCTAGTAGCATGCGGCTCACAACATGCAAGTTCCTGACGGTGCATGTGCCAGCCAGAGGCGAGATTAAGGTAGTCCGATCAGCGATTCCCCACGAGAGACGCCGTCATTCCGAATCGTACAGCCCAATCGCCCATTACGAGAAGCATAATACCCATACCAGCAATCTTGCGCAGTTCAGGATGAGCAGCCGACGAGGAGGGAGAGACCTTCCATTCTCGTCCAACGATAAGACGCACTGCTCGAGGCCGGGAAGTTCGCTTCTCGATCGTTTATGGGTGATCAAGCTATCTGCTTCTTGTGCATGATTCCTGATGCGTGGTTAATCATGAGGGTGTTGATTTAATGAAGAGAGGTCGTGATGGCTTCGACGCTGGCAAGGGTCACGAGCCTACGAAGAAGAGCCTTCCAAGACCTACCCCAGACCACGTTTTTGCAACGCGTCTGAACTATGCTGGACAAGTCATGGAAAGACGTATGGCATCCAGTACACGCGTCGGCTTCAAAGCTTCTTCGTCGACTAGGATAGGAGAAGAAGTATTCTAGTCCACCCATGAATAGCTGGGATAATGAAGCAAAACCGCGGGGTCAGAAAATATACAATGTAGGCGGTCAGAAGAAGGGTAATGTGGTAGATGATTAGATACAAAAATATGAACACTCACGTCGGTTCTGACACTTCATTATGCGTATGAACAAAAAATATCCGCCGTGCGCCACTGTGGTCTTCGAGTTGATGCGTCTTACGAGCAAGCCGTAAAGTTCGTTCCAGTGACGCTCCGCAGTGCCTTGGACCCATAAATGACGAAGGTATCCCGCGTTGCATCATCCTGATTGCTATGATCCGGACCATACTATGATGTATGATGGTCGGTTACTTCATAAGTATCCAGCGATGACCTCGTTGGGTATGTAGAAAGAAAGTATTAGGACCAATTGAAACACTTGAAGACCCGGACATGCGTACGCTGGTGAGGACGAAGAAGTAAGAGACAAGGCATTTTTAATGTCGACCCGACTGGATGATTTGATCCCACACAGAAGAACCATACCCTGTGAGGTTTGTCATGTACTTTATGAGCTGTCACGCGCACGGACGGTTCAATAGTACCCTGCATATATCCTGGCGAGCCAAACCAAATGACTTCAGAGGTCACTAGTCACTCTTGCTTCTTGAGACTGAGCCCTGAAAGAGACCAAGTCTCCTGGTTCTCCATAAGTACTTCGAAGGTCGTCTCAGATGAGGGTCGGGGAACAACGCACCAATGGGAGTCTGAAAGCAGTCTCCTCGGCAATGGCAGTACCTGCGAAAGGGCCGGTTTTTCGAGGCCATCCGCATTTCAATCATAAGGTCATCTAACACGAGATGGTGATGGAGAGGAGAGAGTTGACGATGGCGAAAGAGCGGGGAATGTTTGAGGTTTATAGAACGCCATGGAACTTGCTGGCGTTTTAAGGGACCGACTCGACATAGTATGTAAGCTAAACCCAAAACGGGAGCAGATAAAGCCAGAGATTAGATGCTGATCAATTGGAAAGTAGTACAGATAACCACATGCTCTATGTATTTACCTCCCCGGTCCGATATTTCCTGCTTTCTTGGTCCACGTCGTAATTTCGTCTTTTTGTTCAATAAATTTGATACTGGCTCCATCTCGAAGAAACAGTCGCCAATTTACGGAGACTGCTTCGTTACTAGCGCCCAATTTCTGACAATCATTGGATCCATCTCTAGGGTCCTGCCGAGATCATCTCCTCCACGGAAGACGTCAAAGATATCACTATCGGTAGCGTATTTGTATCCAAGTGATGCTAAGAGCAGTGCGATCCATGTAGAGCGAGCGCCGTAGAGCGCACGCTCGTCATGGTGTGGGACATACCGTGACTGCAATACTCCCTCAGGTAATCTACGAGTGCTTATATTATTTCGAAGTTGAAGTTGATGACTATAGCGTCTAGTAGCGCATAAGTAGATCATCTCCTTGGAATGGTGATAAAGATTGTTTGTATAAGGATACCAGCTAATTTACAACATCAACTTAGATTTCTTCGCGAACGGTAGAAAGTGGTTGTCAAGATATGCTCTTCAAACAGTGGCGTGGACGCCAGTATGTGGGACCTGTAGAACGGAGGTTCAGGCTTATGGAAAGGTCGCAAAGGTAGATATACGTACGCTGCTCGTGATCCCAAGAACCTTAGCGATCGCGTTGAATTCAGCCTCAGTAGGCTTACTCTGGCCAGTGACGACTGGGAAAGATTGAGATAGTCAGTGAACTGCATCGATAACCCTGTAGTCAATTGCTCACTGTCAATGACATGCTGCTCAGATTGGCCGAGGGCGCTTGCGATCTGACCCCACGACAACCCTAATTGGTGTTAACCGGTTAATCGATACTAGTTCTAGGAGATATGCATTCAGATATTGACGTACCCTTCTTCTCCTTAGCAGCAGCGAGAGCGGCGCATTGTGCGTTGGGTGCCATTTCTTAGATAGTCGATGGGGTTTGTGTGAAAGAAGGTAGTTTGGAGGAAACGGATCTGTTTAGAGGAGTGTACGTGCAGTAGCAGATAATCAGTGCCTTTTATACTTCTTCGGTCATGATCATGTAGGCCGTGACCCGAGAGCCTGGAAGCAAGAGGAGTGCATAAAGGGCCGTCCTTCTGGATTGATGGTCTCCACGGCCAGTAATAGACAAATTTGCATTGGCTAGAAGAAGGTGAAAGCGGAATAGAGATGTCAGATGATTGGTCTTCGTTGATAAGATTAGAGATAAAGCGACTGTCAGTGGGATTGAATCATCTTCGCTAGTTATAAATAAGGCTCGGGGACACAATCGCAATATATTTCATTCTAATGTATTGGACTAGAGTATATGTAATTGAAACCGTGGTCGCTCCATGTCAATGCGCCCCTCGCTTCTTCGCTCTCTGAGTCGAAGGACGAATATGAATGCTATTATTATTATTGACAGGAGAAATTGTATACGTCGTGAGGAAAGGCGTATCTCAACGTTAACGTATCTAGGGGCGGATTCGGCGCAAACTTAGAAAGATGCGAACGCACGAGGCTCGCCGCTCAACCTACTTAGCAGAGAGCTGAAGGAAGTCAGAGTCATGTATCCTCGAGTCTCTGCATAGATGCATATAGATTTATTTCATTTTTCTTCGCATTTTATATAATATATGAGTGCCATGTTATTGTCGCCTCCTTGGAGAGCCTCAAGGTGATTCGGCAAAGGAATTTATGTCCACACATGATCCATAAGTTATCATTTTTTGATTGAAATCTGCTGAAGCTATGCAGAAGAAGGCTCATCTAATCCGTGAGGCTACATATCTATTTTGAAAAATTGATATTCGTAAACAGTAGATAGAAACTAAGGGATCTGTAAATTTTGAGAAGAATTGAGGGGAAAAAACTGATTTTTAAACTCCTGGAATTTTCAAACTCCTGGTAAATGATGGTAAACCATTGGAATGATCTTCGTCCACTTCTAATTGATTACTGATTACTCGGCGGTGAAAGCTATCAGATCCTCATGAATATTGCAAACGATTCCGAAACTGCATTGCGGAAGTGCCAGTGGGAACCGATGGTGGCCTCCCAGGTCTTGATCCGAGTCGTCCGAGTTGATCTTAAACGCAGCCGAAGACAAGTTTGAATTGTCTCGTGCGTCGTCGGCATCTTCGGATTTTTTCTTGCCCTCCTCGAGTGTAATGAATTCTTCATCCACCATGTCCTGACCTCGCGCGACTTGCGTTGCATCTGGGACATTCGTCTCTGCCGACCCAACGAGACGAAGAGCAGGTTTCCTGGGCCACGACTCGCTCACCAGCATCGGATATAACAAGATGCGCTCGGCCGCGAATTTACTTTGACGGGATATTAAGCTAAGCTTGGTAAGGTCAGCTGGTCGGTAGAGCATCCCAGCGATCGAGGTCCAGATTTCCGTTGGTACCTTACCAACGACGCTCCCAGGATGCCTATGTTCCCCAAAATATGTTGGAGAGTTGGGAAGATTGTCGAGGTCGTGGCAGAGAAGAGCATATCCGAGCCGAATGACTGCTGTTATTCCCAGCGTAGACGGAGACTGGGCATAGAAGGAAGGGAGAAACTGCAGGGCTGCAGTATGTTTGAATGATTCCTCGGAGGCACTGAGGTCAACGCGCACAATGACAACGTGAAATAGCGAGATGATGATTCCATATACAATGGTCTTGGCCTTGGGGGGTGTCTGCGTGACCCGGGTAAAAAGATCAGCTACGGCGGCCTGCATATTCGCCTCATCGTCAAGACGTGTCCCCCAGAGCATACAAAGATCCTCTCGCAACCACCGCCAGGACGAATCCTCGTTCGGGACTGGAATACGCCTCCATTCCTCCTCCATGTCAGTCATGCGCTTCTCGACAGCCACCTGAACCAAGTACGTCGTTAGCTTCTGTGTCTTCCTCAAGGGCCAGGGGTCCGTAGCAAGCTCGAAATTACGGATGTCAGATCCTACATTCCCGAATTTCAAGATGGATCCCATTAACGCCTGATAGAAGTGTAGGCGAACCATTTCGCACTTTGCAGGGTTTTCGAGAATCTCGTCGAACTGATGCAGCGAGGTAACGACATCTCCGGAAGCGTGCTTGGATTGGTACATTTGAACGAGCTCCTCGGAGACTGGAGGATAAGATACTTTGCGGCTGGTATAGCGATGTCGAATAGGAGTAGCTGCGGTGTGTGCACGTTGGCCATATGAATCGTACCCAATGCATCGGAGAAACACATTTTTAGGAGGCATGTCCTGGAGGTTGAAGAGCGGAAACCCATCGACTGATTTATACTGATGATTAGCACTGAACAGTAACAAAGAATATCTTCTCCTCCCGAGGACAAGAGGTGCCACTCACCGTAAAAAATCTCATTGTCTGTATCTATCTCATACACCCACTCGATGTGGAGGTCATTTTCAGGGCGATCTCTGGTAATGATTAACTCATCCTCATCGCCGTACTCATCGAACCTGGCCTGTGGATCGTCAGCGGCGTCAGCCTCCGTGCGCAATTCTTCAAGTTTCTTGTCCAATGAGTCTCTGAATCCCTCGAGCCATGTTCGGTACGCTTCGCCTCTTGCCACTTCATGCCATAATTCTATTCCTAGGCCTGTAAGTTCGAGTGGGTGAGGTCCTTCATAATCGTGAATGGGAATCGACAATGATACCTGACGGATAACTATCCCAGGGGTTGTAGATCCTGTGATACCAGCCTTTGCGACGATAGACTTTGTATCCTCGGGTTCCCATTCTTGTAGATTCACGGGTGGAGAAAGTTGTAGCAGTACGCCTGCAGCGGTAAAGTACTTATAGTATTTGGGCAGGCCAGATACGTACACGCTTTATTAACCAAGGCGATAATAGGAAGAGTCAGAGTGGCCAACGCGACAACGCAAGTCGCGAAAATATGTTTTGTTCTCACATTAATTATTACATCACAAATTAGCCGTTTTGATGGTAGTTTCCCGGTGGCACCGTGGTAATTACTAAAATAATCCAGGAACGGTGTCGGTGTGTATCAAGGCCACAAGGTGTGTATTGCAGGGAATCGGATGATGGATCATCCGACATGGATGTCATTGGAATGCATACGTATTGCAAGTTGACCATGAATGAAGCTTTGAAGTAGGTATGTACTATGTACTACATGTACAGTTGGCTAAGAGCCTAAAGCATGAGGCGATAAATACATGTGTAGGGGACCGGGGTAGGAGCGTCCAGTGAAATAGACCCGGAGACAGCCAAAGACCCTAAATAAGAAGATGAAGGACGATAATTACTTGTCTTGCGGCAATTATTTAAATAAACGGAGGTAGTCTTCTTTTGAGGAATCCGCGCCTCAGCGATTTTTCATGTCGGCAGGAGAAGCTGTATGGCACTGTCGGCGACATCTGGGGTTCGGTTTGGAAGATTAGGAACGATCTTTGCGAGTCTGGTCTTGATTTTTCTGCGTTGAACTTGTAGTTTCCCCGGGAGACAATGGGGGTGACAGCTTCCATAGAGTGAGATGAGGTGCATCAAGATGTTGAAAGGCGTTTGGGTTTCGTGTATGGATAGCATCTCTAAGGTCGTCAATGAGCTCGCCAAGATCAACAAAGGAAATACTTAGACGCTGGCCCAGCGCCAGCCAAGACATAGGATAATGTAACAGAGCGGTTGCTCTGGCCGGCCAAAAAAGTTGGGATGTTGGAGTGTCTCGTGGCAGACTCGGACAATAATAATACGACGATCGGTGAGGTGCGCACTTGATTCGACGATCTCGATTTACTATTAGTACGGCCGCGTTAGAGCAGGGTTTCCGACCATTTTACAGGGCATCAGAAGCTGGAAAAGAAAGCCGCTCCACGACAATTAAGGGATGGTGGCGGCAAACGCCGCGCTATTGTTTGTCCCTGTATCATTCCTTCGGCTGCTGAAGATTTGGGTAGCTCATCGTCGTCGTTTCCTCGTCATCCTCAAGCTTCCATCCTCAAATCCGTCAAGATGGTATGTCTAATCCTCACATATGCTTCCAGAATGACTCTCCGGATTTCGATATCCTTTTTTCTGCTCCAAAATCTGTTCATAATGGCTGGATTGCGAAGCTGACCGACGGATGATCTTCTCTGTAGCCCCCCAAAAAAGTCAAAGCTCAAAAGGAGGAGACCACCGTCTCCCTCGGTCCCCAGGTCGCAGAGGGTGAACTCGTCTTCGGTGTTGCGCACATCTTCGCGTCGTTCAACGATACCTTCGTCCATATCACCGATCTGTCTGGCAAGGAAACCATCTCGCGTGTCACTGGTGCGAGCCCCAGTGTTCTGGCGTCAAAGTCAACGAACCTGACTCGTTCTATTTCATATTTCAGGTGGCATGAAGGTCAAAGCCGATCGTGACGAGTCCTCGCCATACGCTGCTATGTTGGCTGCCCAAGATGTCGCCACCCGCTGCCGCGAAGTTGGTATCACCGCCCTCCACATCAAGCTCCGTGCTACCGGTGGAACTGGCACCAAAACCCCCGGCCCCGGTGCCCAGAGCGCTCTCCGTGCTCTTGCCCGTGCTGGCATGCGCATCGGACGCATTGAGGATGTTACTCCCGTCCCCACTGACTCCACCAGACGCAAGGTCTGCAATACGCACCTTAATCCGTTTTCCCCTGCTGATTATATCTGTTTTTGCTTTTCAGGGTGGTCGCCGTGGTCGTCGTCTGTGATTGTACTCGCTTCTTATTTGCTTTGGCATAACACCGTCTTACCTCACAACGATTCCTTGTATTCATGTTATTGCTCAATGCAAAATGTCGCCGCTCGACGCGCATCAGGTGCATTTTAAATGACCTGACCCGCGGTCGTCCACTCCAAAACTTTGCTGTGTTGGCGTTCTGAGTTACTTCGAACTCGATATCGTGTGCTATTTTGTGCTAAGAGATGACTGATCAGTTGATATGAACCTGAGATCGATTTCAGCAGTTAATTTCAAGCGATTTGTCCTGCCCTTGATTAAGTAGTGGAATTTCATATTACTTTTTCTTTCGCTCCTTGTTCATCACCTCCACGACGAATTTTGTTTCCATGTCTATCTCACACGGAGTGGGGTGTGGGCCATGGGTAACGCGAATAAACATAATGATACAACTCCCATTTTGTTCTTCCCTACTACAGTCACTGGCACTACATATATCTGAGGAGCTTGTTTAGGCCCTATTCTTACTCGCACGCGCCCTCTTCTGACAATCTCATGGAACTAAAGTTGGTCTACCGTGCCCTACGCAAAATCTCTGATTGGACAGTGACGGGATACTATTCGGAAACTTATGTGGAGGGTCAACAGAATGTGCCGAAGGATGGTCCTCTTATCATGTATGTTCTTTTTTGTCGCGGTTATTGGTACTGGTACCTAATGGAAGCAGAACACTAATCTGATCTTTGCCTCGCCTTTGCAGTGCATCGACGCATCATAATGAAATTATAGACATCGCAACGCTGGGTGAGTAGCCGATGCGCAAGTCATCCCGGAGACCGTTGAAAGTAACATCAAATGTGCTCCAACAGCGGCGACGATCCCGCACCGACGGCACGTCTCCTTCTGGGCCAAGTCGACGATGTTTGCCAACCCCATATCAGGCGCCATACTCTCGTCGTCCGGCGCTATTCCTGTCAGACGGAACCCCAACAACAACGGCTCCGGCTCTTCGCCGCCGTCTGGGTCTGCGAAACCCCACGACCCCTCATCTTCCTCTTCCTCAAGTTCCTCAGGTTCATCTTCCTCAGCAAGCAGCGCGGAGGGCGCCGCTCGGTCGGCGCTGTTCCGCGACACCTCGAAGGCGCTCGCGGAGGGGCAGGTCGTGGGGGTGTTCCCGGAGGGCACGAGCTACACGCAGGCGAGCATCGTGCAGGTTATGCCGGGCGCGGCCTGGGCGGCTGTTGAGTACGCGCGGTATGTGCGTGAGCACGACGCTGGGAGGTCGGAGGTGCATGATGTCGGCAACGGCGGGGGAGGAGGTGGGAAGGGAAAGGAAAAGGAGGTGGAGACGGGGCTGAGAATCGTACCTGTTGCGATTGTGTATACGGATAAAGCGCGGTATTTGAGTCGGGTGAGTCACTTGAGGGCTTCTTTTGGTCGTCTTGGATGTCCGTGCTGATTGCTAATTCGCCTTCTCTTGCCGTGCTGTGCTTAGATTTCCGTCAAGTATGTGTTATCGTACCCCTTGGTCTGAAGACGCAATTTTTTGACGGAGCTGTTCTCATGAAGATACGGAGAGCCTATTTTTATTGATTCCTATGCAGGAGAACTCTTCGAAGGAGATCCCGATGAGGCTTCGAAAGTAGTCGTGAAGAAGGTCATGACGCAAGTGGAGAAACAATTAATAGAGATGACTGTCAATGCCCCGGACTGGTATGTCCTGACTCTTGAAAGTCGTCTGATTTGGGTGTTAATGGTATCGCATTGCTAATAGGGACACTATCTGCGCTGTTTCGATGGCTAGGAGCATTCTATGGGGTGATGAGGACAGGGTTCCGTTGAAGGACTGGGTGGAGGTCTCGCAGAGGTTCGTTGCTCGCTTCTCGTCTGTGGAAAGAATCATCACTTATTGACTCACCTTTTTCATAGGCTAGTTCAGATCTTCGACCAACCTCCAGAAACAGCCTCGTCTGATCGCCATGAGTCTATCCTGCAACTCAAAACAGCACTCACGAAGTACTACGCCCTTCTACATTACGCAGGCATCAAGCACTCCATCCTGCTATCGCTTCTCCCACTCTCAACATCATCTATTCTTGACATTCCTCCACCAAATTCCCTCCCAAGCAGCGCCGTGCTCGCTCGACCCACCCTATCTCTCCTTACCAGTCTTCCGCTTGCCCTCATTCGTCTGATCCTGTTCGTGCCTCCGCTGCTATTACATTTCCCGGGATACTTTACCGGCCCTCTGGCAGCGAAATGCCTCGCAGCTCCTGGAGAAGAGGAAGCTGCTGCCCAATTCAAGGCTGTTGGTGGAGGCTTGGGGGTCGGGGCTAATATAGCCCTGGCGTTGGGCATTTTGTGGAAACAGAACAAGTTGGGGAGATTAACTGCCCTGTTGGGTTTGGGCGTGGGTGACGAGAGGCTGCCGTTTTTGAAGCGCGTTTTGGGACTTGTGGGCAGTGTTTATTTCGGTGTTTTGGTTCTTGTCAAGTGGCATAAGCTTCTGGTCAAGGGTACGTTCACCGTTTCCCTTGGTCTTTAAATTTTTATTGACGACACATGCCTGCCTCTCAAACAGCCAACTACAGACAGTGAGTACTTTGCATTTCTTGGTTTTTAGTCAAGCTACCAATCTAAATTGGAATTCTTCCACCTTTTTATGCAGGTTACAGCAGCTAGTGACCTACCATAAACTCTTCTCTGCGTTCGCCTTCCCTCGTGTCGCTGATAGCCTCAGCACAGCCGAAGTCGACGCCTATAGCAGACCACCACTTCCGGCTGCGAATGTCTTCATCAAGAGAAGAGAAGCAGCAGCATCTTCCGACTCCAATGGTATTAATACGTCACAAGCGCGGCAGCCACCCAAACCTATCGCTGCTAGAAAGTTGATGAGACATTTGCTGCATGCACGGGCAAAGGCGTGTGTTGCCTTATCGGCCCACTTGAAGACAGCGGAAGATGAGACGTTACTGGGGTATTTATCGAGTAAAGGAGCCAAAATTCCTGTATCTTAGTGTACTTTATGTATTGTAATATTTGAGCTGTAAAACATTCAACTTTACAGCTGCAGCTTTTGTTTTCCGTTCGAGACGAACGGATGAGAAGTGTTGTCCTAAAATGGGAGCCCCTGAAGGGCTGTGCGACCAAGCCCGAGGCCCTATTGTTGCTCTAAACAAGAAATCGTCCTCGAGGCGTTGATGCAACCCTTGCAGCCGCGCACAGCTCTTGTCACTGTGTGCGAGGCTAGCGACATTGTCATCTAACGCGCTTATCCTAATCGACTCCTTGCTTTTTCCTACCCACTCCGAGCTACTACTTTCTGCATGCTCGTCTTACATTCTTCAAGTCGCTGCGATGTCTGCCTCTCGGAATATTCATGGGAGACATCGGGCAAACGACCTCACGCGATTGCTTGTGGTCATATATTCTGTCGCGAGTGAGCTTTTCCTTGTCGTTTGCAGATACAGCCGATTCGTTGACGGTGTCTGTAATCATAACAGCTGTCTCTACACCAATAACCCCCCGTTGTGTCCTCTCTGCCGAAAGCCTTACCAGCCGAACAAGATGAAGAAACTGCATGTTGACAAACCGGAGGATATCGATGATCACAAGGAAATCGATCTTCTGCAGAGGCTGGTTATTTCGTGGGATACACCCCAGGAACAGCTGGAGGAAATTACGACCGAGGTGGATTTATGGCTTGGACTCAGGTCGGACGAAGCGGTAAGTCATGCTCAAAGTTTTGGACGCCTTGTGAGGTCTAATATTTATCTCATCTTGCAGTGTATCGCATTGCGCAGGGCCCGAGCTGCGCTGACCAAACACCGAGAACTCAAGGAGGCAGAAGAGTTGCTGTTGGAAACCATTCATAGGTTAGAATTGGAGATAGAACGTTTGGACACCACCGTCGTAAATGAGAGGACCAGGTCAATGGTTACCTCAGAGGCGTATATGGCTAAGATTGAAGTTATGACGAGGTGTGTTGTTTTCACAAAAGGTTGCAGGGATGCCCACGTTTCCTAACTTTTACCCTTTCGTGTTCTTTCAGCGAAGTCGGTTATCCTTGTTCTCGACTGATTGTTTTCTGATTCCATTCTCTATTCAGATGATTGAGGTGCAATCGGAACTTGCCAGTTTGCAGTCTCTAACCCACAGGTATACCTACAATAGAAATCCTCTTCCTCCACCTCCGGAACCCATTTCGACCGACCAAATCCCAACATTTGAACAAGCTGTTTCCGAGTCAGGCTCAGGCGTCAGATTTGCGGAACTACCGACATCACCAAGGTCAAGATACCCATTCGAAGTGGAAAGCCGACGAAGCCGAAAAGGGAAAACAAATTCAGCAGAGCGACGGCATGCATACGAGGATCCAAGATACCACTTGTCACCTAGAACACAGACCGCGCCAAATCGTCAAGCCACTCCAACCTCACACTATGTGCAACCGCACATTGCCCCACAAATGCCCATCTACGAGCAGTCTTCCAGTCAGTCAACGCGGTCAACAGGTCTACAGCTCCATTTCGAGAGCACAAACCAACCTCTGGATGCGTTCGCTCTAACGCATGCCTACCTCAGAGAGTACTCATCAGGCTTCGTCAACGGACAGGAGGTCGCGAGCGGCAGGCGAATAACTGAACCTACTGAGAGCTACTCGTCGACTCGCCAGTCGTATGCCAGCAGCAGTCGCCATCCACAACAGCCAGCAAGTGCCTTCGAGCCGCCCATGGAGAGCTACAGAGCACCCAGTGCAAACATATACCAGAACCAGCCATATTCAGCACCTGTAGCGAGCGAAAGATCGCCACGGCCCACCCATCGCAGGCAGAGCACGGCGGAATCGTCGATAATCTCTTCGGCCTCGTCCTTAGCCCACGACAGGCCTTCGTCCAGATCGAGACCGAGATCACGCCCTCGCGAATCATCAACCACTACACAGGATCAGCAATTCAACAACCCGTTGCTGGCTTCGATACTCTCGAGCAATCCAGCGAGATCTCCGTCGAGTCGACACTCAAACGGCCTTGCTTCTCCTCGAGCCCCACGATCGCATGCCTCGGTCACATTCAGTCAACTCGATCAACCACAGCGACCCAACTACCCTGAGCCACCGTCAAACTCTCCCAGCCCTGTTCCTCCGGCAGCAAGTGATCACAGAAGCTCGCCTTCCGCTTCCGCTCGGTCTCGCCGGACCCTGGAGAGCGGGTCCTGGGGCACGCCGACCCCTTCACATCTGGCATCAGGAAGTCTGATATCGGGCTTGGCGGGTTTCCGCAGCGGTGCCGAGCCGGTGTTCGAGGGCGGGCAGGAGATCACGGCGTTCCAGCCCCTGGGCTCTGACGGTGCGAGTATCAGGACGCGCCAGACCTCGTTCAGTGATCTGTCCTCTGAGGCAGCGGCGCCGCATTCGTCTCCTGTGAGACCTATACAGTCTATGGTCGGTGTCCTTCCTAGCGAAGGAGATGGATCGTCTGCTCGGTCCAGCCGAGACGAACGCGAACGCGAGCACACGTCTGGCTCGTACCGATCTCCTACCTCTATTGACACCCATTCGAGTCGACACAGCAACAGCTGGGAAGCTGGTGCATATTCAAGTCGTAACCGAAACAGCTTCGGGTCTGGGTACCAAGCAGAAGACGACTTCTCGCAACACCGCGACAATGCAAGCTCCACGAACGGGTCCTCGAACCAGCGGTATGGTCGTCCAGCTCGCGAGGAGCGCGCAGCTTCTTACCGATCTCCGACATCGGTCGACACGCGTGCTCATGAAACGTGGGCGGATCCTCATTCCAGTGGGCAGGGGCATCCCACGAACGGCTTTTCATGGACCTACCCCAACGACAGACGTCCTCTCGGAGAGCCAGAACACCCACCCGCTAGCAGCTTGGGCTCAGGCGAGAGTACGCGTCATGGCCGGTCTCGCCGCTTAGCACGACCCCGTACGAATCTGCGTTCGCTCCCTGCGGAGTCGCCGTTCCCTGTTACTGTTGAATATACGGACGACGACCGGTATCCCGCCCAGCAGCGTGGCAGCCCTGGATTGGCCGCCGCACCACCACCACCAGCTGCAGTGCATATGGAGCCTCCGCCTCCGCCTGCGTTTAGTGGTAATGCCCTTGGGCTCGAGTTGACGACGGGCCCGACACCTATCAGCGCCCCGACGCCTGTTGTCTCCAGCCGGAGTTTCTTGCGGTCGTGGAGTCGCGAGCACTACGAGTCATGATCATGAAGAAGGTGCTTTGTCTTGGATACTCTCAACATACCCTAATAGATAAATGGATCACGACGTCACGAAGATTTCCATCTGGCATTGGATCACCCACCATATTGCACTAGCACACATACATCCCACACACATTCAGTCGCACTGTATTTTCTATATATCCTCCTTTCTTGTCCGTCGTTGTTACTGCCATTTTTGTTACTGCTGTCTGTTACAAAATCTCTGTTCTGTACATGTTGTACATGTACAGGCATACATGCCGTCCAAGCGGTATTTTGTATTTGTGACCACCCCGATCAATAGATATATACACTGGCTATAGACTGAACCAAGTCGATCCATGCTACCGCAGGTGGCGTTGATTATATATGTATTGCATCACGAGAGACCGTCACCTAACCCAAAACCGCCAGATCCTGGACGCTAATCAGACAGAATGTGCTGGGTTCTAATGTTCTAATTCAAGTCCTCTATGTTCCGGCTGTAAGTATTTTGGAGTGTGAAATCGGGGTTCGATCGACAGCGATTGAGTATCGATATGTCAGCAAAAAATCAGGGTGCTCGTCTGAGGTTCTGAGGTTCCAACTGCCTGGCGCAGTGGATATGAGGCTTCAGGATCTGATCGTGGCTCAATTGCCGCCTCATCCTTCGCTGGACAGGCTTTTTTGCTGCTTTGTTCGTTATCGATGGTATCCGATAGACGATCTATCCATGTAGGTAGGGAAGGAGTAGTTAGGAATGAGTTGAGAATGAGAATGAGGCAGCGTCGTTCCAGGCTTTCAGATGTTACGCCATGCTGGGCAGGGTGCCAATGAGGCTACCGGAGGGCACGTTCTTAAAAGCACGAAGACCTTGAGAAAAAACGGACAAGAAACATGACCGATACAGACTGGCTGGCTTTCAACGAACGTTTGTTGGGAGTTAACGCGCCCTTGTCGAAGGGCCTGGCTTCTAGTTGTGACGACGTGCCTACTGCGCTGCATGGCATGGCAATATCCACGAAGATGGTGATGATCAGAAGTACGTCCTGGGGTTGAATGGTTGAAGTCGGGGTAGTTCTATCGCGGACATCACGAAGACCACGAAGGACCGCGATGGACCTTCTTCCCATTCCAGTGGACCACTGAGAAAACCTGGGCTTATTGGCTCCATTTGGAGAGATGGCGAAATTATAATGTTTTCTCGTATTTCCCTATCCACGAGCGTCCGGATGAGTGTCGGTACGATAAGATCAAGCGCCCATTTAAATTGTGGTTGCCGAAAGACGGGAGAACTTGATCGAAGATATGAATAAACTCAAGGTGGAGGTGGAAAGGGAAAAGACAAATCGACAGTGTAATTTGGTTGTGTGAGCGATCCAAATATTCCGGCTGACATTTGGTGTGCTGCGAGAGTGAGTCAAGGAGAACTACCTGGGGGAAAGAATGGTCGTCGCCTTCGAAATTAGGTAGGTGATGAATGACCCATTTCTCGTCTCTGATAATGTGAGACAGAAAAGAGTCGGCGAGCACTGTCCTATCTATGGAGATTGTAAGGCTGTAAGCCCTTGATATAGAAGCTATTGTCCGAGAGAGAGGACCTCCAGCGAATCGGAAGTTGTCACTATATCGGTGATTTGGCATCCTAGTCTAATCTGGGCAATACATCAGAAAATTTCGTCCTAAGGATGGGTAAAAATGCAGGTACCGTAGGGAGTAAGTAAGGTCAATTCATAGGTCGTCCTATTACTTCTTGATGCGAGACATTGCAAGCATTGTCGTCAGATGTTCAAACATCTGGAACATGCAACGGCAATACAGTGCACATCCACCGTGATCCTTCGCTTATAGATAACGGAATGTTGCAAAGCGTAAGCAGAGGTTGAAGCAGCGGCAATTGTAGGTAGGGGAGGTGGTTCGTCGTACGAATTGTGTTGGAGATACGGACTCTTCCCCTTCCGCCCTCCATGCCGCGTTCCCCGAACCATGGAAGAGCCATCAATACCCAAAGCATGAGCAGCACCATCGAGATCAGACGCTGAATCCATACAATCCAAAGCTAAGAACGATGGAAGGAATTCTAGAGGGGTTTCGACGCTGAAGACAGCGCTGACGTGGCACCACCTGTTGCTACGGCAAGTTGTTCTGCTTGAAGGAGCCTGAAAACTGAAGGTGATATGCCACGTCTTTGAACTTGCATTGCAATGCTGACTGCAGAAACATGAGATTGGAAGAAAAATGAGAACATGGAGAAGAGTCGACGTACGTAGAACTGGGGCAGAACAGCTATATCCGGTGCAGTGTAGAGTACATTTTGCGTTTATTCGAATGATAAACCTATTTTTTTCGACTTCAACTGGAGTAGGCGGCGATCAAGATGATTTAAGAGCGTGTTGCGGTACATGGACCGTTTGCGGACGACGTTACCCGCACCGCCACGGCCAGTAGATTCGAAGTCTGGTGGTTCATGGTCACGCGAATAACGTTCAATAGCGGGTTTTGTGGTCTGCGTCAGGCTCGCGGTTCCGGCGCAGCCAGTGGAGTGACTAGAGGTGGTAGTTTTATGGTCAATTCGACGATACAGGGAGGAGGTAAATGAAAAGGTACACACTGTCTGTCATGGCTAGTACTGTGCGTCCTGTGGTCCTTCTCATCGATGTAAGCGAAAGCCGTACTGTTGCCAGAGACGATGTTGCCAGCCCATCCACATCTGGTGGAGGGAATGATATGTGAGAGTGAGCCGCAATGGGGATCACGCGAACGCGAATGTTTGATGTTGCCGACTCCACCACGTCCGCCGGAGAACTGTAGAATAGTCGTCAACGATGACGACAAGGAGAAGGAATGGTATGAATACTAACTAGTGTACTTTCAGAGGCTATGTACGTGTTCCCTGATGCCTTCTTATTCATTCGACTCAGCACGAGCCTCTATGGTGTCGCGAGATCGAGAACGGAGGTTGCCTGCACCACCACAGCATATGGAGTATGCCTGCAGAGATTTTAAGACAGATAAGCGATCAAGAGGATCTTATTAGATTAGTGGGCAAGCAACGCACTTGGTTTTGGCTGAGAACGGGTTCTACCTCGGGTGGCAGAAGGTGACAAAGAAATCGTCAGGACGAGATTCTCGTCTGGCACCGCAGGAGACAGAGACCTGGCGTAAGCTACCCAAGTCCTCCTCGTCATGTGGATTGCTGGAGAAAAACTACTGGGATAGAAGTGAACGAAACATAGGAAAGCACCGGAGCCGCGGAAACTTGGAAGTAGAACGTTCGGTTTCTGGCATTGATAGAGATGCGAGAAAGGAGCCTTATGAAAAAAAGAGATATCGAAGAGGGCGTGGCTGAAGAACGAAGCATCCGCAGGAGTTGGACTCCATCTGTGCGTACGTGGATGTTGAACGTTGAGGATAGAACGAGAATTGCGCGGATACCAGTCGCTGTCGGGCCGAGTTGGCCATTGTTTGTTCCAGACTGGTAACCGGTAAGATTTGAATTTGCTGAGGATATACCAAGTACGACACTGTCACACTGCCCTCCGGCACTCACACTCACACTCGATCACTCACACTCACACTCGGCATTCCGGCATCCCTCCTCAAATGTCTTATGTAACATATTTATCTCTCAAATTCTAAGTCCGTTAAAACTCAACGAGGCGCGCTCCCGCGCGCCAAAGATGAATATTCCCCACCCTCACCCTAACGCGAACCCTAACACGAACCCTAACACGAACCCTAACACGAACCTTAACGCGAACCCTAACCTAACCAACCATAACGCGAACCCTAACCGACCCTAACGACCCTAACCAACCCTAACATCCTAACCTACACCCTAACTGTGTGCCGTTATCGGCACGCTGATGCACGTGAGATGCCGGGTTCCCGAGTGTGAGTTACCGAGTGTGACACAAGGGGCAAACCTTGGGGCGGTCCAAAATGGACCGCCCTTGAGGCGGTTGACTGGCGGTTGAGTCGCGGTTGACGTTTTGCACCACGTGTTGCCAACACCGTTTCGGGCAGCAAATAGATAGCAAAATAATAAAATTAATTGATTATCCATATATCCCACAGATTCTGATAAGAGCTGTAGAAACGGACGCATTGAAAAAGATTTGCTGTATATATCTACCATATGGCTCCGCCACAATGGAGAATAAACATGGAATTTAAAAATAAAAATAAAAATAAAAATACAAAAAGCAGCCGTTTCTCTTCCTCCTCCCATGCCGCCCAACGTGCGCATTCCCTTTGTCTTTGAAAACTTCAAAGCGTGTCTCAACCACGTGACCGTTCATACATCACGCATGTGTCAATATTATTCATGGCACGGATTAACGGATATAATTTATTATTATTAGAATATGAAATGCTCCTGACCGTGGGCCAACCGCACGCCAACCGCAGGCCAACCGCCTCAAGGGCGGTCCATTTTGGACCGCCCCAAGGTTTGCCCCTTGTGTGAGTGTGAATGAGGGTGAGTAGCCGAGTGTGACAGTGTCGAGAATGGGGATTCCTCGAATTTGCTCTCTTCTCTGCGCTCGGACTGGCCCTCCTTAAGCTTTACCCCTGGAGCTGCTCTAGCCATACAAATCTGATGCATGCTACTTGAAATGGCCCCCAGTTAACGCCCACATGCTGGGACTTCAAGTTCTCCTCGCGCCGCTATAAACGAGCTGCAACCGGATCCACGAATGAGCAGCATTCAAAGGAGCCAAGGACGATGGCTTCCTACGAGGTACGTATCAGATTTTCTATTCGATATTCTCTACTTATGCTTCTCTAGACTATCTCAGCACTTGTACCGACACTCTGCAGACGTCTTACCTGCATATTGTCCCAAATATAACCACAAGTCAAGTGAAACCCTCTCGGGGTCCTATCTGCCTACTACGAATCCAAATTCCACGCAAATTCTAAACGCTAAACGTGGCTGCGTCCACCACACGTTCTCAGTGACGAGACTGATGTAGAGGGAGAAAATGTTGGCTGGCCCGACCCTTCCTTCCCCTACTATGCGGCCTTCCTTGCGAATTTGAAACGAGCAGCGCATTCGCCGCCCAAATTCCAGCAGCAATTTTCTCACTCACGACCTGTTTGTCCAATCATACTGTGATGTGAGTCTCGTCTACATGCCTCTGCGTCTGTGCGTGAAATGTAATCTCTCAGCGACAGTTTGCAACGAAGTGCCGTGCGGTGGGCCGATAGAGCATGTCTTGCGCAGTCGAACAGCGGAGAGAAAGAGCGTAGGAGACAATGGTAGGAGACAATGGGGAAAATAAAGTGCAAAAAGATGACGGAAAGCAAGAGGTCAGTTATCTTGTTTCTTATTATGATTCAGCGGGGGTACTTACCTCGTTTCATAGGAGCTTTCTCAGTCAACAATACCGCCGCCGTTCCTTCTAAGACCAGCAACATGCTCTTGCCCGTCCCATCAGCATCGTTTGCTCCTCCAACTGCGAACGCAATCGTTAGCCCGAATAGACTCAGTGCAGAGTCTGCGCACCCAATGCTACAAACTCGAGAGCGACGACATCGTGGTGCGTATGTCTTTTCGAGTTGTCTCCAGGCCGTAGGCTGACTTATGCCGTTATGCAGCGATCTGTATCGCCATCGTCGGGCAAGGACAACGACACTGACTCCAGAGCCGCTGCGCGTGTCGCATGCGCGTTTTCAGAGAAAGATACCAAGTAGTAGCCTGCGCGAAGCCCCATTAGCAAAATAGTTTCAGCAACCACTGCTCGTGTGAAGCTCTGCCCCCTCGACACTATACTGTCGACTACACAGAGACGCAGAAAAGCCGCAAGACGGCTGCGCAGCTGACGAGTCTTGATAATGAACGAGATACTCGAAGTTGTTCTTTGGTATGTTTTCTGACATTGTGCATGGATAGCATATTCTGACTACCTTTCGAAGTCCTTCCTCCATTCCCAATGCATTTACCGCCTATCTACCCGCCTCAAGAGGCACCTCCACCCACTTCCACATCGCCTGACCGGCAATTCGGAACCTCTCTGATATCAGTATCCTCTTCCGTCGTCGACGACCTCCAGACTCAACTCCGAGAAATCCAATCGCGCCTCTCATTGCATATCAGTCACACAAATCATTCCTTCATCCAGAGCTGGAGCACGAGCCTCGGGGTGTGGAGGAGGATGACTCGGACGGTTGTGATGACAACGCATGGAGCACCTCGATTACTGTACCAGTCTGCGGAGGAGGCGGATGAGGAGCAACCAGCGGAGGAGAACAGGAACCACAAACCAGGAGCGACAAACACGAGAGCTGGATGGTGATTTGTCAGCTTCTCATGAGCTGACCGTTGGCAGCGAGGGATAGACGGAGGAGAAGGCGGATAATTCGCGTACGGCGGATCCTGCGACGAATCCAGTAGCTGAGGGACGACGATGCGAAGACTTCGCTGCTGGACGGCCACATATTCCTGTACCTAGTCGCATGGGCTTACGACACTCAGGCATTATTCAACACACCTCGGAGCTCATTATTATCATCACTCTCGCAAATTACATCCGCCTCCATCACAGCCGACGGCACCGAGTCAGAGAAGGACGACGTCTACGACTAGGTCCTCAAGCTATCGAAGCAGGTGTCAGCCATATTGGCTATTGCCAGCGCGCTCAAGGCTCTGCTCAGTGCACGATTCAAGGATTGGAGGATAAGGTCCGATAGTTTTGAGGCAATCCTCAAGGTAGCCGAGGAGGCTCTAGCGAAGATAGGCTGCCCGCTGCTACTGCTACCACGGCCTCCACTACCTAGCCGAATTGGAGCCGCAGGAGAACATCGATTACGGAGGTCATTGCCGAGTGGAAGAAGTCAGTGAAGGGTCAAAGGCGAATCTCATGGCGCCTCCTTGCTCGCATGAGGTGCCTACCGCTCGAGCCCCCACCATTACTTTCAACCTTTGGCATACCACCTTCAAAGTCAACGGTGTCAGCGCGGAAGGAAGATTGAGAAACCAGGATTTGATGGGCATAAGGGGGCCTACGCTCTCGGAGATTAGCAACCGTACGTCCACATTAATAGCTTTTCGAACACTAGCTAAGACTTTTTCAAGATATCGAAGTGCGCATCGCAGACACCTCATCTCAGGCTGTCCTGAACGAACGCCGCCTCGTCGTCATGTCATCATTCCCTCTTTTTGCGCCGCCCCCAGTGCAGTAGCAGTACCTTTCTTCAGTGCCAACCCTCCTATGACTCGAATGAATATATGATAGCTGCATTTCCCGTAACAAGAATCTCCATTTCATATAGGCAGTCAAAATGTTTCGGATAAGGTGTCAAGTATCCGAAAATGTTCTGTTGATAATGAGTCGACTTCATCCTCCGAGTCCGTCTCCATGATCTGCTCAAGAGTGTCCTGTCAACCAAACTGTGATGCTGTACCAACTATCATTGCACTCACCTCTGCCCCGTTCTCGAGCAGCAGCTTCACGATCGCCTCGTGACCTCCATACGATGCCGCCTGCAGTGCATTACCAAAACATCCTCCTTGCGCATTCACATCTGCCCCATTCTCGAGCAGCAGCTTCACGATCGCCTTATAACCTCCATACGATGCTGCCTGGAGTGCATTGCCCCATCTTCCTCGCTGTGCATTCACCTTTGCCCCGTTCTCGAGCAGCAGCTTCACGATCCTTTCGTGACCTCGGAACGATGCCGCCTGTAGTGCATTGCTGTCTTTTCCTCCCTGTGCATTCACATCTGCCCCGTTCTCGATCAGCAGCTTTACGATCACCTCGGAACCTCGCAACAATGCTGCCTGGAGTGCATTGCCGTATTTTCCTCCCTGTGCATTCACTTCTGCCCCCTTCTCGAACAGCAGCTTCACGATTGCCTCGGAACCTCGGAACAATGCTGCCTGGATTGCATTACCACAATGTCCTCCCTGCGCATTCACTTCTGCCCCCTTCTCAAGCAGCAAGTTCACGATCGCCTCATAACCTCGACGTGACGCTGCCTGGAGTGCATTACCGTATTTTCCTCCCTGTGCATTCACCTCTGCCCCGTTCTCGACCAGCAGCTTCACGATTGTCTCGGAACCTTGATGTGCCGCTGCCTGGAGTGCATTGCCGTATTTTCCTCCCTGTGCATTCACTTCTGCCCCTTTCTCGAGCAACAGTTTCACGATCGCCTCGTGATCTTCCGATGATGCTGCCTGGAGTGCATTGCCGTATTTTCCTCCCCGTGCATTCACTTCTGCCCCCTTCTCAAGCACCAAGTTCCCGATCGCCTCATAACCTCGACGTGACGCTGCCTGGAGTGCATTGCCGTATTTTCCTCCCTGCGCATTCACTTCTGCCCCATTCTCGACCAGCAGCTTCACGATCGCCTTATAACCTTCATACGATGCTACTTGGAGTGCATTGCCGTCTTCTCCTCCCTGTGCATTCACATCTGCCCCGTTCTCGATCAGCAGCTTTACGATCACCTCGGAACCTCGCAACAATGCTGCCTGGAGTGCATTGCCGTATTTTCCTCCCTGTGCATTCACTTCTGCCCCCTTCTCGAACAGCAGCTTCACGATTGCCTCGAAACCTTTAAGTGATGCTGCCTGGAGTGCATTGCCGTATTCTCCTCCCTGTGCATTCACCTCTGCCCCCTTCTCGAGCAGCAGCTTCACAATCGCCTCGAAACCTCGCAACGACGCCGCCTGGAGTGCATTACCAAAATGTCCTCTATGTGAATTGACCTCTGCCCCGTTCTCGAGCAGCAGCTTTACGATCGCCTCGTGACCTTGGAATGATGCTGCCTGGAGTGCACAGCTATACTCTCCTCCCTCTTCATTCACCTCTGCCCCATTCTCGAGCAGCAGCTTCACAATCGCCTCGTGACCTTCGAATGATGCTGCCTGGAGTGCACAGCCGTACTCTCCTCCCTCTTCATTCACCTCTGCCCCGTTGTCGAGCAGCAGCTTCACAATCGCCTCGTGACCTTCGAATGATGCTGCCTGGAGTGCATAGCCGTATTTTCCTCCCTCTTCGTTCACCTCTGCCCCTTTCTCGAGTAGGTATTCTGACACAGACTGTAGACCGGCTAGGGAAGCGTAGTAAAGAGGGGGTGCAATTTCAGACCGGTGGCATGATAGATCCCTCTCGTCCGAGTCATCGTCCCATGGTTGATCTAAATCCCAAATTCGGACCCAATGGATGAATGGAGCGGTCTCTGGGTTGAAC
Organism: Flammula alnicola; assembly: GCA_015499995.1. Taxonomy (NCBI): domain Eukaryota; kingdom Fungi; phylum Basidiomycota; class Agaricomycetes; order Agaricales; family Strophariaceae; genus Flammula; species Flammula alnicola. Next base: position 286,821 of record JADNRV010000060.1, read on the forward strand.
AGATTTATTATCAAGGAAATTTCTGGTGTACCAACATCTCCAGATGCCATGTGCCAGTGGGAAATCCAGTACATTGCTGCGTACCATGCAAGTTGTGAGTGATATAGCACAGCATCTGTCAGCGGCTCAAATGAGTCAAATTGTAGAAGATATGCGACTGAGATTTGGGCGATCGTTGAATGAGCGTCTTCCTCACTAATCCTGAATTCTGTCTCAACATGCATTGAGAGCAAATACTCTTTGACAGAGAAGTGTGAAAGTTTTATGGTCCCTGTCTTATCTGTCAACAAATGTCATTATACAATATCTGCCTGGCCGCCATACCTTGTGATTCAGTGACAAGACTAGAGCATCTCAACAATACACCCCGTGGATCCTGATACCGACGCGCAGCTTTATAAACTGGTCCATCTTCCGACTCCAAGTCCACAGTGGCAGTTTCAGCAATCTCGCTAACTGACATTGGCCGCATTGAAAAGGCTAGCCACTGCAGGAATACTCTGGTATCACCGATGTAGTTCCTGTCAATAGTTGCCAGTATCCGTTTATATGTCTCGTCTAGACCCTTGGGTAGATGAGCTAGCTGCATGTTTACTTCGTGAGGGCTGAGACATTTGGCCAACGCATCAAGTTGTAATGAAACCCATCGAAATCTAAGAGACAGTTAGTAGCAATTCAACAATGTATCAGATTGTTAAGATGAACATACGACCCGTCTGCGCCCTTGATAATTGCGGCTTTTATGTCTTCTCTCGTCTTTTCATCCCAACGCTCAAATTTCGATGTGACTTCACACTCGATGAAAATTGAAATATCCCGGTTTTCAGTTGCGTCGCCAACATCAACACAACCAGGACCAATCTTCCCAAGAGCAGTTTCAATGTTATGCAACGGCCGACTGGTGACCATCAAGTGAATCCGAAGAGCTCCCATATTCTGTGTCTCAGAGGTGATTTCGTCAGTCCACTTCAGTGTCCTTTCGTGCTCGGTACACTCATCAAGAGCATCGATAATAATATATGCATGGGTGAATTGTTTGAGAATATCCTGTAGTGTATCCTGAAGTTCGCGAATTGATGGCTGCTGATGACCTCCACAGCGACGGTATAAATCCACCAATGCTGTAGGTATACCACCGCTGCATTTGTGAGAAAACTGTGAAATGAGGGATCGGATGCATTTATCGTGCATCTGCAATTCTTTCTGGGAATCCCTCCCGTCAAAAAAGAAATATGCCGTCCCCAGAGACATATCTCCCCTAAGGACTTTATCAATGACAGATGCGCTGAAAGAATTTTCGGTGATTCTTAATGATGTACCGCTCATAATGAGGAGACTCACCATAGAATGCTTTTACCGCATCCCGCTGTAGAAATATTTAACACACAAATTTGATTTATTGTATTGAAACCCTTACCCTTTCCCTTGATCCAAAGAAACCCAGGGGTTTCGATCCAATCATGGAACCGTTCGCCGTCAAGGAACCAGGAGCAGGTGTCGGCTTGACGTTTATCGAGCGCTTCATTTCGATTCCGGGAGCTGTCAGGTGCGGAAAGCCATTTATAAATCTTCTCGGCTTTCGTAGTTGACAAAGTCAGTTTTAATTATTGAAACTAGTAGTAAGCAAGCAGCACCCAGCTGGTCGTCCTTGATGGTCGTGACCGTATTCTCTACAAAGACCGTCAGTCGGAAAGACGAGAAGGATCCTTCGAGAAAGCGCCACGTACCAACCCTACCGACGCCATCCTTGATTTCCTTCCTCACTCTTCGATCGAATTTTCCTAACAGATCAGCGCACGATTTCTTGGACCCGTCAATACGGGTCTTCAAATCATCGGATATCTGGATCTTGAGAGTCCGTGCTACAAGCAAATAATCAGAAGATTTGATGGTGGAAGAAATGACATTGAATTACCTGCGTAGCACAATTTCGTATACTCATCAATGAGCGACGCGATTTGGAGCGATTGACGGCTGATCTCTTCAAGAATGTTGCTAGTGTCTGCAATCACTGGAAGGTCTGGAGCTGCGTGTGCAGCGCCTAGCATTTCTCGCAAAGTGTCCGCTAGTTCTCGAATGGAATCATCTTGGATATCCGTCGCTTGTAGAGCCTACACGGGAAATAGTATCCAATATCCATATCAGTTTCAATGTGATATTGTCTGATTATTTACCTCGTAAATGCGGGACAACACAGTCCATGATGCTTTGAGTATCGGGTGTGTCTGGTCACCGACTTCCTATGAGCCTGAGTGCGAATAAGTGGAGGACACTTGTGACGTACATGGGAGAGATTGTCCATGATATTCTTCGTCAATTGTAATGCTTTTCCGACAATTGAAGCGGTGTTGATTACTGCCTTATTGCTTGGCAGCCGAGAGACATCAGCGTCGACCTTTTCCATGAACATTTTGACGTTGCTGTCAGATTGGGAAACACGAGAGAGGCCCATCTTCATTTTGGCGGAAATGGGGTCCCCCTTCTTATCCGTCAAATCAAGAGGCGTATCTAGGTCAATCACTTTCAACATATGAACAAATCCATGTACTGAACTTAGTACTCACCATTTTCGAGTAAATCTACAACTTTGCCTGTGTGCAGTCCGATCACCGAAGTCCATATGTGTGCCGTTTTACGATATATCTTGATCTTGATCGTCGATGAGGGAGAGAACCAGCTGATAGAAGGAGGCGGGTGAGTAGGTAGACCGGGAAACAATGGGAAGATGAAAACTGACACTTTCTTGTCTGCTTTCCATTCCCAAGTAAACACTGATTCGCCGGACTCGGCGTTTGTCGACTTTGCAACTTTCGTTTGCCTCTTCGAGTTCGCGACTTCCTTGTCATCCACATGAAATTCCACAAAGTACACCTAATGCTGACAGTGATGTGCACATGCCTACTCTAGTAGAGTATTTAGGCATGTGCACATCACACTCTGAGCAGAGCACTCTAATGTGCACACGAATGCCTAATCATGTGCACATTAGAGTCAGCTCAGCACATGCTCAAGGCCATACAAGCCGTGCCGGCATATCCAAGGCATGCCTGCCGGCCTCTTGGTGCGCTTGTGGCGTGCATCCACACGCGCCTCCACACGCGCCTTGTGCGCGCTCAGGTGCGCCCATTCCCATATTTGTCAGCCCCTGCCGTTCCTCCAAGGGGCAACCGCCACATACCATTCTGGGTAATGTACTTAGTAGCTAGATCCAGTAAATCATTAAACCGCGTAATAAGCATCAATAAAATGTAATGCTTGTATTTCTAAGGATATTACAGTGCATCTACAGATATAGACCCGAGGGGTGCATTATGCTCAGCCTCATCTTGAAGCGGTGACACCTCGTCATCCTCACCATCGTCCTCCTCCCTCATGCTACTACTACGTGGAACAATATCACAGCGACCTTCAGACTGTACATACTTTGCGACATTGCACCAGAGCATGCCACAGTGACGCGCCATCATCAAGAATTGCTCCTGCTGGTTGAGCGCAAATGCGACCCGTCCTGCGTCGAACAGTGGGTCCGCCGGCACATTTGGAAGACACCAGCTAGCCAGATCCGCGGCGCGCTTAGACCAAGTTGCGGCACGATGGAGGAGGAACTGTTGAACGCGCCGCATCTCCTCCTGCAGCAGTTCGACTTCCTCCCTCCATCGGTCTTGCCGTGCTCTGCTCTTACACCACTCCACGCGGAGAACTAAAGGTGTAACATGTAGATATCAGTATAATCTGTCAGAAATTTCGAAGCATACACGCACTATCGTGGAGCGCCCCATCGCCGTGCATCTGCTCGCCAACCCCCGCATGCCTCCATATCCACGACAACATTCTATGACCCTCCGATGCGACCTCCTTCTCCGTCCCCCCTGGCTTCCTCCTTTGCTTCTTCCTCGCCTTCTCTGAGTCGTCATCTTCAGCCGCTGCTGCACGGATGTCACCCTTCTTCAGTTCTGGAACAAGGTTCTCCCACCCCTCAACCCCTAATCGAGGCGCCAATCCAGCCAGCGCAGATCGCGCTGCACAGTATCGGTTTGCCGCAGCGTTGACCTTGGCCTGACACCTCACGACGATGGTATTCGCTCGAGTATTTGCCACTTGGCCACGCTGAAACCGCGCCTTGTCGATGAGGACATAGAATCGAAGGCGGAGACCCTCGCGAAGATCGTCAAGCGCATCGGAGGCCTGTGCTTGGCGCAATTTCCATTCAATACTGAGCAGGCGCATGTCGCATGGAGTCGTGGAGGTCAGGGAGGAGGGAAGTCTGAGGAGCACCTCATGCGCGGGGATTTCCAGTTGTTCATCCATAGCGTCATGGGCACGAGCACGAACCATTCGTAGGCTGGGAATATACATGTGTTGAACCTCAATCCAGGCCTCGATCTTCCTCTTGAGTGTTGACATACGAAGCTTGAGGTTTGTCTTCTGTTTATCGGTAGCAGTAGTTGAGCTCAGACTTGCAGCGGTCATCGCCGTCTGACGTCTAGGATGTATGTTTAAATTGATATCTTATTGAATAACATAACTAGAGACTTACTGGCTCTCCTCAAGGTCAATGCCCATAGAAATAAGGTGGCTGGCCGATATTTCCTCGTGCATTACATATGCAACGCCCAATGATGCGTCTGCATGTTCCTCGTCAGCAAGCTGAAGACGAACTGCATTTTGAGACAGCGCTAGACAGGCTCGTTATAAATAAAAGAATAAACCATACATTAGTCTGGTAACACACCTTTAACACGAGTTTCCATTGGATTAGGAAGGCTGGTATCCTTCTCCCAGGCAGATAGCTCCACCTCCCATAGCGAAACATCCTCAGCGGGGAGCCTTTCTGTCAGCGCCTTGTGCAGCTCCCTATGCTCGACCATCTCAGGTACCGCATCTGTAATTCGCTTCAGGAGTATCGTCGCTAGAAATTTAAATGATCAGTTTCATTAAAATGTGCATAGAGGTGAATAACGCACCGAGCTTCACCGTCTTCTTCCAGTTCCAGTCTCCGAAATGGTCATCGAGAGTATCACGGCGGGCCCCCGGCCCCATTTCCCGAGTGCTTGAAGCAATGGGATTGATGTGAGCCCATCCACGTTCAACGCCTTCGCCATCTGTTCGCCCAACTTTGGGATTGAAATTGAACGAATACTTGGTCTGGCATTTCAGGACATGAGCGGGAAGATGGAATTTGGGGACCAGGAATCGATACGAGGTAGAGCTGTCGTGATTAACGCGCATCCAGGATGGGTAGATTTTGAGGCGTTCCCAGAGGTTGATGCTCCATTGGCAGGCGATATCATATGATATCACGACCTCGACCAGCTCCTCGAGCTCCACGCTTGAGCAAAAGAGATAATCCATATTCACGTAGCTAAAAATAGATGCATTAGCAAACTTGTTCTATAAATATAAATGTCGTAGATCACACACCGTTCGCCCTTCTGGAGATCTCCAACAGAGCTTGGGTGCTTCATATCGTGCCGAGTACAATCCACAGTCCCAGCCCCAGATGCTGCCAGCCCATCCTTTCCCCTCTCTTTGTTGACAGCGTTGTGATTGGAGCAAGTGCTGGGCTATTGTAGCGTTCATCAGAGGCGGCGACCATGAAAGAAATAAATCGGTACTCACCTCCTGTATTAAGGTAGGGGCCATCAGGAACCAGCTAGCTTATGTAAGCGCTTATATAAGCGGCAAAATCTGGCCTTCAAGAAAAAATAGAAATTTTGGACGGTATTTTCAGTGATAATTGAGTTATAGATGGGTGAAAATATTTTAAGACTTGCATTGGAAGGCAATTGGTGTGTTATAATATATTTGAATGCCTTATATATGTAGAATTCTGCCCTCTATACGTTGAGACAGTGTGCAAAGTGTGGGGTGTTTGCGGCGGGGCTGTCGACAGACCATGCCGCACAGGCCGATGTCCATTTATAGTAGCTTACATAATACCCTAACCCTAACCTGCGGCAAAATCTTTGAGGTCAAAAATGTAAAAAGTTGCAGGATGAATGGAAATGCACGAAAAAAACCACAGGAAAAAAATCAGGTTTTTTCCAAGAATGGTCAATAACTCTATTAAAACTTGATCAATTTCAAATCTGTAAACTGAGAGTTGCAAGGATTATTAAAGGCTACAATTCTACGTTTTCAAAAGTGTGGGATATGTTTTTGTTGCCGAGGAATAGCGAGCTCGTTGTCTGCTTACATAAGGGTGGTTGGATCATAATGACCCCTACCTTACGAGGGTTCCAAAAGTGTTTAAAAACTCCTTGAATTCACTCTCATGGACAAAGTATGCCCATCCATTGCTCAAGCTAGGATCCGAGGCATTATTGCTCACCATCTTCCGCTTCAATCGGAAGTTGGCATCCATTCCAAGGAAAAGAGTGTAGAGAAATCTAGAATGAGACATCAGTGACAATAGATAATGAGATTCAATCATTCACACCTTTTTTCGGGGGGTGCATCCCTCCAATCGCTCTCCAGGTTTACTCCGGGATGAGGACATGCGGGACAGAGCACGGCACATTCGCGTTGGCGCGTACCAGCTGCCCCAGAAGACTCGTGTCCACGTCCAGACCGCTTGAGCATCTTGATATTCCGGTACTGCCGGACCATTCTCATGAACGCACGGTAGCGATCCTAATCAAGGCAGTTAGATAGATACTAAAGCGGCCCACTGGAATGAAATAGTATCTCACGGGAATTGTGGTCGTCCCTATATTGTCTGAAAGTCTTGCCAAAGACTGATAATACTCGAACGCAGATGCCTTGGATTCAAAGGATAGAATTTGAAAGGTATTGAGAACCCGCAGAGTGGCGGCTGAGCGAGGAAATCCGACGGTGGATGGGTACCAGCCAAAGCGAAGCAGTTGGACGAAATGGGGTGGAGGGGTACCACAGCCACAGTAGTTCAGCGTAACTTCATGTATGCCATTCGTCTCTATGACAGTAAATGTGTTGTGGGAAGAGCGGACAGGGAAGTGGCAGGATTCGCCCAGCGGATGGCCGAGCTGGAAGCAGAAGCCTAGTGACTTGAAGCTAGTCTTTGCGAAGTACCCTTCTTCCCGCCAGACCTGTTACCACAAGGTAAGACATCCACATATGACATCAAGCAGGCAAACTGACCTCGATCCGGTGCAAGCCATTCTGAAAGTGCCTGCGAAGAAGACAGCCAGAGCAGTACAGCTCACGGCCATCACAGTCAATGCACCGGTAAACCTGCGCGCCAGTATCACCACAGTCACGGCAGGTAGGCGTTAAAGTGCCACGGCTCTCTAATCGTAGGAACTCGGCGAGAAAGACTTCGCGATCGAGAAGCCACTGCCGCATAGGAAAGTCCTGCCAGAACATTATTAAATTTTGTAATAGACAACAAGACTGTACATACCCCTTTGCGCTGTTTGCGAGTAGATGATTTTGGAATGCTGGTTTCTTCCAGAAACTCTGCGTATGCTGGATCGATTGCATCGTCGACATTTGCCTCCCAAATTGGGGCAGAGGATGGGTAAATTGGGTCATATGGGTCATCCAATGCCGCGAAGTCGCCTGCATCAGTCAAATCGTCCAGCTCCACTTTACGGGAACGGTACCCCATTTGCCCGCTAGGCAGCATGCTGAAGGATGTCGAAAGGATAGGAGTGGATGCAGGCACAGGGGGATCAGGCTCGTCCGCGATGGAAATCATGCAGCCATTGGGTGAGCGTTGGCGGCGCCGTCGTTTCGACATGTCAAGATAGTATTCTGTAACAGTATGAACAAATTCTACATAGGCAGTACATGGAATATTACGCACCATGAGCTCACTCGTGGGTTCTGTGGTGGCAAGATCTCCAGATTTCTGCCGGATCGGTTCATTTCAATGCCATACGCAACATTTGCTGTTGAATTTTCCTTGTGTCGCGGCCCACGTTCGTGCGAAATTACATTACCCTCCCCTCGTTTGACCTTTTGCAATGCAGAAGTGCCGCAAAGATCGCGTGATTGCATGCAAAGCGCTTATTCAACCATTATCCGTGTTTGCTCCATGCGTGCATGTATTCAAACCTGGCGACCCGATCATTATGTACGGATGCAGTAGATTAAACTGTAAAACCTTGTTCCATCATTGGTGCCTGATCGTCGTGATGGCACAGACGTCAGTTGTGGGTCCATGTCCACCGACACGCTCACTCGACGCAGGGTAGCTAGCTCATAGCTGTATGCAGTTCAACAGAACCACAGAAATTTCTTAGGAGATACTACTTGTGGGCATGTCTCAAGTGCTCTGAATACATACATATGCGCGATGCGTGAATTTCAAACAATGAATTTCAACGCATCTGCGTGACTAATACATATGCGCGATGTGCGAATTTCCAACAATGAATTTCAACGCATCTGCGAGACTTCAGTATTGCAAAAAGCTTCTGGATTTTTTTTTCCAGGCGCACGTTTGCTCATGAATACATTACCCCCCCCCTGTTCGACCTTTTGAGATGCGGCAAAAGGAATTCCAGCTCGGTCAGGAATATATTACCCGCCCCCTCATTCGACTTTTTGGGACGCGGTGCCGGCAAAACTCAGCCGTGCCCTTATTCAACTGCTATCTGCGTTGCTCGATGCATGCGGGAACATGCGGCGGCGGCCAGCATATTCTGAATGTGGCGATGCTCATGATAACAGAGCTGCATTGAGGAAATACGCCTAATACGCTAATACATTTGACTAGGTTGTACGGAAAGTATTTCTACCAAAAATAAAGGCACGATCATCGGGGAGACTGGCTGCAGTCGAAAAAAGTTGCAGCGCAGCCTCGGTCCGATCTTCTAACTTACCGTCGATGAGTTTCTTCTGCGCCCTACCTGCCGCGGTCAATTTGAGAGTGGTTCCAGTTTGGAACCCATAGTCTACCCATCGAAACAAACCGCCTGAGCAGTATTGCGTCATGGACATCCGCTGCACTCCCTCTCCAACGACCGGGGTGTTCCCATGCCGAAGCACACTGGACGGGATCAAGATAGTGGCACCAGGGGGGAACTCGATCACCAGGCCGAGGTCAAAAAGGACCATATGACCGCCGAGAGTTGGATCGAAATTGCCAAGTGCAGTGATGGCACAGAGGCCGTAGGCGACATTGTTGTAATCCATGTGATCAACCGTTATCGTTCCAGGCCCAAGGTTGAACGTACAAGCTGGGAAGATGCTGCATGTAGGGAAGTTGGGGCGCAGATGTGGGGAGTGGTCATAGAGCCGCGAGAGATAGGATCGATATACGTTGTAGAGCTTCGGCGCATAGAATGCAAATGCACCTGTAGAGTTAGAATGGCAGTTAGCAATTATAGGCCCGAAGATTCTCAAATGAAACTTACCACTCTGGAAGCCGGCTATGCGCTTGATGTCGTTGTGCTGGCAGAGAGATTGAATGATGGCTTTAAGTCTCCCAGGAATGCCCAGATTACCCGGTTGCTGGAATAGAGTTGTTAGTAGAGAGAATATTAAATATCGTATGAATAGACGCACCACAGAGCCACCACCAAATGATACTCCGGTCGGAATCGCGTAATAATTGCCTCGACGGTGGTTGAAAGGGTCCTTGCTCGCCGACGGTGCAAAAGCTCCATTCCGCTTGCCTTCGACGCGCGCCTGGGTCATAGCAGATGCGGCATTCCTCACAGAAGGCATCCACGTCGGATCTTTGGGCCGGGCCACGAGGAAAACCAGGCCGTGACCGTCCATGTCAGTGTACGTCTGGGATGACCTGAAAATAAATTAGTCTGATATCCGTAAGAAATAGAATTGAATACGCACTCTCCGTCCCACGGAACACGCTCCATGTTCAACGCCATGAGCTCATCCAGCGTCCAAGTTCTAGGCTGGCGTTCAGCTTCCACCTTCACAGCGCGACGCCCAATCCAATTACCGGCAGGAAGGTTGCGAGATTCGAGGGACACCTTCTTTGCAGGGATATCGCGATAGCGCGTGAGGGCGTTGAGCCTTGGACGGTGAGCAGGGATGGAAACGGTAGGTGCGGCAAGCTTCCGGCGTGCTTTGGATCGATCCTTGGCACGCGCTTTCTCGATCTTCCCCAGTTGTGCAATGGTGTATGGGCGAGCTGGGATTGGAGCTGATGCAGAGGCGAGGCGAGCAGATTGTCGAGGGATGGGACTGGATGAGAGTCGACGTTGGGATAAACACGCAGATTGTCAGTGCGGAAGGGCGTCCTCAAAGGGTGTATCCTCGTTGTCACCCACATCGCGATCAGAGCGAAGTTCGGCAACTTCCAAGGCGTTTCGAAAGAGGGGGGCCATGAGCACTTTGAACGCCGTGCACTTGTTGAGGCCGATCGAGGATGCGTCACGTATTCCAAGGACATAGTCCCCGAATGAAGTCCCACTGCGCGTCTGGACATATCAATTAGAAACCGAGTAAGTGAGGAGGGCCAAAGGGAACTTACCACACGACGGATTGGAGTTTCCATATTGCAAATGCACTAGTACACACTAGTGCGGTGTTCGTCGCCAACTGTAAGGGCGTATAATCACGTTAGTCAATGCATAAACACAGAGTAGCAACTGCAAAAACTGCGGCCAGGGTGTCTGGGTGGACTCGCCTGCACCGCATAACGAAATGACGGAAATGGAAAACGCGCGGCCAGGGTGTCTGGGTAGACTCGCCTGCACCACAGAACGAAAGGACGGAAAACGCAGGTGCACGCGGCCAGGGTGTCTGGGTGGACTCGCCTGCACCGCGGAATGAAATACAAGAAGCACCGGTGCACGGCCAGGGTGTCTGGGTGGACTCGCCTGCACCGTGTACTCACATGAATGGCCCTTGAGTGACGACGTTGGAAAGTTGTGGGGGGGAGGGAATAAAAAAAAGCAAAACGCCCACCTTATACCAGAGATCGAGGGCCCCTAGCGAAAATATGATACCCGCACCTACAGGTCAGGCATCATCCGCGGGTGCCAAAACCGGTGCGGGCTGGGTTGGGGGTATGGTATTGAGGGCGGCATGCGAGGGTGCGTGGGGCACTTGCTGCACAGATATCGGGTTGGGAGGGGCGGTCGTTGTGCGTTAACTGGCCAGGGGTGGTCGGTATGCCTTAGGGGGGTGCAGTGCAGCAGAGTGTGCAAGGCGATGGGCGGTATTCGTCCATTGGCGGTGGTGATGCTGTGCGTACAAGTTAACACTGGAAATCACGAAGAAAATCGTGAACCGAACGAATCGCGATAACGATCGT
>JADNRV010000600.1:0-22883 GCA_015499995.1 Flammula alnicola
ACACTTCGGCGAAGGAGGTACATTCGATTTGTTACCTTTCTTTGCAATCTGTCTCATACATTGACCTAGAACAAACCCGCCGCTAAGCCCAAGGCCCCTGCTGCGAAACCCAAGGCGGCTAAGCCATCGAGTGCCAAACCCAAGGCTGCTACCAAGGCCACCACCAAGACCGCCGCTGCGCCGAAGAAGGCTGCCACTAAACCCAAAGTCGCCGCCGTCAAGAAGCCCGCACCCAAAAAAGTAGTCGCCGGTAAACCCAAGGCCAAGGCTGCCACCACGAAGAAGACTACCACTGCCAGCAAGCGGACGCCAGCAAAGAAGGTCTGTCCATGTGTTTCGTTATTATTGGACCATTTGTATTTATTTTTGCTTTCGCGCATAGGCTGTCACTGGAACAACGCCTGCCTCTAAGGCTAAGGCCGCTGCGAAGAAGGCACCAGCCAAGAAGGCCGCTGCTGCGAAGAAGGAGATAGCTAAGCCTGCAGTAAAGGCCCCCAGGAAGCAGGTCGGTGGACCTTCCATTGTTTTTGCGTTCAATGCTGATGTTAGGACTTTCTTTTTAGCCCACCAAGCGATCATAAGTGAAACGCTGGTGTCTTGTTCTCCCCTCTTACCCATCTATGCATGATCTTTGATTGCGCTCATCCTTACCCACCACCGAGGCGACGTCGCCACTTTACATTTTCCTTCCTGGCCCACTTCCGTTCTTCACGTCTCCGTCGTAATCAGTTCTCTTGTCTGCTGCTTTCCTTTTATTCTTTTTATTGTTGTTGTGTACTCCTAACTTATTGGTGCAAAGCTGTACGATGTACTTCCGTTTCCTCCTTTTTTCCCCTGCCTTACTTTCCGAGCCTGTGTAGCATGGACTGGTGAAGGAGAGGGTGTCCATGTTGTGTATCTGTAACAGGACGGTCATAATAAGGAATGCCCATATCACCAGAATTTTTTGACCGTGGAGAAATGAGATGTGGAAATATTGGTTTTCCCTGGGATAGGTTGGGTGTTTGACCATGTTTAAAGTAAGAAAAAGAATTCAAAAAGAGAAAAGAGAGAGAATTCACCAAGAATTCACGGAACACCTTCAGTTCTTTGGGAGATTTTTGCTGGATTGTTTTAGCCCCAAATTTCATTTCTGCTGGTCGGAAAATGTCAGAAATTTCAGAAAATCCCTCGCGCGCAAGGATGCGCGCGGTTGGAGACATTTTTTGCAAGTTCCAGGTACTAATTTTTGAATGTTGAGCTCAATATAACTTTAGTTTGCTTGAAATTTTGCACAGAAATGTTATTCAAGAATATAAAGTGCTCTGAATTTTTTCCGCTGTTTCCGTAATTTTGTTGAGCCTGTATCGAGTGCCCAAGGACCCATCCAGGAGGACCGCTGTCTCAGATGCGCGGGAAAATGTCACGTGAGTTATCTGCCTGGCAGATAACTTTTGTGGTGGCAGATGCATAATTTGCGAAATGCGAGCCCTGCATTTCGAATATTTCAACTCTAAAGAGACAGAACCTCTGAAAAAGTTATGTTTTGTCTGTAACTAAAATTTCAGAGCTTCAACGGCGGATTTGACGCCATAATTCACGATGTTCATCAAAAAGTTATCTGCCCGGAGCTTGCCGGGCAGATAATTACCCAACTGATCGAAGGGTAAGCCGAAATATTTGAGGACGATATGTGACACGGCGGACATTCAACTGTCAAGTCGGTCGACCGGTTGTCCTGTTAAGTCATACAGAGGTTACCGGCAAGTCATAACCTGTCATGCCACAGGTTGACTTGCCGGTCACAGTGGCCGATGTCACGCTCTTTCTTTTTTTAAAATGTTCTCGCCTCATACTTATGTTTGTTAGTTGCTAACGTTAGATTAAAGCGAATTCAAATAGTGGCAAAGACAATACGTAGATTGATAGTGAGGGAATGAATTCGAATAAACACGACACATGAGTACTATTAAATACGCAGACATAAAAAAAAAGAAAGAGCGTGACATCGGCCACTGTGACCGGCAAGTCAACCTGTGTCATGACAGGTTATGACTTGCCGGTAACCTCTGTATGACTTAACAGGACAACCGGTCGGCCGACTTGACAGTTGAATGTCCGCCGTGTGAATAGAGAGAGACTGGTCATCTCCAATCTGGGGTTAGGGTTTAGACCATGCTTCACATCAACGCCTGCCTGGCCCATTGCTCCTGTAATTATAACTCTCCTCGAGTGACCACCTAGTGTGGGACGTTGAGCCTCTGAGTACGCGAGGCGGCTAGGCTTGGACCAGACACTGCTAATGTCGACGGCACCCTATGCTACACGACCACAGTCCTTTCGATACGCGGGGCAGACGCCGAGACTGTCTTCTCGGTCCTCGTACCCCATGTTTCTGTCAGTGCAGGATTCGGTTTTCCTCCAGTTGACGTGGGCTTGGCGGGGGTTGTATGACGCTTTTCGATGGAATGTGGTCTTTGGGTCGGTTGCAAGGTATGCGTCTATACCACTTCTCAGATAATTCGTCCGATCTCAATAACTTGCTTCGGGATTTACTAACGCCCTTTTCTTGGCCGCGAAAAAAAAACGCCTTCAATTTATCTATCTCTCTCTTGCCTCCAATGTGTCTTACAGTGATTCCGAGATACGCGCAAACGTATACAAATCTGTCTTGCTGAACTCGCTCTCGTTGCTTTCAATCTATATTTTCGATCTCCTGTTGCTGCCGCTCGTTCAGGACCAGCAGAAATGGTTCCATCGTAACATCGGGTGGTTCTACCAAGTGCTATGGCTTTTGCCTGTGGTAGGAACGTCCCTATACCTTAACGTCAGTGGCGTCCTCGTCTTTGCATCAACTCCTCCGAGTCGATCGGCATTCCATTCATGTTTAAGAACGTTTACTGAAAGAAAATCTCTGGTTTAGGGAACCTGGTGTACAATTATAGCGAAACGGACATACCTGTTGCAGCATGGCGGTCGCCCGGCAGCGCCGCAGTCGACGTCGTACACAGGCATGCTCAAGGCCATCGCGACGTCCGCGTACCGCGTCGTGATGGTGTGCACGTCCGTGGTTGTGTCGTTTGCGTTGGGCAAGATACCCTTGGTTGGCCCGACGGCTGGATTTACATTTTTGTGCTGGGTCGATGCGTGAGTAGTTCAACTTTTCTTCTTGGACATTGAATTGGAAAGTATATTGTTGGTTAAACATTTTGTGCGATTTGCAGGTATTATTGCTTTGAGTAAGTCGCCGGCATTAGTGCTTGGACCAATAAAGTAATCCTTGGGCTGCTAGGTTTGTTTGGATCGCCCGCGGTCTTTCTCTTTCTCGGCGGATCCGATATCTAGAAGAGCGCTGGGCGTATTACTTCGCTTTTGGTTCGTCTCTGTCTTTTCTTTAGGTAAGATCCAGTTGAAATCGACATATTATCAGGACTACCGTCGGCGGCACTATGCACATGGGGGTCAGGTCTCGCCAACGCAGCACTATTCGCACTCGTCTTCCCTGTGGTGAGCAAACACAGAATTATTTCCTCTTCTGCAACATTTTGACAGAGTTTTTCTCTACAGTATATCATCATGGCGATGCACGCTCGTCCGGTACCCACTGACCCCTACAACCCCATGACCCCGATACCATCGCAGCGTCCAGAGGAGAACGATATTGTCCGACATCCGTCGCCGTTTGTGCCTATCCGATTGCCCATCTTCGCGCCAGTGATCTGGCTGAATGACGGCATCGTCAAGATTCTGAATGTGATTGGAGGGCGGCCGATAATCCGACACAAGGCGGCGGCGGGACGAGGCAGAGGGTTTAGTGATGCGAGCGAGAGCGCGGAGGATGGGGTTAATACAGTGCAGATGGAGCTGCAGTCGCTCAAGAGTTCGTCCTCGTCCTCGACTAAACAAGTCCGACCGACGAGTGGACGCATTAAGATTGGGTCGCAACGCAAGCTTGATTAATTGAACGTGTTTTTAAGTCGCTTTGAAATGTTTTCCAATTTTATATGGATACTTACTACTACCCGTATATTACAATGCTGTCGTACGCTAACCTTGAGCAGGGTTTGCGCGGTTCAACCGAAGCCTGCCCACTCGATGGAGAGGTACGATACCTCCTTTTTCTCGTCGTCCCAGCCACAGAGAAGATGCGCTTTCTTCGTCGCGGTGCCTAGTCGACCGTGGGCGACGATCTCCATTGGCCGAAGGGATGCTATGGGTGATTCCACTACAGAGGCAGCGAAATGGGAGTGGTAGCGAAGAGGATCACCTGTCGCAGTCGTCTTTCAGGAAGAGGCTTCGGTTTACAAAAAACCCTGAACATACCTGGGTATACGAGATATTCGCCTCCGAATTTGATCCCACCACCCATGAAATATCCTTGTTTCCAGAGGTCTTTGAAGACACCACATCTTGCACGTTCTGCGAGGGTGGAAGGGTACTCCCAGACTCCAGCCTCTCGGGCAGACTCTATCGTCGAATACGTGCAGGCAGAAGCGTCGTACCACTCCAATGATGACGAAGAGGCAGGAATGACGATGGTGTATGGTAGTGATGAATTTTTGGAAGCCTCTGTTGAGGATGAAGCGAGATCGGCGGTTGGCATCGGTGTGCTCTCTGTTTCGGCCGGGGTAGAAATCGGTTGTACGGATGGACTGGAGTCGCCTTCCTCAGAAGCCTCAGCAGCTGCCTTCGCGGCCGCTTGAGCCTTCTTTCTCTCTTCTCTCTCTTTTCTCTTGCGAAGTGCCTCTTCCGACATGGCTCGCCCGGAATTAGCACCCTCTTTTGCCGTCTTCGTCTCCATGTACGTGATCTGAGTCCTTATCGATTCTTGTTGTTCTGCAGACCATCTTTGTAGTTGTGAGATGGTGGGTTGTTTGTATGCACTGGGATCGTCAACGAGGACCGCAGCGCCTGAACGAGACAAAATCGACAATCGAAATTAAACGATCGAGAAAGCCAAGAAACAGCAGGTACACACCGATGTCAACGAGAAGGACGGCCTCCTCTGGCATGAGCACGAGAGGCACACCCAAAAAGACATTTTGTTGCGAGAGATGGGGCAGGGTCCCAGTCAGAACACCACAGATATGGTGCTTGGAGCGTATTACTGCGATGTCTAGATGCATCTCAATCAGTTTTGCGCGCCATTGTAATGAATTTCAGGTTTCGAACCATCTACGTCCCAGACATACGCGGTCTTGTTTGCTATTCGGAGAGGAATGGGACGAGTGTCTGAGCTCATCGTGAGCTTGATGCAAGAACAGACACAGCGAGAAGATGGATGTCAGCGGCTAATTCCGGTCAATAATATCTTGATCAATACTCGGTTAGATCAAGGTCAGATTTTGTACTTATCTATTATCTCTTGTGGGAAGACTGCTTGCTTTCATTGCTTTGCTCTCTTGATAAAGTTCAATATTTAACGCTATCGTATTCGATATATGGCTGCATATGTTCAAGATGTGTTCATGGTCTTCGGGGATTCGATTACCCAAGGAGGATGGGAACCCGATCTGAATGGATTCGGGCAGCGCCTTTCACGTATGTCACATATGCCTTTGCACGAAATGCACTTTGTTCAGTATCCATGGAAAAACCGCCCAGATGTCTACGCCAGAAAGCTTGATGTCCTGAATCGTGGACTGTCTGGATATAACACTGAATGGGGAATCCCTGTATTCGAGCAGGTGCGTGCATGCATAGACATTTTCGAACGCGTCTGACGGCACGATATTATCTTTTCCAGTGCATCGCGAAACGCACTGATAAATTCGCGCCCAAGCTACGCGTCCTAGCTATCTGGTTTGGCGCAAACGATGCATGCATCAAGCCCTCACCGCAGCACGTCCCACTCGCAACGTTCACGTCTAATCTCAAGCACATGGTGGACATGATAAAATCACCGACATCAGGGCATTATTCCCCAACGACGAGTATCATTCTTATCAGCCCACCACCTGTCAACACGTTTGCGAGAGGTGCGGCGCTCGCATCACGCAATCCGCCTCTGGCGCTGGACCGAGAGTTTGAAATTACTCGGGCGTATGCAGAGGCCGTGCGAGATGTTGCCGAGGCAGAGGGCGTCGCTTTCGTGGATGTGTGGACTGCTTTATGGGAGGCAGCAGGTAAGGAAGAGCAGGCTCTCAGCAAATTCCTGGGAGATGGACTCCATCTGAACGGGAACGGGTATCAGGCAAGTTCTCAGAATCCATCCTAAGATTCGATGTCTTTATATAGGCGGACGTAGGTTATGTATGAGGAGCTTATCAAGACCATTGCCAAGAAATACCCGGAGGTCCATTACGACAACCTCGGATATGTATTTCCTCCGTATGTTGATTTCCTCCATGACGACATTTGAGACTCAATTTGGCTGGTTGCAGGTGGGCGGAGATTGACTGGGAGAATCCAGGGAAGAGCCTGTATGTTAAGAAAGAGGAGGCATAGAGGTAGACCAGCTGAACGTTATAGAAAAAGAGAGCCAGAGCTTCTTGTCCTTTGAGTGAATAGGATCATTTGAGGATCGTTATTCGGTACACCGTACACGAGGCGCATATGAGTTCCATTTGAAGACAAGGGACAAAGGCGTGGTCGTCAGGTACCCTTCAGACGCGGTCACGTGCAAGTTGAACATTAGCCAACTTGGCGCAAATAAAAGTGGAGGTGGGGCAGAGTGGTTCGCAAAGGACGCGTTTCTGCGACAATTCCTTGCTCACCGCCGAGGCCAGTCTGTTCAGTTTTCTGCGAAACCCCGTTCTCCGCATTCTCACCATCCGGAGGACACCCTTTTCTCCCCTTTTCATTTTCTTTTCGTCCTCGACCATATCCTCCCGTAATTCAATTACGTTACGGTTCAGATCCTTCTATCAAAAGCCGCGGCCAGTTCGCCACAGGGCTGGCTTGCTTTTCCATCCTGAACAGCTTCTCGTGAGAATTGAACCCTTTGAACTTCTTCGTATTCCACCATCACCGTGCTAATTCGTTGCTTTGCTCCGTCCTCTGTATTCCAGGTGCGGCCTCCTCCGACAACACACTCGTTACGCTTCAAGGTTCGTTTTCTCTCTTAAATTTCTCCTCGATGGAGTTAGCATGGCTGTAATATTTGTTATTGTTGGAAAAGTTCAACCAATTTCGTCATGTGCGGCCGGCCATGCCTGGGTCACAATGGAGCTGGCCCATGTTCAACTTCGAACCATATGGATCTGTGCCCCCGATGAACCGATACTGATTTCCATTGTTCACCAGCTAGTTGCCTTAAAACCAACCTCAGCTGGCTACGAACCCTCATTAGGATCCACCGAGACGTGGTCTGTAACTTTCTTGTTCGTCCTGTCTGTACTTTCTAACTCTACTTCTGCTTTCCTCCTTCCAACCTTCTACTCATCGGACTTCAACTTGTCTTTGTTGTACTCTGTATCTATACCGCCCATCCAACTCTCCAACACTGTACGAACATGATGAACATCTGTGCCACTCACCGCCGCCGATCATCTTGTACCATTCAACCTACCACCACGGACACCATGTCGATGCCTTTCCTCGATCATCTAATAGAAAGAACAACGCAAAGTACCTACAAGAAACAGAAGCGGTCATACTCACCTCCAGTAGACCTTTCGAACGACATGTCTTTCTTTGCTCCACCTTCGAACCAATTTCTCAACCCCTCGGCCCCTTCGCGGAAGAAGAGTCAACGGTTTCGCGATGATGACTTTCTATCATCCGAAGATCTGGAGCTTTCATTTGCCTCCAATGTTTCTTTGAATTCTCCTCCACGAGAAAATATCTCATTGTCGCCTAGTGACTGCGAGCCTATGGACATCTCGCCTGCTCCTATCCTTAAATCCAGTTCGAGACAAAGGCCGCGAGCTCATACTGGTGGTGCTCGTCTTTTCGGAAGTGACATCAGCAATAACGGCAACCCTTTGCTTCCCAGTCCTCACCTAGCTGCAGAGTCGTTGGCGAAGCAAGCAGTCGCGACGCAGTCAGGTACGAAGAGGATTCAACGGTCGGCGTTACCCACAGAGTGGCTTGCTGCCACTCGTATTCCAGAGCCTCCTGCACCTGCAGTACGTGCCCTTGTCTAAATAATTCTTTTGAACAGTAATTTAACATGCGTTTCTTTTACAACAGCATATCCGAGAACCATCTTCGCCAATGGATGATGCCATGGACGTAGATACGTCCTACATAGCAGACCCAGTAGGAGAACCAAGCTCGTTCTCGCCTGTTGTACATTCCGCGGCCCCTACAGTCACTGGATTCAACGAACTATTCTATGACACAATGTCTCCTCGTCGATCATTCGAGTCGCCGGGTGCATCTGACAGCAAGAAACGTCGGTCATTGTCGCCTGGATCCATTCGCGGTGGGAAACATATAGAATCCTCGTCGCCGATGCTGCCTTCGTCGCCCTCAGAGGCGAAGTTGGAACGGATGGGCAAGCCTAGTCTTCAAGGCCTCGGCGCACCTTCTGCGAGCTTCATTAAACGCCCACGTAGACCCGTGTTTTCAGCTATGGTTCAGCCTTACGACCACCATGCGCAGTCTGCCTATCCTGTGCTATCGCCTCTTAAAAATGGGGGTTCGCCGTCTGATGATTCGAGTCCTAAAGGATCTGCTCCCGTCCGACGCGCCTTCTCTGCATTCCTGCCGCCTTCCATATACACGGAGCCGGAGGACGAGGAATCATCATTTGATGGCCAGGACATGTCTTCGCCTGCTCAAGCGTATTCAAAGCGTCAGCAGGTTAAGACTATCAGGAGATGTGATGGCACTGAAGATTTCAGGCCTCTTACTGGTGCTACTGCCATGGTTCTCAAAGAGAGCCCTTCCGCCAAATTCATGGCCGCAGGTTTGCCTGGCTTTGGAGACAACGAAGCCCACGGAAAGATTTTGCCCTGTCATCGCGTGACGGAAGATGGGCTGATGCGAATTAGCAGCCAAACGGTCTGGATTTTTCTCTTCTTTACGCATCATTATGCGGGTTGTTCATAATATCATTTGCAGATGGATGATCTCCTGGACGGCAAATATAACGATGATATTACTGATTTCCATGTTATAGATTGCCGATTCGACTATGAATATAATGGCGGCCATATTCCTGGTGCTGTGAATATCAACACCACTACAGCCGTTGAGGAACTTCTTCTCGGCCCCAGCTTGACTAAACCTAGACCGTCTGTGAGCGGCGACAAAACAAGGAAAACTATCCTCGTTTTCCATTGTGAGTTCAGCGCGAAGCGAGCTCCTACTTTGTAAGTAATTTTTTGGCTTAAATTTTGAGATATGTTTTGATTAATATTTGGTCTAGTGCGAAGCACCTCCGAGCTAAGGATCGTGCGACGAATAACCACATGTACCCGAAGATCCACTATCCTGAGGTTTATATTCTCGAGGGTGGATATTGCCAATACTTCAGGACCTCCAGCCACCGTTGCGAGCCACCCGCGTATGTTACGATGGATGATCCCAACCATGCTACCTCTCGTCGTGAAGACTTGGATCAGTTCCGCAAAGCCAAATTTGGGCGCCACAAGTCCTACGCTTACGGTGATGGAGCCAGCAAGTCCTTGTCTTTTGGCCAACAGCCACAACAGCAACCTAAACGCAACACCGCTCCGAGTGCTCCACAAAGCCTCTTCGCCGCTGCTACTGCTGCACGCAGTCGTCGGACTGGAAATGGCCTGATGACGCTCGCTGAGGATGGCAATGTCACGGCCGATGCCGACGACACCGACACCGATCTCGGAGACAGCCCTTGCCCGCCGCCCGTCAAGGCGACCACGTTCAAGGGGAAGAAGCCGGTGCGCAATAGCATCGTCCGCGCCGAAACCTACGGTCCGGCTCGCATGCCTTACTGATGCTCTCTGATGACCTAAATGCGACGCCTTTCGATGCCCTTTGTTATGGCTAACGAACGAAAGCCTGAGCTTACCTCTCGGTATCTGGGAGCATGGAACGCTATCACGCCTCGCTCATGCCCCCCTTCTTCACTCCGCTAAATCCTCGAAACCCTTCAAATCAAATAAGTATTTGATCATGATGACCTCTCTATGACATTGTCCCAGACTTATGTCTACGCCCTATGGCACGCCGCTCGTTTTCAACACATCACATTCATTTATCAGTCATCTTGCTCTCTCTTCTTTGGGACCACTGGTCATCATCGTTCGTTCGTCGTTTTTGGTCGTGCGCGTATCTCAGGCCGCTGTCGGGACACAAAAATTAGTTCCTGCTATCTATCTTTCATCACGATATGGCGTTCTCGTTGGTCAACTCCTCAAGCCTCAACTCAAGCACCTTCACATCGAATTTAACCCCATCGTCTTCCCTTATCGTCATCTTCATCATTTCTTCTCTCTCTCTCTCTCTCCCCTCATGCATTGCGCAGTTTCACGTAGCATCTCTGTTCGCAGATCTGTTTCGTTCCAGCTGCTACACGGACTCGTCTAATAGACACATTTTCTCTTCATCTCATAGCATCTTTCTATCTCTCGATTTCGACATTTACCTCTCATCTCATCTTTTCCTTTCTTTCATATCGGCATCGTCTCCATAATTTCACTTCCGTTTCTTTCTCTTTCTTTCTTTCGGTCAATACACAATTCCCAACCAAGCTCTTGAGTTTTATTTATTTTTGTCCGGTTCTTACAGTTGTGTTTCTTCCGGATAAGTATTCACAATTGTTATTGTCTTTTTACGCATTTCAGCCCTCTTCCTTCACCCCTGATCTCTGACGGCTTTTCCCTCGCTATTACCCACCCACATACAACACCGCGGGTTGTTTCTTTTATTGGATTCGAATTTTTTTTTCTCCTCCCTCGACAACCGACTTCTGATATTTATTATTTATATGCCTGTGGTTCCGATTTTATTTTTTTAATCCCAACTTCCACACTACTCATTACATTGTGGTCATGGATTTCAACTTTTGTCTTATTTAACTATCTGTCAACATCATTCTCAGATCTCCTAGAGCGGTTTCCGTACTCTTGTTCGATGCTGTAGGAATTATTCGCTTGGATAATATCAGCGACTTCTGAGACCATTAAGATTAATAGTGTGCTTGACGACAGCAGTTTGGTTAGAGTTTTAGACAGATATATATATCATCCTTCAAGCAAGAGAAGAGACTTTTGAACAATATGTATGACAGTCATAAAAAAGGAGCGGTTGGTCCGATGAAAAATGCATGTCATGCCTTGCGCGTTCGCTTGGCGTGGTCGACGAATAGACGAAGCAGCGGATTCGAATACACAAGGAGGGGTTCAGAACAGTGCCGCGTTGTTTGAAACTATTTTAAATTTGAAGGGGCGACCAAATACGCGTACCATCATCCATCGAGAGTCGAGACGCGTATTGACGCTGTTTCCGTGTATCACCCATCTAACCTTGCTTTTCACTCGTTTCGCCACACCACGTACTAATGTACCAACGAGATCCTAGAGCAGGTGGATTCCTAGGAGGCGATCGTGTCTCTGGACAAGACATCCGTGACCAAAATGGTACGCTTTCGCTTGTAAATCTCGTATATCTGTTCTGTCTCATAGAGATGTTTGATACATGACAGTTCTCGCTGCTCAATCTATCGCAAACATTGTCAAATCTTCCTTAGGTCCTCTGGGACTGGATAAAATGCTGGTGGATAACATCGGAGTCAGTTTGATGCATTTTCACGAACCCAAGAGCAAACCACTAAACGAGATACTTTACGTCTGCAGGAGGTGACGATCTCAAATGACGGTGCCACCATTCTCTCCCTTCTCGCAGTTGAGCACCCCGCTGGCAAAATCTTTGTCGATCTCGCACAAAAGCAGGACAAGGAAGTTGGTGACGGAACGACGTCTGTGGTCATTATCGCTGCGGAGCTCCTGCGTAGAGCAAATGAACTCGTCAAGGCTAAAATTCATCCAACGACCATCATCACTGGATATCGTCTTGCATGCAGGGAAGCAGTGAAGTTCATGCAAGAGCAACTTAGTATCAAGGTGGATTCGCTTGGGAGGGATGCGTTGATCAATGTGGCGAAGACGACAATGTCAAGCAAAATCATCGGAAGGTGCGTGTAATTCACAATCTCGTTCTTAAATATTGTGCTGATGTTGTTGTTGCAGCGATGACGACCTCTTTGCACCTATGGCTGTCGATGCTATGCAAGCGGTCAAGTCTATCAATATTCGAGGCGACATCAAGTACCCCGTAAAGGCTGTAAACATCCTCAAGGCTCACGGAAAGAGTGCCCGTGAATCTATGTTTGTGAAAGGATATGCCCTCAATTGCACAGTCGCCAGTCAAGGTGTGTTTGCTTGAAAACTCAGGATAGAAGATCTGACAAACGTCCTTTGTCAGCCATGAAGAAGCGCATCGTTGGGGCGAAAATTGCTTGCTTGGATATCAATTTGCAAAAAGCCCGCATGCAGTTGGGTGTCCAGATTCTTGTTGACGATCCTGAGCAGCTAGAGGAAATACGCAAAAGGTGCGCCTACATAGCCTTTGGGACCTTCTTTCTTGGCTTGCTCATGTCATAAACATCGCAGGGAAGTCGAGATCACCCTCGAGAGAATACGCAAGATTCTAGCGTCAGGCGCGAACGTTGTGTTGACCACCAAGGGAATCGATGACTTATGTCTCAAGGAATTCGTCGAGGCTGGCGCCATAGCTGTCCGTCGGTGTAGGAAGGAGGATCTTCGCCGTATAGCTAAAGCGACAGGAGGACAGCTCATTTCTAGTCTTGCGAATCTTGAAGGAGAGGAGACGTTCGAAACAAGCTATCTCGGCTTAGCGGACGAGGTTGTTCAGGAGCGGATCTCGGACGACGAGCTCATCTTAATCAAAGGCACCAAAGTCGTGAACTCTGCGTCTATCATTCTCCGAGGAGCCAATGACTACATGCTGGATGAGATGGAGAGGGCGATGCATGACACTTTGTCAATCGTCAAGCGCACGCTGGAGAGTGGATCGGTCGTGCCGGGTGGTGGTGCGGTGGAATCTGCATTGAGCATTTACCTGGAAAACTTTGCTACGACGGTGGTATGAACATTACGTCTTCTTTCTGTATGTTGCCATCACTGATTGGCTTTACAGGGTTCAAGAGAACAACTGGCCATTGCCGAATTCGCTAGCGCTCTGCTCGCTATACCCAAGACGCTTGCTGTCAATGCCGCAAAAGATTCGACTGACCTGGTTGCCAAATTGCGTTCTTACCATAATGCAGCTCAAAATGCACCTGCCGGCGATCCTAAGAAGGCCCTCTTACGATATGGTCTTGACCTCCTTAACGGCGAAGTTCGGGACAACGTTGCTGCTGGTATTCTGGAGCCGACCATGAGCAAGGTGAAGAGTCTCAAGTCTGCGTATGAAGCCGCTGTGTCTCTTCTCCGAATCGATGATGCTATCCAATGCGTTCCCGGTGAGTAACTGAATTTTCGAGCCCCTCAGCTATTGTGCGATACTAACTACGTGGTTTATTTTAGAGCAAAAAGGAGAGCCCGACCCTCACGGCCATTAGAGTCTCTGTACCTTAGCATATGAGCGACTCCTATGTAGAAGACAAAGACTAATGATGATCAATTTTCTTTGACGTGAAATTTTCGTGAAAGAATATAAGGGACTTTGACTCGGACGCAGGGTCTGCGTGATGAGGACGCGTATACGTCACGTGGTTGCGTGTTGTAGATCAACAGAGTTATAATAGCAGGGCTCGGCGGAACTGTTTCTACTTCCTCAATATTCGCCTCACGGGATTTCTCTTATATTCCATCGCCGCTCGCCTCTTAGCCTGGCTCGCTGCGTGGACCTCTAATCTCTTAGAAATCCGACATAACCACCCACTCTATGTCATAGGTTCAACGCACAGAACTCGATGCAGTCAGAGCCACCACCGTCCTTCTACCCGTATCTCTGCCAACGCTTCCAGTCGCTCGTCTGGTCATGTCTTGACTCCGATCTCACAAAGACAGCCGTCTTTCATGCAGAGAGATATTTCGCCATGGATCGCACTAACCACGAGTCACGGCATCTCTATGCCACTGCACTCTTCCGCGAAGGCCAAACCTATTCCGCCCTATATCTCGTTAACGGTCCACAGGACGAACAATGTACGGGTTGTTTGGAAATAAAGGCGAAATGCTGTACTGCCCTAGGCCGCCACCGAGAGGCGCGTGATGCGCTAGAGGCCACATTGCGCGACACAACTTACGTGTCTTCAGGTCCGTTCAAAGTGCTTTCTCCGACTTCTTAGTACGGCCGCTAAATTATCACATCTGGACAGCGTCGTCAAGCAGCAGGATATCTCGAACATTTCCAGAAGAAGCTGCACTGCGATGTCGATCCGGCACGACTGCGTTGAAAGGCAATCTCACAGAGAAGGCATCAAGTAGCTTCCAGGATGCTCTAGCTCTCAATCCATATCTGTGGGAGGCCTTTGAGGGTCTTTGTGCTCTTGGTGCGTACCCCACTAGTCCTCCAACAGTCTGGCACTCATGCGACCCACCGCAGGTACTGCGCCTGATGTTGATGAGATCCTTCCACCCCGACCGGCACCTATTAAACGTACACCGCCAGAAGATGTGCCAACGAAGTCGGCGCCCATAGCCACAGGAGCAGGATTCTTTACGCCCGACACAGGGAACGGGGGTAACCTCTTTCGTACGTGGAAACCTGATATCACGCATCCACAACCATTCCGAATGGTCCCACCAGTGGGTCCTCGAGACTCGATGTAAGTTATGTTTTGTGCTATGTCTGCTCTGTTGTAAACAAGTTCTCTGTTCAGTGCGACCAACGACTCGTTTTACCCTCCGGACAATTCATTTCAAGTCCACCGCACCAGTCGATCCCAGCCTACCAATCTTAATCCGATCCAACCTATGTCTCGGCCACTCTCCTCTGCTGATGAAGCAGGACCTGTGACGAAGAAATTGCGCTCTACAACATCACAACCTGAAGGCCTCAAATCCAAGTCGAGCAAGTCTAGTTTGGACGACCCCTTGAAAAAGGCACGCGCACGCCCGGCCTTGTCATTTGCTAACATCTTCTCATCTTCCGGTCGTCGTTCTCAGCCAACGACTTCCTCTAGGACAAATGTCGTGCCAGGGAAGAGTAACACTCAACCTAGCACCGGCCACATTCCTACAAGGCGAAGTTCGCGCCTGCTAGGTGGTAATGCGAATCCGAAACCTCATTCTTCCAAGGTAATATTCACTTCTATTTTCCGAATGTTGGCTTAGAAACTAATCATGTTTACAATTTTGCAAATGGTTCATCTAATAGCACTCCACACGAGACCGACGGGTGCGACAACCAACACATTCACGAAACCGATCGACCGAATCCGATAAGGACGACGGCCTCTTACCAGCAGGCGACGTGGCTTATTCGCCGTCACCCCCCTCTGTTGCGCTATCACCCCGGTCCGAAGTATCACCTTCACCGAGTAACTGGACTTCTGCGCAGGAGCAACTTGCTCAAGAAGAATATGAGAACGAACTGGCCGAACATTATCTCTACGAGCTCGTTCGGGGTTTTGCCCGTGCCACACGGGCCCTGGCCATGTACGACTGCAAGAAATGCCTAGATGAGCTAGAACAACTTCCGCATGTGCACCAACATTCATGTATGGTTATCGCCATGGTGGGCAGGGCCCATTACGAGACACAAGATTTCGCCTCTGTACGTTTGACAAATTGCCGACACCTGAGTTTTGCTTATCATTGACATAAACGATCACAGGCTGACCGGGCCTTCAAAACCCTACGGAAGGAAGAGCCGTATCGACTATGGGACATGGAGGTTTACTCTTCCCTTCTATGGCAACTTCAGCGCAGTGTTGAGCTGTCGTTCCTTGCGCAAGAGCTTCTCAGCATCAGCCCTCGGTCGCCTCAGGCTTGGATCGCGATAGGGAACCTGTTTTCCCTGCAGAAGGAGCGGCAGCAGGCGATGACATGCTTTCGTCGTGCAGCTCAACTGGAACCGACCTGCGCATACGCGTACACGCTCAGCGGTCATGAGTCGATAGACGAGGACCTTGATAAAGCGATCAACTTCTTCGAGTCGGCTTTACGTGCGGATGCTCGCCATTATAATGCATGGTAACTAGAACACCGTTTTCTTGAGCGTGAATTTGGCTTATCTTTGATATGACCGCACAGGTATGGCCTGGGAACTTGTTATCTGAGGATGAGTAAAATACGCCTGGCGGAATACCATTTTCGAAAAGCGGCTGAGATCCACCCAAAGAACGCGGTCCTGCTGGGATGTGTAGGAATGGTGCGTGGATAGTCATTTTTATGTGGCTTCGGAGACGAGATCGACTGACGGTTCCGTTTGTTTTCTTTATACCTCTTTCGTTTATTTCCCACAGGCTGTCGAACGACGCGGCGATCGAGAAGGAGCACTTGCACTTTTCGGCGAAGCCGTTCGAATTAATCCGCAAAACGCTTTGGTTCGTTATCGGAGAGCTAAAATCTACATCGCGATGCGGAGATACCAGGTGAGTCAATAAGAGTCGTCGTCAACTGCGTGTTGCGCGTCCCTGAATAATAGACATTGACTGACATATTCTTCTTTTCCCACCGTCAGCCCGCAGTGGAAGATTTGGAATACCTCAGAAATGCCACGCCTGAGGAGTCAAATGTCGTTTTCCAGCTCGCCAAGGTGTACCGACTTGTCGGAAACGTGCTGAAATCAGCGCAGACGCTTGCGGCTGCGCGTGATATCTCACCGAAGAGCATGAGTAAGATCAAAAAGCTGCTGGAGACAGTTAAAGACGAGGGGGATGACAAGATGGACGAAGGATGACGCGAGAGGTAAATCCATGCACGGACATTGCTATTTGTGGCGACATTTCTTGTACATATTACACTTTTGCATGGTTTTAATTCTTCGGTGCTGGGATATAATAGTGGCGTCTTATCGTGCAAATGAATTGCAAGTGAGCTAGCCGATGGTTTGGTTTGTTTGTGTGACTGAGTTGGATCGGTGTGACAAGTGAGTCATGGCGCCTGTGTGTAGTTGTGTACAGACTTATATAAACGGCGGTTGTCTTGCTCTCTTCCCCAATTGACCCCCATTAGCCATTAGCCATGTTCGCATAAAAGACCTCGTCGTCCACCCCTCTTTCTTTATTTCTTCTAACGCCCAGTCCCCCCTGGCGTCCGCGCAGACACGAGAATGGTTAACAAACTCGTCCGTACATCCAAGAACGGCTCCCTCCTCTTCGAACCCGAAATCGTCTACCGTATACCTCACTGGTGACCAAACCGTCTTCTCTCCTCGTGCGTATTCATCTCTGTCGCGTTCTCCTCGCGAACTGCAGCTTATTCGTTCCATGTTCTACCTCCAAGCAGACACCAACCCCGCTCATATTACACCACAGAACACAACCAAACCCCCTATGTTATCCGACTCTCTATCCTCGCTGGCCCGCTCCAAGCTGCACCTGTCCGTATCCAACAGCAAGGACAGTTGCAGTTTGCATCGTTGGGTCTTACTAAAAAACTCGCTTCTCAACTCGCCTTCTCAGACACACAGCACATTTCCGACTACACTGCCTGAAGTTAATTCTGTTTATCCCAATGACGATGGCGAGGACGAAGACGACGCAGAAGAGGTATTGGGATTAGCGGAAACTGATTCGTTCATGTTTCCAGACGCCGGCCAATTGGTCCGTGCCCCTTCTACCTCTGGCGCCAAGAGTTCCGAGGCGCAGTGGCTAGACTCTCTACTGGAGATTCTAGGCGACGACGATGACGACGATGATTTTACTGTAGACTCAGACCACCAAAATTCGGCCCTGCCCGTAGACGATGATGAGTTCGCACTCTACAGCCCCATAGTGTCCCCCACGTCTTCATCCGACGACCTCCCTAATCAGCCTGCATATTATCCTTCTCCCATTTCTGTACCATATCCTGTGCCATATCCACCCCTCATCCATGCTTACCATTTCGACTCGAATTTTGATTCTCTCATTTCCTCTGTCTCTCCACCCTATGAAGACCCTCTACCTTATCACGACATGGACGACATAGAAGACCTACAGGTACCAGACGCTATAGAAGACACGTCCGACGACGAGTCGGACGCGCCCACTACGCCCTCCCTTGGCAGGTCCAGTTCCTCTCTGTCCTTGGTCGACGCAGCCTCCATTCCTCTTCCCCCCGAGCGCAGTAGACTGCGCCAGACTAGTCCTCGTGTGTATGTTAATTCGGACGATTCCTACTTCTACCCCTTTGAGTTTGACCCCCTCCCTTTCCCCGACGAACAACTCCACACTTCGTATAATCATTATCAAGAGTGTTAGTCCTCTCCATTTTATTGCCATTACTGCTTATCTCTCTCCTCTAGTTCCTTGCTTGGTACATGTGTCCCACACCATCGGTGCATGTCTTATCGTATACTTCTACCCCAGTCTTGTGGGGTTTTGAAATTCTATTTGATAAGGGTTTTTTGGTAATTCGTTGAAATGGCAAGACCGTGAGCCCGAGTTCCAAGAACTTCCAACCATGGTATGTAGACTAACATAGCACACGAGCACTTTCCACCCACGTAGCAGAAGTAAAACTCCGACAGACACCGGAGGCCGGAAGGGTCGCCTTGAAGACTGAAGGTCTTCGGCCGAGGAGATGATCGCTTTGCCTTATATTGCCGCGGCAAGATCAGAATTTCCCACACCCTGTCTTTCCTTTTCAATCGGATTCTCCGACTTGTCTGCTTGACCGGCCCCGCACTCTTGCCATGGTAGCGCCATAAATATGTCGTCGGGCAAACGTGATGGCGATCGACGATGGTATTGGGCGGACGTGTTGTTGAACGCGGTCGGCCAGGTGCTGGATATCGGTAGCGGTTGACTCTCCAACCGAGGGGCTGTTGATTTTACCGTGGTCGTGTGAGATTAATACGAATTGTTCATGCGGGACAGCGGGTGGCTCTCACCAGCTCGTAACAGGCACGGAACAGTCGATTCTAACGCGCTTGTTGGTTTGCTGTTTACAATGGAATGAAAGGGGAAGAAAGATGGCCCAAGTCAGTGAGGCAATACACGCAAATAAACGAAACGCGCCGCTATTGCCTCCTCCAGGCCCTTCCTGAATGCGCGCTCGCCTCATATCGCGCGTGATTGATATTTTTGGGCATTACACGATATGTAGGGAACGGCAAATGACGCGAGGCGGTAACGCGAAACTGTTTTTAGAGCTAAAGACGAAAAAAGAAAAGTGGCCTCACTTGTCGATATACTCTTGCAGCTGGTTGCCCAGTATGAAAAGCTTGGAGAGGCCTTCTAGGCTCCAATTGCTTCGGAGAACGGCTTCGTAGAGCTCGATGTCACAGTGCGGCATGAAGCATATTGTTGGTGCGGCCAAGGCGTAATCCGCGCTCTGTGAGGGGGTTTCGTGTGGTTAACGGCATCGCTCTATGCGCAGCACAGAGGAATGGAAAAAACGTGCGTTGTTTTTCGATAGCACGCGCATTTGGAGCTCTTCGAAGAGGACCTTATCTTCCGCCGTAAACACGGGATCGTAGACTGACACCGCGTCCTGAGCCTGTGAGAAAGAAAGAGAAAGCGAATTGGCCTATCATCGCAACACTAATCGCCATGATTGCAGGAGAATAGCAACATCATGGCAGAAGAATAGCAACACCGCACATCATGACGGATGATGATACATCTGTCTTCCAGAAGAGGAGCGGAACTGCGACATACAACATTAAGCCGATTACAAGTCTCCGTCAAAAACGCAAGTTGGACTCGAGCTATTCCTGACGAACTCGGGCTCCCAAGCCCTAGACAAAGCAACGCCGGACTCTTCGTAGAGAAGTCATTCCACGAACTTTCAATTATCTCTACAGATACAGGGTACGTTAGGAATACGGGTATTGAGCGGGCGTATCCCGAGGGGAAGGCACGGACGTGAACATTGAGCAAACCATTCCTGTTGTCGAATCTGCTCCCTGAGTGTGGCCAGCACCGCTGAAATAGACGGCGATGCTTGGGCGTATCTATTTTTCCTGTTCTTCCGCGCCTTGACAGGAGTAAATTCCGAATAAGAGAAGGACGCAGATTCTGCGGTGTGAGCGTCCGTCATGACTTTGGCAGCAGGCGTTTAGCGTCCCCGGGGCAGTGGTCAAATCCTGTTCGTGTGCAAAAATCCCGCTTGGGGTGGAACACCCGCGACAGCTTGTGGTTCAAACATGAGCATGCAAAAAAAGTAAACCACATAACGCATGTCGCGAACCGGTTCATCAACTGAGCGCCTCTAAGCGCTTTAGCTTTTAGAACCCTGAAGTTATCAATGTTCTCCTTCGAATCTGGTCTTGACTCGTTGTAACTTGTTACCGTCCTGGTACTATTTTGGCTCAAAACTAACACGTTCCAGGGTCCTATGAATCAGAGCGATCACGAAGACATTGGGCACGAAGCATTCATGTATTGAAAGAGTCATCCAGTACCTCCTGCCATTGTCACGGCGGCACGGTCTCAGTGTCTCTTAGCGCGCTGATTTTCCCAGCGGGCCCGAGATGAAGGGATATGTATGAGAAATTAGACAGAATATCAGAAAAGCCAGGCTCCGTTCCGTGTATATCTTAGTAACTTTTACAATTCAATTAGCACATTAATCTTCGTCGGTCGAGGAAGGGAGGCACCAGCGCTACCACCATGATCATAAGACAAAGAACCTCTGACTTCTTCCCTAAAACCGTTTACAGATTCTGACGGCATCGATCAGGCCGTGATGCATTGCATTTGATATCTGTGATAGTGGGAGCCTGCCAGATTGTACGAAGCCTTTTCCGTGTCGGGATGCCTGGGACCACGCAGTGTATCGATTCCCAGGAAATATCTTCCCCAATCTCACAGGGTTTGGAGCGACCACAAGTCGTCTCCCAGATAGCACGCAGTCTCAACTCCGACGCCCTTGTTTATCTTCTTGATATCTTCAGTGCTGAGTTTGGTGATTCCCACCCCTACCGCATGTTCTTTTCCCTCCGCATGAATCGCGACGAGGCGTTCAGCAGGGATCGCCTCTTCCGCTGGAGGGAGACGGCCGCCTGGAGATGTGAAGCCGGGACACATCATATGTGCACCTGCCAAAAGAAAACGGATAGCCCCACGATCAACTTGTACTTTGGAAGGACATAAGGATCTAAGGGAAAATTAAGAGAAAAAGGACAGTCAGGATCCATATATCGCAAAAGGGCAATGCGCAGGCTGGTCACGTACATTTGTGTAGCAATCGCAGTGTGGGGTAGTATGGCCCATCAAAGTGTTGGAAGAATAAAGGCTCGGAGTTAACTGTGAAAATTGAGATGTGTTCTCTGCTATGCGATGAAGTTCAGATTAGATATGGGAAACTTGATTGCAAGGAATCTGAAGGGAGTCAAAATCTGACTGACCACTTGACGAGAACGAGGCCCTCCTTCTTTGGCCACACCGATTCCAGCGTCTCAGGCTCTATTTTCCAATGCGAGAGGATATCTGCTCGAATATTCCGTTGCACCGATTGCTTGAGGGGCGTGTGCGTCGCGATGTCGGTGGATGGCGAAAATCTATGATCATGGGGCACAGAACACGATGAGCGACCCAGTGTGAAGAAAAGCGGCTCGGACCTACTTCTTGAACATGTCACAACCTGCTTTTCAGAGTGAACTGATTCGAGATGGGGCGCGAGGCTGCAGCAAGCAGTGTTTGTAGATAGTGGTGGCGATCAGGAAATCAGCCTCGCGGCAGGCGCGTTGTAGATTATGTACATGTTTCCCCATCAACGTGACTAGCACAAAATAGACAATTCCCGAATGCGACCCTCTTTCTTCTTTCGCAACGGTGTTGAAAAAAAAAATTAGTTCTACATTATTTCTTGTGTGGCTAATGGTACATAAAAAGCAGAAAAGATTTTTGAGAAGCCAAGGAAAGACGGAGGGGAAAACGATAACAGAGCTAGACGAGCTGTACAAGATTATGGTGGGGATGGTAGGGTGAGGAAAGAGGGCGTGATGCTGGTTTTACGTATCAGATCGTTGTACATTGTTAAAGGGGTAAAACTTGCAAGAGACTGGTGGGAGGAAAACATAACATGAAAAGAAGCCCAATTACCATCCGTTAGATCAAATGTCCTCATCCTTATCGTCCAGTTGACTAGGCTTAAGCATCCCAGGAATCCGCATGGCAGCCTGGCGCTCAGCCTCCAACTTCTGTTGCGTCTCCAGCTCCTTCTCTTCCAGGAAGAGTTCAGTATTATCTCCCGCCGAGAATTCTTTAAGTTGGATAAGGAAGTCGCGAAGGGCCAACTTGAAGCGATTGATATCGTTGTGGTTTTCTATCAGGGCTGTGACGAAAACCTGAACTTGAGAGCTGATCAAAAAGAAAATAACAATCAGGAAATGCGGAAATGGGGAGCAAATGACGTGAGGCTTACTTTTGAACATGAGGGAAAGCGGTCTTCAATAGGTTCGCCGTGTATTCTCGCAGGAACGTCGTGTTGGTCATGCTTGGATCAGACACTTGAGCCGGATCGAACAACGGCGTTTGAATGACGTTCAATTCGATGAGCTGGAACATGCGCGCCAATAGCACACTTTGCAGTTTGAAGCCACTCTTGTGATCCGTATCAGTCAGTACAAAGAAGATATCCTGGATGATGCTGAGGAAGTATTGTTGGAAGAAGGCGTTTGTCACAGTCGGGTCGGCCGCGGTCGCGAAGTTGTTCACAACTTCTAGACACACTGAAAAGGGAGGGCGGGGTTAGATCTCAAAGCCAACTTGCTCCGAAATGAATTATGACCCACAATTAAGACCAATATCCGCAATATCCCGCATTGTGTGTTTGATGGCCCAGATAATGCTATCCATGAACAGCTTGAAGTTGTTCGGTGGGATTGTCAACAGGGCTAATAATTCATTT
>JADNRV010000601.1:0-22805 GCA_015499995.1 Flammula alnicola
ATCTCTTCGAGTAGAGGTGTTGGTCGGACAAGTAGATGAACTAGAAATTGGGATCAGCATCAACATCTTGAGACGGGAAAGAACGGAGACATACGTTCTTATTGAATGAATCTGGGCCATAATGGGTGAAGAACCAAGGAGAGACGCGCCCATGTACGCTCTCTTCGAAGATTGCCCATCACGCGCCTGAATAGCCCCAGAAAGGGCCGCAAGTCCTGACAAATGTTGCTCATCCGTGGCTGTTGACCCAATGAACTGTGATAGCGCAAGCTGCATGTTGCTCAATACCGATGAGACAGAAGCTGAAAGGCTGTCCTCCAAGTTTCCGGCGGATGTGAGAAGGGACTTGCCCGTAGTTTGCTGGCTACTGTTAAACTGCGACAGGGCATTCTGGGCAAAGGAAGTGGTAACTTGAATGGGCCAACCAGAGTTCCACTGTACGAATATAATAAGCTTCGTCATCTATAGCGAGGAAATCAGAACACATACATTGAAGTCACCATCCATGACATCCGCGAAGTCCTTAAACGTGGTAGGATCGATGAAGAATGCAGGGACAAAGTAAATCTTTCCTTGAAGGTCAGGGTGCTGCGTGAATTGATTCTTCCAGCCATCTGGGACGCTTCCTTGACCAAAGTTACATGATTCTCCGGCAAATGTGGAGACAAAGGCTCGCGAATCATACTGCAGTTGGTTGGGATGAGAAGCATAAGAGTTGACAAGGTTGCGAAGATTTTGCGCATCATTAGGGGAGGCGCAAGGGAAGGAGCTTTACAGAAATTGTCAACACACACCTCAATTGATCCAAAATAAGAAGACGACATACGACATATCAAGCGATAAGAAAAGCTTGAAATCAAGATTAGATTGTTGTGCAGCTTGATAACTATATAACAAAGTTTAACAGGATTTCCTCGTTTGAAGGATCCGAGAGCACTCACGCGTCGGAAACACGGGCAGGTTGCCAATCGTCCGTACCCATATTCAGAGCAAACCCATCGATACCGGAGGCATGCGCGAGGGCAATGTCGTCTGCCCAATCCTGGACCGTATAGGGGAATGTATTGCCGACCATATGGTGGGCGACAACATATTTTGTAGAACCATTCGTAGGCGGTTGGGAAGGCTGAGAATTTGATGCAGCGGTCAAACTCGGGGAAGATGCTGAAGAAGAGGACGAAGAGGATGCTGATTGTGAAGTTGTCGCTGTTGTAGGGGCAGCAGAAGGAGAGTTGGACGGAGAAATTGTTCCCTCCGTCGGGACTGGTTCGGCAACGGTGGAAGAACTCGCGGTCGCAATAGTTAAGCTCGAGATTGATAAAGAGGAGGAAGTATCGGCGGCGGCGACTGGGGTAATCGTGGACTGCTGCCTCTTCACGACGAAAGGTCTATGCCTCCGCTCTGGTGCAGCGTGTGCGTTCTGACTAGGAGACTTGTGGAGTTCCCCTGCGATCCTGACTCGTCGGAATGGAATCGCATATGCACTGACAACAGAAAAGAGCGTAAGCAAGCAGAATATAAGGGTCTTGAAATGCATGTCGAATCGTGAAAGAGTGAAATAAAAATGAATGAAGGAGCCGGCGCAGCCGAGGGAGAACA
The DNA here is from genome assembly GCA_015499995.1 of Flammula alnicola. NCBI lineage: Eukaryota > Fungi > Basidiomycota > Agaricomycetes > Agaricales > Strophariaceae > Flammula > Flammula alnicola. Next base: position 1,600 of record JADNRV010000601.1, read on the forward strand.
GCAAGAATCTATGAAGGTAGAAAGTACTGAGAGAAAAAAAAATAAAAGAAAGAAAACGTTATATACAAGAGAGACAATACAGACCTCTGGCGTTGTTATGTTAAGCTTGGGTTAAGCTGTGGTTCGTGATTGAGAGTACAATGGCGGCCTGAAGGGACAATTGTCGGGTTTGCATGGCGCCTGGCGCACCGTCCGGTAATGCTTAGTCAGCTACCGCTCAAACACATCGACACAGATCGGATCGACATATGTAGCTTAATCCTACCCTCTTCCCATCCAAGAATGCTTTGAGAATGCTCTTTATCAAGCGATATCAAGCCAAGTCAGAGAGTTCCCATCGCGTCCACAAGGCAATAAAACTTCGATCTCATGAGGTGGCGGTTGAATCATGTGCCATAGTTCAATTCCCTCAGTGAGACTACCGCAGTAGATCGCAGTACTAGTGTGGTAGTGGGAAGTTAACTCGGGGCAGGGTACATCGCGTAGGTATAAAAGAACTCCTGGCACAAGATAAGTAAGAGCCCGAGGCCATAAACCGAAGCGTCGCTTATTTCTCCTAGTAAAAGGAGAGAGGTCTATTGGATAGCAGCTCCCAAATTCTTTGGCTATGCCATTTCGCACACTACCACTGTCTGGCCATGCGGCTATTCACATCCGTCAGGTCGCGCGATTCGCGATACAAACTATCAAATGCTCGAAAAGAGTTACTCTGCTTCGAATCTATCTACTGATCCTCGCATGCCTCCATCATATGTGAGGCCGTCGCAGCAAAATGACGATGAATCCAAACCGATCACGAATCCTCGACTTCCAGCACCGAAACGCTCTGCACTAAAGACGAATCCGAAGGCTTGATATCCTCCTCACTCTGCGATTCCACTGCCCCGACAACTTCACCCTTCTTTGCCTGAGCTTTCGGCCCCCATCCTACTCTTCCATCCTGCCAAGGACCCGCCCCGCTCAGATGACACCCACCTACATGACTACAAGTGCATTTTCCACCGAGAGAGTCCGGCAGATTCTCCGCGTCGATCAACTCCAGAAGCACATCCTTATAATCGTGTCCCAGTATGTCGATTTTCGCCACGGTTTCCTTCGACAACCACGGTTTTATCGCGTTCCATATCATCGTAAACGTCGCCGGCGCGTTTATGATGGCCAGCTGTCCCATTCTGCGAGAGTTGTCGTAGAGGTGTAGGAGTTACATCCCAGAAAAGTGGAACTTACGTTTCGGGATAGTAGTCCTGCGACACTTGGAAGGAATTCCGCACGAGCGATTTCATTTCCCAAAATGCGCCGAGTCTTTTCACCGCACGTCGTACCAGGGGTTTTCAGAGGAACAGGCAATAGAATGGAAATCCACCTACCCAAATCCTTCGAGATCGACTATTACGAATGCTGTTCCGATAGGTTCGCCGGCAGCGCGTGCGGCGGCGGGAAGTACTTCTCTAGTGAGCTGTTGTCGTATGGTTCAGTACGAAATATACGTATGAAAAAAAATGACGACTTACGCACTCAGCGTTGACAAGAAATGTTTGCCAGTGTCTCTCTGGTGTGCAAACTTTATACAATTTGCCGAGATTCATACCGCCGAAGAGTTGTATGTTCAGAGGACGCCCTTTCTGCCAGACTATGTAGTTTCTTCCAAGATGGAGTGCCAAAACTAACCTTGTCGGTCTACGCATATAGTGATTAGTAGCGTCCAACACCCTAGCAAGTAGGATGACTTGCCTTATGGAACCACATTGGCCAACAGTCGAATACAGCTTCACGCTCGGGGTACTGTTGAGTTTCTGGTGAGCCAGAGCCATTCTTTCGATGCAATCGTTCTCGAAAGGGAGCCGACAGCGATGTCAGTGAACACTCACATCAAATGGATCTGTATTCTTATACATCTCGTCAAGCCCTATACCACCTACAGTCTTCCGCCAATGCTGACATTCTTTGAACATTTTCTTCGCTTGTGCTAGGTCGAAATGCCGTGCCCGCAAGAACCTCCTACACACGGGAGAATGAGATCGTCGCTCAGCGAAACAGGAATCACAAATGCGAAAGAATAGTCTGGGGTGCTTACAGCAGCGTCTCATTATCAGTGCCAATGCTGTCTCCCTCATGCAGTATGTCCTCCTCGACTAATTCCTCTCGGAATCGACTGAGAGTTTCAAGATGGTCGGCAGGTTGACCCGTCATTCAGAATTCTATAAGACGGCTGGCAAGTCGCTGGAAATTGGGAATTGGATGGCGTGAACAGAATACGTCGAGTAGCGCCTTCACGGAGAGTCTACGTCAACTGGTATCGAAAGAACCCAAGTAACTGACATGGTCAGGATGGGTAAGCACATAGTGGCTTGATCATGGCGCCGAGAAGCTGTGCAGCATGCTGATTGCAGTCCATAATCAGTTCCCGGAGTATCACCGGTCCGGGCCGAACAGGGCGTTCAATTTCGAAGCGGCCAAGTCATTCATCATCCCATCTGGCGACTCATTTCCGACGACGTTTAACAGGTTTAACCCCATGCGCTGCAGACAAAAAAAGGGGGTTTAACAGAAATGCAGAAATGAATTATGTTGTATCGCCAGTCTGCCTGCAGCTGGCAGTCGCGCGTATTCTGGCTCTCTGAAACTTATGGGCGATGGCAGGTCAGTGGCAAGACATCCTTTTTCATCATATGATCATTTGGTACTCATCTACATGAAAACGATTATAATCTTTTCAATAATCAGGAAGTTCGACTGGGTTGAACAAGTGCTAGTGCGACGCCAGGCTAGGGATGTGATGAAAGAGTTCTCCTCTCACCTTGGCCCTTCCGACCGAAAGCCTACCTTTGCAATAATCAAGGCAGGGTAATGGAGGAGATAAACGGCTATGCGCCATTTACCTCGGCATGCAGAACAAAAGAAGATCAGGTAAGAGCATAAGCGTACATGCGAACAGATGCGAACCCACGTAAGTAAACCTAGCAGGATTCTCCCAAAAAGGTATCTTGGCCGACAGTCCGCACCATATGTGCTACAGCCTACACCTGTGGATTCTAAAAGCTTATCAGCTGTTACCATCGGAATCGACCCAGCTCCTCCTTCGTTTGCAACGTTTAGCTCAAGTGAAAGAGTCGTCGAAAGCTGAAGCCAAAGAGGTATTGAGCGTTTGATTACAGACCATTTAAATGCTTACGGCAGTGGATACTCCAGATACTTACCGTGGACGTTCTGTCATTATGGGAAAGCTTGTACTCCACCTTGTGGACCTCCCAATGGACGTCATCTACGAAATTCTGGGTCATCTAGCAGTGGAAGATATCATCCGAAGTCGACAAGTACGGCATCGTATGCTCGCTTTGAGATCTTCTCTTACACGTCGCCTTTTTCTCTAGGTGTGTCGACGACTTTGTCAAGCAACTTGCCAAAGGAATGTTTGGGTCAGCGTCTACGAACGTTCTAGTCTCCTTCTGCCAGAAGGACCACTCCCATCCCAGTGTTCAGTTGAGCTAGAGGCTTCGCTCGTTCGCGCTGCAAAATTACACATTAATTGGACTTCACCTCGACCTCTTGTGTTTACCCAACGCCGTTTTCCTCGTGTTCTTCCAACGTACGATTTTGACGCGAACGTGATATCTGGCCGGTACTTGCAATTGGCAGAAAGAGACGGTATTTCCTGGTATGACCTCGATGCAACCGACATGAGCAAACCGATTTTGACCTATCCATGCCCGACGGTCATGCCATTGTCTGGGAACCTCAACTACCAGGTCAATGCAAATGGAGAGGGGCCTGATGTCGTCTGGGTGTCATTTGTAAGCCATGCACCAAGTAAAATGTGAGATCATCTGTTGACTTTTTCTCTTCATATCTTTAATGTCCTCCCTTTTAGCTTCATATTGAAAGCAAATTTTGGAAATATGGGGCCCAAGGTTGACCTTCATGCTGAATTATCGGCACAGGATATAACCTCCATTGAGATGGGCCATGATTGGCTTCTACCTATCAGAGAATTCGCATCGCCCGACAGTTTCATGGATCTGTTCCATATCCCGTCGCATTCTACTCTATATTTACCGATGCACGTTAGTTCATTTTCTAATTTCCACCTAAAGTGCGCCTCATTATTAACGTCATCACGTCGCCCAGGAAAAAGTACAGAATCTGTCAGATCTTCACAATTCGAACTACGCCATCACTCCGCGATTCTTGTTTCTCATGTTCTCGATGCGGAGCGAAACGCTAGTGGATATGTATCCTCTCCCAAAATTCGCGGATACCACAACGCCGCCACCGACACTTTCCGGACGCCTCATCCGGTCACACTCCGGTATATATCCGCACGCAGTTTCGACAATACGGGTTGTCGAGACATCCTTGGACCAACGTCAGCCAAAATGGCATACCCTGCCACAGGATACACACCCCTCCTTCCTTGCCCTTGTCTATGTAAGTCGTTCGCCGAGAACTTGGACATCGAAAATAGGCCTCCATTTGTTCGATGTAACTGTGGATTCCAATGGAACTCTCACCTTTACTACTCAGTCCGAAACGGTACTTAACGTCGGAATTGCTACCACGTCACTGGCATTGAGTGCACGCGCAGGCATTTGCTTGGCAGTGACACATTCCTCGCCAGGTCCACTCATATTAGCGCATCGTATCCAACGGCACCAGGACTCAAAGTGCAGCATGAGCGTCAAGACCCTCAAACCTCCGGATGGATTGCAAAGTCGTGATATGCTCGCTTTCGATGGATTCAGAGGGAGACTTTGCTTAATTAATGGTTGGACCAACATCGACGTACTGGACTACGCATAGTAAACTCGCGGTGGGATCTTTTCTCCGAGGTAGAGCGCATGCAGTATATTGTACATGTAATACATCCTTTCAAACTTTCTTAAAATAATTCGTGGTATTCTCCAACGTGGTCTTTTCTAGCAAATCAGCCAAGGCGGCGCCATTATCGTCCTGCTGCTGTACTCCTTGAATACCTAGATCGGCTTTCACCTGAAGTACAATTTCCTTCAAATCGTCTTCAGTGTTCTTGTCCAAGAACTCCAAGATTCCATCTTCCCCGCCCATCCTTTCCCTAACCTCATCCATTATCAACTTCACGCCTTTCCAATATTGCCCCAGTTCTGTCCAATCACGAACACGGCTACCAGAGAAGGCTTCTTTCAGTTTTGCCTTATTTAACCGCGCCCTCGCAATATCTTCATATTCCTGCTTCTTGTTGAAGTACAGTAGGGCGTCTTCGCGAATTTTGCCGTGCCTTTCCTCGCGAGAGAGTCCGTGAGATATCTGGATGGAGGGCTTTGTCATCTCGACCCATTCGACAAAGTCAGCATACATTGTCCGCTCCGCTTTGACCTTCGTGATCCCAGGTCCTGCAGATCGGAATTGACTTGGGTCGAAATACTTCGATGAGGTCGCCCATTTATAGACCTCTTCCCTGGTGTTTAAACCGTCACGGAAGGTCGCGAGTGAAAGACCTAGAAATTGGCATATGTCGTCGAAAGATTGGCTCAATTCAAATGGGGGGTTTGGAGGGTCAGGAATCTAGGATCGATCGTTAGTGTCGTTCAAACTTTGGCAAACAAATTACAATATACCTTCAGTCCTTTTGCTCCCAGCGCTATTCCACTGTTCCTAGCAATAAGGCCCAATATCATGCCCATGTCGCCATATGAATGGAAAAAGAGGATCCTGTCATATTCATTTTTGTCGAAGCAAACATGAATATCAACCTATACCAGCACATCAGAAAGAAGTGAGATATGGGTTGCGAGATACCACGTACCTGGTAATAAATTTCACCATCTTCTGTAGAGGCTCGCCTTTGCTCTTCATCAGCAGCATGGCCCAAAGAGCCCCATTCGCCTAGTTTTATGGGAACAGCGTAGTTCGAGGTTCGGTTGCCATCCATCGGATTAACATATTTTGCCCCGATAGCCTGCTTGATAACGTCGTGTGGAATGGATGGTTCATGAGGAGATTTAGGGATTGTGACAAGAAGATCTAAGTCCCCATGGTCGATCTTCTCCGGGGCCTCAGCCGGAACCCCGACCCAAGCATAGAATTCGGCAAGCGTTGGTGAAAGACGTGCTTTAAGTGCTCTGTAGACTGGTGGAGGAAGACGCGGAAAGGCAGTCGCTGCCAACACTGCGCTGAACGCACTGCCACCCATATTGTAACAAGATGTTGTTTATACGCCTAGGGCTGGAAGAATTCAAGACTTTTTGAAGGACTGAAGGTTGAACGAGTCAGGTTGCATGAATGGTTAAGAGGCGAGGCCCCATCCAGCGCTAAAATTGAGTCAGATTAGCTCGCTATCCCATGCCACCGTCAAGTGATTGGCCAATCAATGAACACAGCATGAGTTGGGATACAAATACACAGCCTAGGCACCGTATATAGATTCTGCAAATGAGGCACATACCCCGAGCATACGTTCTCAGTTATGTGTTAAGGTAGAATATGGGACATCATCTATACTATAAATCGAAGAGGGTCTTTCCCACGTGACAGACAAAGATGTGTCACAATTGGTCACAGACAAACAAGTCACCGTCTCACACGTCTCTCTGCCGACATCTAGGCTAACGGCACGCCCGTGCGAAGCACGGGTCACGCGCTCGTTGAGATAGAAAGTGTGAGGACAATGTGAGGATCCAGACACGGCGGACATTCAACTGTCAAGTCGGGCCGTCGGTTGTCCTGTTAAGTGATACAGAGGTTACCGGCAAGTCATAACCTGTCATGACACAGGTACTTGCCGGTCACAGTGGCCGACATCACGCTCTCCTGGTTCATCAAATTGACTTCAGTGCTACTATCTAAATAAACAATCTACAAGATCATGTAGTGCACCTGCTCGCTCTGTGGGGCCGAGACTGCCACATTATTGCACGGTGTGTTTTTACATAATCTGGACCCAAATTACCAGGAGAGTGTGACGTCGGCCACTGTGACCGGCAAGTACCTGTGGCATGACAGGTTATGACTTGCCGGTAACCTCTGTATCACTTAACAGGACAACCGACGGCCCGACTTGACAGTTGAATGTCCGCCGTGAGAGCAGTGCCAAGTCTGATATGCACGATTCCCACGGTACCCTAATAGTGACCCAACAACTGACATTGATGATTGAACACCCCACAGCTTGACCATTTACCATCATGTCGAAATTTGCACCACATGGAGGCCGCTCCTCAACCCAGCCCAGGGCGACATCGTCAACAATCTGCCAGAAATGCCTAGGACGAGGTCAGTTTTCTCTACCTAGGGGTTTGGTTCAACCAATTCTGACTTCGGCCTTTGTGAATCATAGGACATTTCATTTACGAATGCAAAGGGACCCGCCCTTATCTCACTCGTCCATCACGTACTGAGCAGCTCGAAAATCCACGATTGTTTGCAAAGTTAAAGGCTGAAGGAAAGCCGTCGGTAGAAGTTCCGGAAGAGTTCAAGAAGCCGTTAGTTATTATTCTGTTTCTTTGGGCTCTTGCCGCTTTACTCTTTCTAATACCTGCTCTCATTAGTGTTGGAACGGCGAATAAGATCCTAGAGGCAAAGGAGAAAGAACGATCAAAACAGGATAAGGGCAAAGGAGAGGAGACGTCACACAAGAACAAGAAGTCCAAGCGGTAGGTTGAATGCTACTTCTTCAATCATCTTTACTGACATTCCGCAGGTCTCGGTCAACCTCTGATTCCGGGTCGTCGGACTCTGACTCTAGTTCTGATTCCGACTCATCTTCGACTTCTGACTCCAGTTCGTCTTCTGAATCAGAGTCGGAATCCTCAAGGTCCAGAGAAAGAGACCGTAAACGACGTGTCCCGAAACGCCGCAGTCGCTCTGGTTCTGATGTTTCACGTGGGAGAAGGCCGTCGTAGTCATGCCCGATCACCCCAGTTTTCGACGTTGACATACCTATTCGTCTTGTACTTACTCTTAATCCTCCATGACGTATTACTGCCTTTCTTCGGCATTAAAAGCAAATTATTTCTCGTGAGAGCGTCCATCAATAATTTGTATTGGCCAGTATCATGTGGTTGGCGAATGGGAGCAGAGAGAGCAAGCCGTGGAGGTATTGATTACGGAGGAGTGTCCTAGCATATGTGCAACGAGCTTGCTTTGGTATTCATGATGAGCGCAACAATAAGTCTGTATTCATCACGTTTCAATAAGGGACCTGACGCTCTGAAAAATTGTTCTTACCCATATAATCCCAGAACTTCAGCAAAGATGAGGATGAGGACCATTGAAACGAACACTTTGGATTCGTGGACATATGCCCGGACGCACTATTAACCTTTTAGCAAGTCATAAGAAGAACAGTGAATAAAGCTCACCGAGTCCCCAACAAATCCAATAGCATAGCCTGCTGCCATTCCTGTGAATCCACATGCAAGCCCTGCACCAAGGTGGATAAATCCAGCAAATAAGGAGTAGTCCGTTGGTTTCACTGCGGAAAGGCAACGAGTTTTAAGAAACGACGACGTGTGGGATTCAAATAACGTACGAGCTCCAGCAATCAGCACTGACACCACGAGACCATATACAGCAATGATTCCGGACATTACGACTGGAATAAGAGACTACAATAGTTCGTTACAACTCTGCACACGCGATATCAGTTAAAACACGTACTTTCATGATCAGTTCAGGTTTGAAGGTCCCTAGACCTGCGATTCCAATGCCTGCCTTCGAGGTCCCGAAGGCCGCCCCGACGGCTTTGAGAATATAGAGAATCAGGACTCAGAGCCTCACGCAAACTAGCATGAATCACGCACTGCTAAAGACCATCTACGGAGAGAAAAATATCAATGATTGTATGAGACCGGCGAAGGGAGTACTTACGGCGGAAGCTACACCCGCAAAGCCAAAGAAAGGGGCGAAAGGCGGACAGAGAGACATAGTAGAAAGAGATTAAGCTGGTCTCTCATTACGCCGCTGGGCAGCGCTGGGCGGAGTGAGTTGAGCAAAGTCGGTCACGTGCTATGAACCCCGTTTGTGCTTTTCAAGGTGTATGCATAGAAATTCAGAAACCGTTGCAAGCATGATTGACGCCAACGTGTCTGGATTCCGCAGCGTTTCTACTTCCTTCTTCCCTTTCACCTACATCGACTGCATTGTAAATTCATAGACCACGGAACGCGACATGGTGGTTCAACTCCTGGTGATGTCAGCGGTTCTCGGCGCGTCGACTTTCGCAGTTGGAATGCTGCCTCTGTCATATGCGTTCTCAAGTTCGTTATAAATTCCTTATTCATTTTTCCTACTCACCAAACAGGACAGAAAGTCATTTGGAGCGTCTCTCAGCTCTTGGAACTGGCCTTCTACTTGGAGCGGCATTGGGCGTTATTATTCCTGAGTGCGTGACTACAATCCTTTCTGATTTCTTTTCTAGACTCCTTAGCCCGTTTTTGCAGAGGAATAGAAGCAATGGCAGAAGCTAACTCCAATGGAACTCCAACCAATCGCATCGCTTTTTGTTTAGTCCTTGGATTCACCCTCATGCTCATTATTGAGCAATTACTGGCACCCAATGCACACTCGCATTCACAACAGGGACTGCCAATTCCTTTATCAAAAGCGAGAGCCCCGGATGCTCTATCTGCAGTAGAGTTTGATGCTGAACTGGGAGATCTTGACCCGGAAGGCCGCTCTCCAGACCATCATGACGTTGCGCCATCGACAGCAACGCTTGATCCAGATTCAGGGAGAGAGCGGGCTTTCCCTCTCCTTCTCGGTCTAGTCATTCACGGATCCGCTGATGGTCTTGCTCTGGGAGTTGCCAATATTTCGAAGGGCGTGCCTGTAACTACTAATGCCATATCTTTCGTCGTTTTTCTTGCTTTAATCCTCCATAAAGGTATGGCCTCTATTCTTCCGCCTTTGTGATTGATACAATTATCTGGCTTACAGCACCAACATCTCTGGCTTTTACGACTTCAATTCTGTCTACAAATCTACCTCGTCCCGATTGCAAGAAGTATCTGGCCATTTTCAGCGCGTCTACTCCGTTGGCCGCTATTGCATCCTACGCTGTGTTCTCTTTCTTTGGTGACGGTGATAAAGGCAGCCTGATAGGTATGGCTCTTTTAATATCGGTACGTTTCCATGAAAAAAATGAATGATATTCTTGACTAAATTGATCATTTACAGGGTGGTACATTTCTCTATGTCGCCACAGTTCTTCAACCTGTGTCCAATCACGCTCCTGTTTCAGGGGACTTGCGACCAGCTTCTCGTGTTCTCTTCATCACAATCGGAATGTTTGTTCCTCTCCTGCTAAGCTCACTCTTTGATCATGGCCATTAAATTTTGTATTTTACCCGGCGCATTAGTACTGTATAATTAGTGTATACAATCACAGATTACAATTATGGACTTCGACAAATTTTATTTTGGGAGCGTGCAGGATGGCGTTGATGTCAGATCCCTATTTAATAACGCCAACCGCAGTCGGATGTTGCAATTTATTAGTAGTAACTCACATTTCTCTTCTGTATGGGGAGGGAAAGTTGAATGTGCCTTACATAAGCGCAAGCAGAATCTGCAAACCTTTTGGAGCACCTGGGAACGAACTTTCGCAAATAGAATTATCGCGCAAATCTGTGGTTTGCTTGCCTTAGAAGGGGTAAAGGATAGTGGCATTTGTGAACACGAAGAGATGGATTTTACATTGACTTGGAATTAGACGACAAGGGCCAATACTGATTACAAAGCAAGTTCGGGATCAGTAAAGGCACCGAAGGTCATTTTTCTAAATTTCGAAACGCGGTCAACAAGTCTGTCTCTGTGCCGCCTGTAGCGCATCTATTCAACATACCCATGTCTCTCTCGTCGGTTCTTCTGTCAAAGAAGGCTCCTATCGATGCAGAACTGGATACCTTGTTCAAACTTCCAGTAAGACGATAACTACATCTTGGAACACATAATATCAACCTCTCTTCTCTATAGGTCGCGAAGGCACCCATTTCAGGACCTTCAAAAGAGCCCTCTGTGAAAAAGCGTAAATTGGAAAAGGAGGAGCTTTCAATCGACGCGCCTCCTAAGCGCAGCAAAGCTAGCCCCAAGGATCCATTACCCACATCATCACTCATAGATGGAAATGCAAACAAAAAAGTTTCGAAACCCAAAAGGGTTGGCAATACGGAGCAGCCATCCAAGGAGAGCAGGGTGAAGGGAAAGGGAAAGGAAGTAGTATCGGATTCTGACGAAGACGACCAGGAGCTTGAAAATGCCTACCTGAACGGCAAACCTGCTCCTATTCAAGGCCCTAAAAGTAACGAAGCTAGCAGCGACGACGAGGAGGATTCTACCCAACTGATTCATGAGTCTCTTTCGAAGAAGAACAAAAAAGTTCGAGCGTCTAAAACAAAGCATGTCCCTCAAGAAGAGACTCCCGAATTGCGAGACCAACGTACAGTTTTTGTTGGCAATTTACCAATCGAGTTGGCTTCGAAGAAGGTCAGCATTCTTCGTTCTAGCATTTACTTCCTCTCTTCGACTACTGATTAATTTCTGTACAGCCACTGCAGAAACAACTGAAGCGTCACATACTCTCCTTTTTACCGACCGCCAAGATCGAATCCATACGCTTCCGTTCTATACCTTTCCAAGCACCTACCGTCAAACCTGCCACATCTGATGACGAAGGAGGAAATTCTAAACCCAAAGTCGTCGCCCAACCAGGGACGAAAGAAACCCGGGCACATGAAAAGGAACGGGCGTCTGCCTGGCGATCAAAACTCGATGAAAAAGACGATGAAAGTGTAAACAAAGACGAGAAGAGATATCTGAATCCAGCCCAGAAGAAGAAAATAGCGTTTATCAACCAAGAATTCCATTCATCTGCTGGGACTGTCAATGCGTATATCGTATTCGCTCATCCACCGAGTACCGAGGGACGTCCTGCCAACCTTCCTCCACTTCTACCGACTATGGATCCTTATCAGGCGGCAATTTCTGCCGCAGAGAAGTGTGACGGAACTATCTTCATGGAACGAATGCTTCGTGTCGATTTGGTCTCAAAGAACACGACAACGACACCGAGCACCGCTATCGATGCAGCTGTCGCAAAACCTTCCATTCTAGAAACAGATCCCCGACTCTCTGTTTTCATTGGAAATCTAGATTTTGCTAGCAAGGAGGAAGACCTCAGGGTGTTCTTTGAAGGGGTTGTTAGTGCAGAGAGAGGGCCTCCACCTATATCATCCGATGCTGAGGATAATGGAGAGGTTGTTTCTGACCCGAAGAAACCTTCGACCTGGGTGACGCGCGTGCGTATCGTTCGAGACAAGGACTCCCAGCTTGGAAAAGGCTTTGCATACGTACAGTTTGTGGTGAGATTTCCTTCTCTCCAGTCTAAATATTTAAGTATGTTCATATTTTGAATTTTAGGACCGAGAATGCGTCGATGAGCTACTGGCACTCACAGAAGACAAGCTAAAATTCGCAAAACGCAAACTACGCGTGCAACGCTGCAAGACCGCGCCAGGAACGAAGCAAGTCATTACCCAGAGGAAGGAAAAAGGGCCTGCAGTCGTTATTCCCAAGGGCGACCCGGCTCTTGGTGAAAGACTTGCCGGTCTTCCTAAGGACGAGCGGAAACAACTCAAGTCGACTGATGCAGATCGTGTGGCGCGAAGGTTAGCGAAGAAGAAGGCACGAATGTCGATGGCACCTAGGGTTGGGAAATCCAATCCATCCAAAGGCAAGAACCGAAAGAGAGTACGGTAACCGATACCCTAGTAAATGGTCTTCTTTGGCTCCAATGCTGCATTTGTTCGCTGGTTCCAACCTAATGCTTTCCTTCAAACGGCTTCTGAACATCTTCTCTATTGTCTTTTCACTGCTCACTCAGCGAGTTATCTGATGAGGTTTCTGGAAGACGTAGTGCTTGATTTGATAGACACCACACTCACTCTCCAACGCTACTTGAAGCGCTGTTACTATGCAACGTGGTCACATTCCGTGAAGACATGATATCTTCGTGGTCGTCGGTGGTTTTATTCTTCTCCGTGTCTCTCACCCTCTGTCATCTCAAGCCTTCTTTTTCTGTTACGAAATAATCCGAACCTTGGAAAACCTTGCTTCCTCTGGACGGTTTTAGTCGGCGACTTCAATACCCGTTCATGCTCGTTCCGCTAACCCGCTGTACAATACCCATGATGCTCACTAAGTACACACTTAGTTGACGCTCCGAGCTGACGTACATAAGCATCTTGCAACTCAAAAGTTAAAACGGTAGAGTACTATTCAGAGACTCCGATATAATTATAATTCCACACTGCTCCTGCCTGCCTCGCAAGATTCGTTGTCGTATCGTCCTGGGTATTCAAGACAACGTGTTGGGTCCCGGAGATGACTTGATACGCCCCTTGTAGGCCCCCACTGCCAAAATTCGGGGCAAAGTGTAGCCACATACATGTGTAGATAATAAAGGGGCGACGAAAGTCGATCAAGCCAAATGTTGGGTGTATCAAGGACTAATTTTCCTTGATAAGATCTTGCCCCTTGTTCTTGAACTTGGCCAACTCGTTTCGCCATGGTTCCCAAATCTCGCCATATTTCCTCAAGAGACCGGAGAGTTCCTGCCTTTGCTCTCTCTGTGCAATGACAAATTATTTGAGCACCCAAAGAAGGATATTTTCCGCAAATAGCTCTGCTCACAATATTCCAAGGTTCCTGGCCACCATATACGTCTGTGAAGAGTTCTCCAAGTTCAGACCGTTTCAAACTTTCTGCTCGCTTAAACGCCTTCATCACGTCCGCTCTGAGACGCGCCTTCAGTTCTGTTTCTGCATCGGCATCCCACCACCCCTTCGATTCCATAAATAAGCGGAATCTTGTTATGGGATTGTCAATGCGTTTCCTATCTTCGACTTCCGCTCTCGCGCGATAAGCAAAGGAATCGTCCGAAGTAGAATGATGGCCCACGCTAAAAATAGTGAAATCAACGTTGGGCAGAGACGCACTAGTACTGTATCCAACATACCGATATGACATCGCTTCGATGAGGACTGCGCGTCCTTGTTCGAGACATCTTCGCCTTCCTTCTTTCACCGCACTGATGACTGCCAAAATGTCGTTACCATCCACGCGAACCGTGTCAATACCGTATCCAGGACCTCGGCTAGCAATACCATCACCGTTATACTGCTCGGTACTGGGTGTGCTAATAGCAAATCCGTTATTACGGGCTATGAAGAGCGCTGGTGATGGTATCGTGGATGCGAGCATAAGTCCAGCATGGAAATCTGCAAATTTGATAGTTTAGTCAAATCCTATAATTTGAGGAATCATTCAAAAAAATCTTTCCACTGCGTACCTCCTTCGGAAGCGGCGCCTTCTCCAAAAAAACATGCGGCGATTGATCGCGACCGTCTACTCGGCGTACGACGCAGAGCATAGGCAACGCCCGCGGCTTGTGGTATTTGTGTTGCGAGGGGAGAAGATATCGTGTGAAAGTGATGTTCAGGAGAACCAAAGTGCTATGTAGTTCATTAAGAAACTGACTGAAGTGGGAAAATATAGGTGTAAAGGAGACAAACTTACAACAGGCATTTGTCGTCCTTTTCCGGAGGTATCTTCTTCGTTCCCAAAACACTGCGCCATAACTTTGTCGATGGAGAAACCTCGCCAAAGGAGAACGCCCATCTCACGGTATTGACCTTGTTCCCAAAATGAATACAATTTCAAGGCGGATTTAGCGTCACAAACCAAGTACTCTGCAAAGAAGAAACATAATTAATGGGAAAATATTTGGACAAAACGCCTTGGCTTACTCGTCGTCCATCTCGAGAGCGGCAGCAGAGCCGACAATTGTAGCCTCCTCGCCGTGCTATTTTACGCGTAAATTAATGGACGCGGTAATTAGAACATAACTCACGGCGGTCATCTAGGATAGAATAATTTTAAGGACGTGGAGGACAAATTACTGATGATCCGGAAGACGTACATAGAACGAGATTTTGCCCTGGCGCTGGACGTTGTATAGTACATTGTCCAAAGTTGGTAAGAGCTGCATGTTTTCATACAGACGCCGAGCAAGTTGTTCGTCTATCTGGGAGTTCCACGTTCAAATCTTCAGCGAGAGTGACACGGTATCAGAACAACTTACTTCTGGGAGTTCGGCGCCCTCGAGTGGTTTGCCAACGCCATCCAGGAGACGAAATGTGGGGATTTGAGTGTCTTTACCTGAAATCGAGTTGAAGAAACTGAGTTTTGAAACAATTGGTGAGTTTGTTGTTGGTAACAACTCTCTTCGACGCGCATAACCTTGAGAAAAGCTTCTAGAGAACGCTGGGACTGTCCTTGAGACTACAGAAAGCTCTCTCCGGATCATGGTGTTGAGGAGAGAGGTATGATGTCACGTGTGGGATGCAAATGCGAGATCGATCATCGGGCTCCATCCAAAAAAGGAAGCGCGGCGTTGTCAACATGTTTGCCATGTGAACACTCCGCTAAACGATCCAGGACCACTGATTTTAAGTTTACGGGCAAGAGATGTGAGCGCCCCAGGGCCACCGTTGTCTGTAAGGAATAAGCAATCCCAGCCAGTCTCCGGCTTTTCTTCCCTTTCTTCTCTCCCACCTTCACCTTTCTTTTTTCCTCTTCTCCGCCTGGGGCCGGCGCTTCGAGTTTGACCATGCTCCTCTTTGCTGGTCTGCTTCTGCGCATTCTTGCATTCGGGACGCAGGTCGCCCCAACTCATGGCCTGAAGTTCAATTTTATGACCGTCGAGCAATGCGACCCAGTTGTGATGACTTTCTCTGGTTCTAACATCACCACGGTTCCAACGAGTTTGTCCATCCTTCCTATCAACTCCACTGCAATCGTCGTTCCCTTGCAAAACCCTTCTCTCATTTCTATCGGAATCGCTCTCAGCTTCTTACCAATTCCTGCCGGCTCAAATTTTATAGCGTCTCTCGACGACAGCGAAGGAGATAATCTTATTTCTGTCTCTGATTTGATTCGAGTCCTTCCATCCCCCACCGGAAACTCAGCCTGTCTACCTGCTCAGAGTAGCGCCGCTCCTCAGCGCTTCACGCTCGGTTCGGCGATATCTCAATGTGAGGAGGTAACGATAAATTATGATACCTCAGTCATCTCGAAAGCTCCGACCGTTCGTTTGTACGATCCAAAAGGCCCTTCTTTCCTCCTCAACATGACGTCGGATAATCCCGCTAACGGAAGTGCGACCTACGTGATGAACTTCTTCCGAGGAAAGGAGATCGTCTTACTCATGGACGATGGAGGTGCTATTCGGGAGACATCCCCTCTCATAACAGGTCTCTTTATTTTCTTCAATCCTCTTTTAGTTTGTTAATCTGTATTCGCAGTCGGAGGCGACTCTGCAAGCAGTTCCTCGTGTTTCCAACGCAGCGCCGCAAACACGACAGGTGTCATAAATCCTGACACTCTCGACGGCACCCCCATTGTATCAAGGTCAGTGGGCTCCACCTCTGCCTTTCACTGGGTAAATGTTAATGAAATTCCAGATCCGTCATTATTGGTAGTGCGACAGGTGGAACAGCCGTTGTCTTGATAGCGCTTTTCATGGTAATCTTTGTAGTTCGGGATCACCGAAGACGCCGACAAAGGAATGGCCTTCAATTCGACCCGTCCCTGATGGAAAGAGGTCCAGACAACGAGAAGGCCAGCCCAAATGTTGGTCTGTTCGCAAGATACACCCCAAGACCGTCAAGCAATGGAACCAATAATGGGATGGTTTCCGATCCCATTTACACCTCAACTTCTTTCTTGTCCCCCAGCAAATCCAAGATGAATCGAGACAGTATGGCATCCTGGGCCCAGGTTATTCCTGAAGATCAGCAATATCCTACACTTAAAGCTGCTACCTCATCTCTCCCATCTCCGCGAATTGTAGTCCAGTCGCCGCAATCTTCCGACCGTCTGTCTCTCGAATCGTTGGACATCGAGGGAATGCTGAACATGGCCACATTGCAATCGGAGAACTACGCTGTCAGCAGGAAGAACTCAGATGCCTCGGTCCTTGGGCCAATGATTCGTTCTCCATCTCTGACAGTACCCACTCCCACATTCCTTAGACCGGAGACGAGTCGCAGACACCTCCGGAATCCGTCCGATGTCCCAGCAGGACCAGATTCCATGACGTTTTCGGGATATTTCCTTAACCCGTTTGATGTCCGCGATTCAACCACGGGTAGTATCCTGCAAGGACCACTGCGTACTGATGATTCCATCAGATCGCACGAGAGTGGTCTTGGGCTTCCTACGTCACCCCGAGACGTTAGGGTATCGAGAGTAAGGGTTATTTCTGATGTGAACAGCAGGAGTAGGTCAGACTGGTATGGAATGGCACGGTAGTTCCTTATTTTTTTTCGACTTCGTACGGTTCATTTTTTTCTCAGTGAACCCCGTTTGAAACAATACGGACGATATTTCGAAAATGTATCTTTTATGGCACCCTTTTTACTTTCTTTCGGCAACGGAGCTTGGACAAAGGGAACTTTCGTAGACGTACCATTTTTTTATGCTTTGCATTACTTAGGGCAAGCGGTGGTTCCTCTTTGGTGGTTGTACAGTAGTTAGTACCAGTTATGATGTCCAATAGCAAACATCAGCGTAAACATTCTTCGAGGCCGGTTGCTGGAAACATCTTCCACTGAATAGCGATGTTGATCCACGTTACAGGTAGGCACTCGCCAGCCCAGAAAGGGTCTTTCGGATTTCCCTGATAATTACAATGAATTACAATGACCGAGGATTGCAAGGCTTAGAGATCGCGCGCCTACCATACTTAGGCGAAAACGGAAAAGTTAGTTCTTTCCGTTCAAGAAACGACGATGGTCCAGTTTTTCAGTTCGATAATTGTTTCGCCATGTGGTTCAGAAATTTTGAACGACCATGAAATCAACTGCTTCTGAGTAAACTTTATTGTCTTCAGGTGCAGAAAAGACGCAATGCCTGAGGTCCACAATGCCGTAAGATTCGCGCGTACGCCCGCATCGATAGATTGCGGGGGCAGCTGGGTAACTCGGACTTCGAAGTTCGGAGATAGTATTTGTTACAAGTCGTTATATAGTAGTAGTTCAACGGCAATCGCTCCACATCTCGCAGGAAATAGCGAATCCCATTCGACATCAGAGGCCGTCGAGATGGAAACAAAAAGTGCAGGGCGGGAAGTATGAGTCGGGGAGCCGGACAAGACTCATTCGCAGTTGGAGATAGGGCTTTCGATGGCCATGTCCTGCCAATGGCAGACTGTCCTTTCCGTGTTTGAGTAATTGCTCGAGCAGATCAGATAAGGAGATAAAATTTTACATATGCTGCATTTCTCCAAGCAAAGTCCAGGAAGGAGTACACCGCGCACCACCGAAGATGACGGATCGAATATCCTGGCAACATAGCGCACTCGGCTGACGGGGTTCCTATGAGTCCTCCTGAGGGAGCTTTTTTGCTTCTTCGCTTGCTTTCTTTCTACCACCGTTCCAGAGCGACACATAGTCAGCTCCACCGAGAACGCCTTGCCCTGAACTTGCCGAGGCCTTGCCTCTGCTGGCCTTTCCCTTGAGCGTAGACCGCTTCTTGGATGCCTCAACTTGGGTCCGAGAAGAGGACGCGGCAGGAGTTGTGGGATTTGCGGTGGTCGATGAGCTGGACTTCGCCTTCTTTGACTATTCCGCATCGTTAGCTTGTGTTTATCTTTTCTGGAGACTCGGAGTGCTAGAAACATCAGACTTACAACCCTTTTGTGGAGCTTTGCGCTTTTGCCCATCGCTGGCCGGTCTGAATCGCGTATGCGTTGTGGTGGTTGCCAGTGAGCTTGGTTGAGAGACAGAGACTCGACAACTTTATTTCCAAAAATAGAACATATCGTTTCTGACAAGAAAAACACCTCGACTTCAGTAGCTCAGATTCTCCAAGCTTACAATGCACTCAAGGCGAACTGTGAGGCATAATATATACTGCACCAGAATATAATATATCTCTTCATGAAAGTCACGATGGTGATTACATTCAACTTTACGAGTTAACAGTTCAGAAGTGGACGATAACTGCTCGCATAGCACGGAATACTTAGATGTTATGCACATATAAAGCCTTGCTTTAGTCAGAAAATGTCGAAATATACATGTTACTGACGATTCTATCCCACATACACAGGATACAATTAAGCGGAGATGGTGACCTCGACCTCGACACCGGGCTCTAAGCTGATGCTGGTCTAAAGGTGGATAGTAAGCATAAGGCCAAATTGAATAGAAATATTCACCAACGATCTGCTTGACAATCTCGCTGGAAGAGTGCAAGTCAATAAGACGCTTGTGCACCTTCAACTCATAGCGATCCCAAGTCTTGGAACCTTCACCACAGGGCTAATTTGTAGGTTCATATAACTGAAAACAAAATAAAAATGGTAATAAAGGACGAACAGTTTTACGGGTGGTGATTTTGAGGACTTTGGTGGGGAGGCGGACTGGGCCCTTGACGCGGAGCTGCTTGTCCTTTGCGCGGTTGATCAGGTCAGCAGAGACTGCAGGACCGGTCAGCAGCATTCTCAAAGTGATATTTACAAATACAACCCACACTTCTCGAGGTTCTTGACATTGCTGCTGGTGAGGGTGATGCGGATTTTATGGATTTTGGCACCGGGGACGGGGGCACCTGTGGCATCGTATTCTTTTTCTCCTTTGGCGACGTAACTCATTTTGAATGCTGATTATGAGTCAGAAGGTGACTTGATAAAATATGATCAATAGAACTCGACGAATGAGCTGGATATTGGACTCACCCAAAGTTCGCAAGTTGTGTTGACAAGAGAGCAAGATTTGAAAAATAAGGTTCAAGGACAATGCTCCATTATGTAATCAGACACGTGGTCGCGCGCCCCATTGTGCCGCCGCTATAGACTAAGACTTAGTTGACCAAGGTCTTCCAAAACCATCTCGGTATTGACCTCGCTGTTCACTTTGGCGGGTTCAACTACCACCCACGACGGAGAGCCACAAATATGATGAAAACGCGAAGAAAATCTAAGCCTGCGGCCGCAGAAGCGGAAGCCGACGAAGCCAGCCACACACTGACTGTCACGATACCCGAAGACATCGATGAAGACACCCTTTCCAGTGTCGTTCCCGAAATCAATCTCACCTCGATAACTTCTGAAGATGTCCTCACTTTGTACCGCATGCTTGTTACACAAGCGGTCAACCTCGACGCAACGGAACGAGAACGGGACGAGTCTCGAGCGGAGTTGGAGAGAAAGGATGTTGAGCTTGACCAGGCTTTGCAGGATAAAGAGAGCTCGGCGAAAGAGCTGGAAGAATCTGCCGAATCTGTGCACGAAGAACTCAAACAGGTCAAGCAGGAACGCGATCAACTAGGTTCTTATAACTTTCCAAAAATGTTCACGTACAAGCGCTCATTGGTATGACATAACAGTGGATTCGAAAGCAGCTTTGCAAGCCCAACTCTCGGCTCTTTCGGCCTCTCAATCGACATCTTCAACTGAAGTAGAGACCCTCAAGCGACGAGTAGACGATACAGAACGTGAAAAGCGTGACCTCGTTGGTGTTATTAGTCGACTAAAAGACGAGAGTTCTCAGCGAGATGGTGAGCTTATCTATCATCATTCATAGCAGCAACTCAACCCTTGAATAGAGGAGATCCATACGCTCCGGGCAAACTTGAAGGAAGCTCGCCAAGAGCACCAAGCGCTGGAGGCACAGCTTCGAGAATTACGATCCACGGAAACGGCCACCAAGGTATGATTGTTTGCTGCAATCTACGGCGGAGACTAACGGCCACTCAGTTCAAAATCGACTCTCTTTCACAACAACTTCAACTCTCGCAAACCGAAGCCGAACGCACCAGTTCTGAGCTTTCCACAAAGACAGAAGAATTCGCGAAATACCGACGCATGAAGCACGCGGAGGTGGCAACACTTCAAGCATCTTTCGATTCCCTCACGCAATCTCACGCTTCTATGGAAGCCTCCTTCAAGGCTCTCCAATCTGCCAATACTGCTCAATCACATCAACTCTCACAGGCTTTGTCCAAAGTGCAAGAGCTAACTGGCCAGTTGGCTGAGCAGGAAGCAAGGTATTCAAATGAAGCGAGCGGTCTCAAACGTCTTGTATCCATGATGGAAGAGCGAGAGAAGCAAGCAAAGGAGATCGTAGAAAACATTGAACGGGAATGGGCTACTGTTGGTGAAAAGGCGGAAA
>JADNRV010000602.1:0-22755 GCA_015499995.1 Flammula alnicola
GAAGTATATATGTGATAGATGTATTGTCTGGCAGGGATGTTTTGAGGAATCGATAGCTAAACTTGGGGCGGCGCGAAGAAGGATCAGATATCATAGGCACCGATGTGACAAATTAGTGGGGCGCCGCCAGGGTAGATGAGAGTACGAGTCGGGAGCACCACTCGGTGTTGTGGTTGAAAGAGCTGCGTTGATAGGTCCATGGTAGACTCGGAAGTGGCAATCCGGACTCGGATTCACTTTTTCTTTTTTTTTTTTTGGAAATGGGCGCGAAGAAAACAGGGAAATGATTGTGCTGCGCACCAAAGATATATTCCGCGGCGATCTGAGTTAGAACGCGAAATTGAGGCCCAGTAAAGAAGCGGTGAAAAATCGGTAGGAAACGGTGGACGAATTGGTGACAATGGTGTGCTGTTTCCTACACAATTCTCACGCGCCAAAATTTCCAGGTAGCTTTTAGTCCCCCAATCGAGGTCCTTCCGTATCGTCCTTCAACTACCCGATATCTTACCCTAAACCCACCGATTCTGACGCACGTTATCCCCATTCGAATCAACGACTAGCCAACGTTGAACGGAGGAAAGTTCAGACAGAAAAGAGAGGCAAATTGACTCCAGGTCAAAATATCGGTATTATCATGCTTGGATATTGTACACGCCACGGTTTGAGAATTCTGCTCAAACCTGAGGCATTGATGCAGAGGGAGTATAAGCCGCAGAGACACCCTGGTGAGAGTACGCCATATGCGGCGTCGGTCGAGCAGCCGCAGCTGGAATGACTTGCATCTTTGCTTGAGTGGGCGCTCCAAACCCTGAAGTCTGCATCGGCGGAGAGTACGTCGTTGGTTGAGTAAATTGAGTTGGTTGATTGGGGGGCGGGTACGTATTCATAGCGATGGATGAAGATGAAACGTGTTTTCCGATCTTCGCCTCTAAATCGCCAGGGTTGTGGGTCAAAGACGGCATTTGGATTTGCAACTCTTTGACGCTTCGGAACCAGACTTGCTTCCCACTGCGGAAGCTGACGATAGTCGAATAGATCAACAGCACCAGCATGTATTTCATAACTAACAGAGCGGATTCAGTTTGAACGCGAAGCCCGAGTTTGAAGATAACACGTACGCAGGACAAAGATAACGACTGTCAGTCCCACAATCCCAAATAATTCGGTACACCAATGAACTTGATTTGCTATAATATTTCGTAATTTTAGGGGAAAATTTTGAGTGATATGAGTCAGTACTCACTAGCCAGGAACTGGCAGTTGCCGAGAGGATAAAAAGTTTCTCTCCCCTGAATCGCAAGTGCTGCCGTAGCCACCCAGAAAATCCACATTGTACCTTCTCGCATCGTGATAAACGGAAATAATGATTAAAGCGAAGCAATGCTTACATATGATAGATAGTTCAGAATAAATGTAAAGAGCGTATGCGTTTTTTCTGATCTCAGGGAGAGCCAGCCTGATAAGAGGATGTGTAAGAATAATGTCTATGCAAATCAGCCTGTCCACTTACATCGTCGGAAAAACAAGGAACGACAGGCAAGATGTATAGAGCCCCAATGACTCGAAGCTATAAGTAACGTGGTTCAAATTGCTCCCTTGTGTCCAATGAGCCAGCAGGCCGAGAACCGGTATGTTCAGAATCGTAATGAGGCCTGAAAATCGCAGATACGGTACTTTAGTTACATTCGCGTACAGATATTCAAATAAAAACATACCAAGACAAACCATTCGATACGTGTAAAGGAAATTCATCTTGCGCAGCAAGACGAGGTAAGCGGAGGTCAGAAATCGAAATGGGGAATTTTCAACAGAGACCAGAAATCAAGTTTTTGTACCGTTGCTCGCTAGGTATTTTTAGAATGGCGGAGCGACAAGATCGACAGATACCCATCTACGCGCGGCCGCTGGCGCTCACGGTCATTCTACATCCAAGCGAGGGAATATGAGCAAGACTTGCTGGCATCATGAGTTAACGATCCCCATTTATCCTCGGGTATGTCATTTCTCTTGAATAAAGGAAACATATCCCGGATGCCATCATAGTACCAAAAAATCCCATGGACCTCGATGAGAGCAAAGCTGCCATATTTCTGGTGATAGACAGCAATCAATCATGCGCCCAGTAGAATTTGACAGTTCAAGGCGTCACAAACCATGGAAAAAGCGACGTCTTTAGATAGCTAAGCTTGACATCGTCGTAAAAGCAAACTGGATGGCACGGTGGAAAACGGGCAGGTGATTAGATGAGAGCGCCATGCGAATTGAGGCTATTCATCCAGCGCGTTGAAGAGTACATGAGTGATCCACTGTGTTGACAACGATGTGAGTCGTCGGCAACTTTCGGTCTGCCATGTAAGAACCGATTGCACGAAATGAAGACGTGCTGGTTGTACGGAGTCGGCTCGATGATAAGGAGAGTCGTGGATGGAGAACGACCAGAGAATCTCGGACCAAGTTGAAGGAACAATGGCTTGAAGCT
The DNA here is from genome assembly GCA_015499995.1 of Flammula alnicola. NCBI lineage: Eukaryota > Fungi > Basidiomycota > Agaricomycetes > Agaricales > Strophariaceae > Flammula > Flammula alnicola. Next base: position 2,480 of record JADNRV010000602.1, read on the forward strand.
TAAACATATTTTACGTAATTGTGACGGTTAACATATTGCAATTGAACAATCATGATATTTAGCGCTCGCTCAGCGCTCTTCCTCCTCAACATTCCCTCGGCATCGAAGTGAATCCCGAACTTGTATAAGTCAAACCTCTCTTAGCCCATACCCCTCGGTGGACGGTTTACGCTATGGGTTATGGGGGGTTATGGGTTATGAGAGGTCACCGGTCACCGGTCAAATTTGGTGTAAATCTCGGTTTGGTAGCCGCTAAAACCTATGGGACATGAGGGGTTTGACTGTACCTTCAAAAAGGTGCTTGTATGAGCTGTAGTTGTATGGTGCAACTTTGAAAATTTCGGCCCTCTTAGGTGTCGAACTTCTGATACTTATAGTAGATACTAAGAAACTTGGCATGAAGCGCTGGTAAAGCCCAGATAAAAACTTCGAAACTGGAATAATATGCATGACAGAGTGGGCAAGGGAGAAAGGGGGGTGGTAAAATCTCAATGACTCGAAGATGAGTAAATAATCAACACGTGTCTAGAACATCAGGTATTACCATAATACCAATTTTGGAGCACTGTTACATGCCACGACAAGAAATACCTCCTTAGACTTGAGGCATTGTGGCGGAGGGAGTATACACTGCCGTATGTTGCACCGGCGATGAGTATGTCATCGGATGAGTGGGAGGAATTGAAGGGTTGGACGGGTAGGTGTTCATCGCGATCGACGGGGAAGCAAAGCCCTTAGCCTCTAAATCGCCGGATTTGTGGGTCAAAGCTGGCATTTTGACCTGGAGTTCATTGACGCTTCGGAACCATACTTGGTCGTCACCGCGGAAGTAGACGGTAGTGGAGTAGGTCAGCAGCAGTAGCATGTATTTCATCACTGACAGCCAAATTTGAGTCTGAATATAGAGCGGAATTTTGAAAGCACACGCACGCAGTACAAAGACGACGATCGTCAGTCCCTCGATTGCGAGCAATTGATTACACTTTTGTACGCCGACCTCTGTGAGATTTTATAATTTTATTGGAGAAGCTGTCGGCTATACAAATCTGTGCTCACCGAAGACGAAGAATTGGCAGCCACCAAAAAGGACAAAATTTTGTTTCTTCTGGATTGCAAGGGCTGCCGAGACCACCCAGAATATCCACATCGTGCCTTCTTGCGATGTGAGAAGATTGAAATATACCCAGAACAAAGAAAAGAAATTCGCACCGATGATGGAGAGTTCAGAAACGATGTAGAGAATGAACGCATTTTTTCTAAGGAAAGGGAGTACCAACCTAAGAAGAAGGCCGGTCAGTACTACGTCTCTCAAATCGGACAATTCACTGACATAGTAGGAAAGACTAGCAAAGACAAGGAGGAAGCAAAAGACCCATCCTTCAAAGCTCTCGGTCACCTGCTCCGACATGCTGAATTGCGTCCAAACAGCAAGGAGACCAAGTACCGGTAGACTCAGGATAGTGCAGAGGCCTTGTAAACACAGATATTTCAGCTACATTCAAGTTGCAACGAATGAACAATGTACCGAGAATAACCATTCGATATACGTAGAAGTAGTTCATCTTGCACTGGAGGATGGAGGGTAATATCGAATGGGGGAAAAGGAGTACTTTCAGCTGTTGAAAAAGGCATCATTTTGTACTGTTCCTCACCAGCTATCTTAGCGACCAGATCGACGGGTGCCCAAGTACAAGGCCACGGAGCTCACTGCCCCCTGTCACTCTATTTAAGGAGGATGTGAACAAGATCGATATCATGCTATAAAAATCACCGACATTCAAGAGACGCGATAATAGGGGCTCTTCTTGAGTAAAGGAATCCCGAAGCCTGTGAGGATGGGGAGATATTTGGTAAGTACATAGTAGCCGGAGTGAATGTGGAACATCGATTACCGGTTAGAGATGACCACTCGACATCAAGCCCAGCAGTATCCGACAGACACGGTACATCATGCATCATGGCCTGACAGTGACACTGTTGAAGCTTGAAGCTTGAAGGTTGAATATTGAATGTTGACGTCGGACGGCTAAACTTGCCGTTGCCATGGCTCGGAAAATTATTGGAGAGCAGGAACATCGAGGTGGAAAATTGGTAGCTGAATTGACCAAACGCATGATGAGGTTGTCCGATTCAGGATGCCAAAAGAGCTATGTATGTCGATGGGTCACCGGTCACCTGAGATCTAAAATGGTTCGTTAGAGCGCCAATCAATCCCCCCTTTTCCCCCAAGGGAATGATTTGATACGCGCCAAAGATAAGTAAGTATGTTGGGCCGACAATTCGGACCATTTGGCGGCACAGTCGAGTGTAAGGCTCCAAGTTTGAAGGTAATACGCACGCTGTACAATGATAATGGCTGTCGGTTCTCGAGTACTCAGTACTAGCCACGTCCGGTGTGTTGAAGAGCACATGAGTGATCCAGTTTGTTGACAAGGACATGGCGAGGCGTCAGCAGTCGGTTTCAAGTTGGCACCAGTTTGGATCATGTCAGCTATTCCAATTGGCATCACGATAACTTCGGAGATTTGTTGTGGCGATATGATCCAACGAAGACATATATCCTGATTATACGAGTCACTGATAAGGAAAGTTATCGATGGAGAATGAGTTTGAAGTTTTTGAAAGAGTTCTCAGTTAGCAATGAGCTGAAAGTGAGTTGAAAGTTGGGACGAGCATATTGTTACGTAATTATGAGCTTTTTTCTGCAATTGGACATCCTCACCTCTTCCGACTTTCAAGTTCTTGCCTCAACATCGAAATGAATCCCGAACTCGTCCTTCCAGTCGAATACTGGACCATATATTCACTTTCATGAGAAACGACCTTCCTTCACTTCGAGCTTGTGCAAACGTCAACCAAATGTTCCACGATATCGTCGACAAACATTTCTATCATCAAGTCACATTGCATAATATCCAAGCTTCGGACGGTCAGATATCCCCCCCTCAATTGTCTAAACTCCTCGTAGATTCACCACATATTGCAAAATACGTCAGATCGCTTGAAATTATTATCGCTTCCCCGGGAATCCTGAAGTGGTTCATGACACGTTCATTGAACGATGAAGAGATAGCGCCGATTCTTCCTCTGCTTGCGCATCTTGAACGGATATCGGTTACTGGTCGGAGGAGTGGTAGAATAGCTTGGGAAAAGCTTTCATCGACCTTCCAGTCATCTCTCATACGCAGTCTTTGCTCGCGTTCCGTGGAGCAAATCGTTGTCAATGGGGTCGACAATTTCCCTCTATCCTCCCTGAACCATTCCACTGCCCTCAAACGTCTGTCGTTGGTGGGAAACTTCGACCTGAAGCTAGATTTCGGTATCGATGTTGCGAACCTAGGGCTTTTGCCTGAGAATCTATTCACGAGACCACGGCTTGAAGGTCTCGCCATTCGACATTGTTCACCCTCTCTCCCGGATATACTGGAATGGCTTCAGCAAGCCGACGGGTCGCCCGATATTAGCGGCCTTGTCGTCCTCGACATTGCAGCACAGCGGTCTGTTGATTTAGACCACTTTACGAGCCTTCTGAAGTTGTGTTCAAGCACCCTGCGAGTGTTAGAATTGGACCCAGGACACGAAGGTTAGAACTGGTTCTTGTCTTCCTCCCGATTCTTATTCATTGAATTTATTCTGACAGTTAATACGGTGTACAATTACCTGTCCTGATAAACACCATCTTACCTCCTCCTCCGTTGGACTTGTCAAAAATCTCCCACTTACAAAGCCTGACCATCGCCGCGAATATTTGGTCTGCAGACGATTTTTGGGTCAGCAGCAATGGAGAAGAAACTTTACAACAGAATATCTATTCGACCCCTTTTTCCTGGATCATCCAACTTCCTCGACACCCTACCTTCTCCTCCTCTCTGTTGGAACGCATTACTCTCGAATTTTCCTTTAGGATCGACAAACACACCCTCGGGAGGATTAATTGGGGCAATTTGGCGAACACGCTATCGTCAAAGCGGCTTTCATCGCTGCAGCGGGTGGAGTTGTGGGTCTGGTTTGAGAGGACGCCGGGTTTGGATTGTGATACTCTGGTATCGATGCTGAAAAGCAACGAACATCTTTCTGAATTGATTCAAAGAGGGCTCCTTGTAGTTTTCAAATTGAATTCTAAATACGACGTTAACGCCCGCCTATGAGGCTCGTCTAGAGGTGCGAGCAATTCTTTCGATATACAGTTACACGTATTCTAAACACTTTCACGGTGATCGCCAACGTTAATTATTTTAGTCGGTCTCTGGCTCGTTATCAAATACCCATATTTGTACAATATACAGAGCGATCTTCCGAGCGCCCATCTCGCCGGCGAAAGTGTTGTCTTGCCACGTGCTAGTCGATTCGTAGAGGTATCGAGTATTTCATTTGTAGCCTTCAAGCCCTTCATTATAATTTTCTGACCAGGATCGTTTTGCGACACCTCTAATTGCAAATATTATCTGATAAGATTATACGCTCCTCTTGACAAACGGCTTCACTCCGTCGTCAGCAAAGTTGGCTTCAGTGCAGTCCTAGCAAGACGCTATAGTGATGAGCTGCTGGACAGTGTCAATATCGATATCTTGAGCGTCGCGCTGTTGTTAACATCACTGGTTTAGACACATACTATGCGGGTCCAGGTGAAATTTCACTGCCTTCGAGGCAGTTGATCCACTTCAAGGAGATATCCGAATCGTGGTTCAACACATCGCTGTTGGACCTAAACTTGTTTCCGTCGCTTCAAAGCCTCGAGATAGAGAGTTTCCCGGGAGGCGATGTCTTCCCGACGACGCTTCTTCAAGATCTCGTCGTCTTGAAAATCGCACGCACCAGATCCGAAGAATCTACCTTTCATCGTTTGACGGTTTCTTCGATCAAGGAGATCATCATTGACGATCCCAATAATATATTCCCTCTGACTGCCATGGTCCAACGGTTGACATCCTCATGTTTGGCGCTAAAGCTTTGGATTGGAACCTGTCTTTTGCCACAACCTCATTTGGTAAACTTCCTTCGCGTCGTTCCTCAGCTAACCTCTTTAGATATCGACCACACGGCGTTCGTTGACCTTCGATGCCTCATTACCATTCAAGGTCATTATCTACTTCCTGGGTTAAAGACCCTCCATCTACGCTGCGCAACCCCAGCACCACGGTATGGAGAAGGCTTTTTCACCGAAATAAGCGATATCGCGACCTCACAATGCGATGGTTTGGATGTCTTCAGAGGGAACGCCTCAGAACGAAGCACTGTGAACTGCTACAAACATTCTATGTCTCATTCCCAACCGTCGAGACTTGTTACCACGCACAGGATATCCTCAATCGCTGGGTAGCAACGTCACCTGAACCATGCGAAACGGTATCATTGGATCGGAGTCTTTGGGGAGAATATTCTGACTTCTTCTTGAACGGTGGTCCTCATCGCAAAGACGCGCTAGACCTTACACGACCTTACCGACTCCTTGGCTTCTTGAAAGCTATGGCCGACTATAAAGTTGAAAATCCTGTTGATTTATATGTGCGTTTTCAAGTGACCGTTTTCTCCCTTGATCAGTGATTCCTTAATCTACAGAAATCGAGGTTGCACCCCATACTGTTCTTTCGGAAACCCACTCACTAGTCTCTTGAGCAATAGGAGCCATTGGTCTGCATTAATTCCGACATTGCTCAGCGTGGCTAGCGCCTTGCTGGGCAGAAATATTGTCTGAAAGTAATGTCGAACGGACGAGAGTGAGTCATAGATAACGTGTCGTGTTAAATGAGTTTATATTTAGTCGCGTCACCTTTGCCAAGACGACGCGTTTGGACGCGATTATCGGATGAATGGTGAAAGATATCGTGGAAGTTTATTCCGGAACCGTCTCAGCTGTCTTAGTTCTCAAGACTCAGATCCATGAGAATTGCGTGGAGAAACCATACTCCAATTAGTGCTGGTTGGCTGGATTACGAAGAATACGTTGCGGACGGGTGATGGATGTTGAAAAGAAGGGATGGATTACAAGCCATGCGGCGTGCCCGAGTCATTCTGTGTCATTCCATGCGATGAAAATAGCAATGATTGATCGTTTGAAATCAACGAGACGCGTCTATAGTAGCAAATAACGCGTCCTGTTGATTGGCGCGTCTCTAATTAGGCGCGTCAAACCCTAACCCGAGAAACGATCTACAACCATTCCGTGGTCTTTCCTGGGCTGTGAAAAGTCGAATAAAAACATGAAATGGTGTTGAATAATTCAGAGAAATATAAAATATGGTTTACAAGGATGAAGGTGTGCTGTGGATTTGCAGGGAATAAAAGTCTGCTCTCAATCATCGAAAGCGGGTGATAAGCAACACCAAACATCAAAGCTTAGTCAGTGGTCACGATAAAATTGAGCGCGTCGTGTTTCGGTTCTTCGTCTTCTTCCCCACCAACTCCTCTTCCACACTCTTGCCTTGGATTCCATCTCGTCTCCCATATCTTCCTACAACTCACGCCAAAGACCCGCCCAAGCCACAACGCAATGGCGTACGTCTTCAAACGAGGTCAGTGGCCAATGTCTTTATGTCTATCGCGGAAGCTAACCAACAACCATCTCATGTAGATGGGTATGTCTTTTGGGCCTGGCACGCGTTTAAACGCATCAATAATGCTCAGGAATATTAACTCCTCTCTTGCAGTCGTAAAGAACGCGTCCAGTTTGACAAAGTATGTTCTAGACCGTGTCGCCGGACAGATCGCATATTGACATGCCTCTCAACAGATCACAGCGCGAATCCACAAGCTTTCCTACGGTCTCGATGTGAATTATATAGACCCTGTTGAGTATGTATTCAAATGCGCTCTCTCGTGTCTATCGCTCATAGACGGAAACGTATAGGGTTACGCAGAAGGTTGTGGCAGGAGTGTACCAAGGAGTGACGACAGTAGAGCTCGATGTAAGTCATTTCGTCAAACCTCTTTCAGACACGTCAATCTCATCTGTACCCTCGTAGAATTTGGCTGCCGAGACAGCTGCATATCTGACAACAAAGCATCCCGATTATGCCGTCCTCGCTGCTCGTATTGCTATCTCAAATCTTCACAAAGAGACAAAAAAGAACTTCTCTCAAGTAATCAAGGATCTTTACGAATATGGTGATGACTTTTACTTCCTGTCGTCCCATCTTTGTCTAATCAAAGCACAGTCAACCCTAAGAATGGCAGGCCGGCTGGTTTGATCTCTAAGGAGACATACGAGGTCGTACGTGATAACGCTGAGATTCTCGACTCGGCGATCATCTACGACCGCGATTTTCACTACAATTAGTAGGTCTTTATTCATTTTATCCACATAACAGCAGGCTCATTCTCGTTCTAGCTTTGGATTCAAAACTCTTGAACGTTCCTACTTGCTCCGCCTCGATGGTCGTGTCGCTGAACGTCCCCAGCACATGATCATGCGTGTCGCTGTGGGTATCCACGGCTCTGACATCGACAGGGTTGTCGAGACCTACAACCTCATGTCGGAACGTTACTTCACACACGCCTCTCCAACCCTCTTCAATGCCGGTACCCCTAACCCTCAAATGAGTTCATGCTTTCTTGTTTGCATGAAAGACGATTCCATCGAGGGCATTTACGACACTCTCAAGAGCTGCGCCATGATTAGTAAGACGGCTGGAGGTATTGGCCTGAACATCCATTGTATCCGTGCCACTGGGTTAGTTGATGACCTTGCCTCTTTGTTATGCATGCTCATCTCTATCTTAGATCTTACATCGCTGGTACTAACGGTTACTCCAACGGCATCGTGCCCATGCTTCGAGCATATGATGCTACTGCTCGTTACGTCGACCAAGGAGGGAACAAGCGTCCCGGAGCCTTCGCTATCTACATTGAGCCATGGCACGCCGATATCTTCGAGTTCCTTGACCTCCGCAAAAATCACGGAAAGGAAGAAGCGCGTGCTCGCGATCTTTTCTATGCCCTCTGGATTCCTGATCTCTTGTGAGCATTAATAGCTTTATATTGCACATAGGGCATGGATCTGATAAACCTTTTAGCATGAAGCGTGTTGAGCAAAACGGCGATTGGTCATTGTTTTGCCCTAACGAGGCTCCGAACATGCACGAGGTTCACGGAGCCGAGTTCGAGGAGCTGTATCTGAAGTACGAACGGGAAGGACGTGCACGCAAGACTATTCCTGCCCAAAAGCTGTGGTATGCTATTCTCGAGGCACAGATCGAAACCGGAGGACCTTTCATGTGCTACAAGGACTCCGCCAATTGTGAGTTACTTAAAGTCTACAAAATCTCTCGGAGTCTAACCTTGAGCCTTTAAGATAAATCTAATCAGAAGAACCTTGGCACCATCAAGTCTTCCAACCTTTGCACAGAGATCATCGAGTATTCTTCGCCTGATGAGACCGCTGTCTGCAATCTCGCGTCCCTTGCTCTTCCCACCTTTATCCGCAACGGTCAATATGACTTCCAGAAGCTCCACGATGTGACCAAAGTCGTCGCATACAACTTGAACAAGGTCATCGATGTCAACTACTACCCCGTCCCCGAAGCTCGCCGCTCCAACATGCGCCATCGCCCTATCGGCGTTGGTGTGCAAGGTCTTGCCGACGCCTTCATGGCTCTGCGCATGCCATTCGACTCGCCGGAGGCTAAGGAGCTCAACATCCAGATCTTTGAGACCATCTATCACGCTGCGCTCGAGGCCAGCGCCGAGCTCGCTGAGCGTGATGGCCCTTACGAGACTTGGATGGGAAGCCCTGCTCAACTCGGTCAGCTTCAGTTCGACTTGTGGGGTGTTACGCCTACCGACCTGTGGGATTGGGCTTCGTTGAAGGAGAAGATTGCTCGCACTGGTCTCAGGAACTCGCTGTTGTGCGCTCCTATGCCCACGGCCTCAACGAGTCAGATTCTTGGTAACAATGAGTGCTTCGAGCCTTACACAAGGTAAGTCTCTGTCATGCTTATCTTTTAAAACAATGCTAATTCCTATAATAGTAACATCTACACTCGCCGCGTTCTTGCTGGTGAATTCCAAGTCGTCTGCCCATGGCTTCTCCGCGAGCTCGTCGATCTCGGTCTCTGGGACGACAACATGAAGAACATGATCATCGCCCACAACGGGTCCATCCAGAACATCCCTACCATCCCTGACGACGTCAAGGCCATCTACAAGACCGTCTGGGAGATCAGCCAGAAAAAAGTTCTCGACCTCGCTGCCGACCGTGGTGCCTTCATCTGCCAGAGCCAGAGCTTGAATGTCCATCTGCAGGCACCCACCCTCGGCCAGCTCACGAGTATGCACTTCTATGGCTGGAAGAAGGGTCTCAAGACCGGCATGTACTACCTCCGCACGAGGCCCGCTGCACAGGCTATCCAGTTCACCGTCGACCAGAGCGTAATCAAGGACGCCAAGAAGCAGAACGCCGCCGCTGCGAGCCGTGTCTCCGCATCGCGACCAATCGTCCGTGCTAATGGTATCCCTACTCCATCTTCTTCGCCGTCTCCTTCGCGTTCTATCAGCACTCCATCTCCAGCGCCTGTGGTGATCAAGCAGGAGCCTATCTCGCCATCGCCACTAAAATTCGACCCTGCCCCAATGACGCCATCGTCGTCGAGCGGGTCCACGTCGGTCGACACAACCGCTATCTCACTGGCCGCTCTGTCGCTCGACGAGAAGACGCTCAAAGCCGCCGAAGCCGATCCAGAGTTCGCCGCCGCTCTTCTACGAAAGCACGAGCGCGACCTGGAAGAGGCCAAGCTGATGTGCTCTCTGGAGAACAAGGAAGCGTGCGTGATGTGCTCTGGCTAGAAAGAGGAACCTTCTTTCTGCCAGCTGTCGTCGTGCTAATGTTGCTTTCGCTGTATCTTTGTTCTCTCCGTCTTGCGTTGTTAGAATGGACTCTGTTGTAATATGCCCCCTCCTTCCTTTCTGCCATTACATGGTTCGGTTGACTTTCTCATTATTGGAACCTCTTACATTTTTTTGCGTACATATAATCATCACTAAACATTTTTTTCGTGTCTTGTGTTCATTTTCTGCTTATGATCTCTGTATGATACCAGATCCAATCCATAAATGTTTCCTGTCATCTCCGCGAATGGACTAGTACTGGTGTTGACGTGCTGGAGGCCAAGAAAATTGGCTCAATCAGATCTAATAAATGCGAGGTCTATTGCTATTAGTATAATATGGTTACAAACGATGACTGTTCAATGTTCAACGTTCAACTACGGAGTGGGGATATTAGTGCCTACTTACTACTTTGCCAGGTTTACCATCAGCACTGATCAAGCAATAATCAGGTGTGCACCATCTGCCTTGCCCACTGTATATGAGAGAGGGACAGGATGGGATACATAATACATAACTTACATGTGTTCGTGTATAACGATCCGCCTAGCGTGAAGAGCCGAGGGGACTTGAATGATTAGTATCCGGCCAAAATCGACATGCACTTGTGTCATACGACAGACAGGCTATAGCTCCGGGCGACCGGTAGATACTCTAACGCGGGCTTGCTCCACAGCGCGATACAGGTCCGCAGCCGCCGTCGACTCTGGCTTGAACCCGTATATCGAGAGGATAGAGGGCACGGCGTCGCGCGTAAGAAGCAAGATATGGCTTGGCGCTTTGGACTTGGGAGCTGATGATGACGACGCGTCACTGGCCGGGTCAATTTCAGGTGCTGATGATGGTGATGATGACTCTGTCGATTCGGATGGTGTGGGTGGTGCAGCCAGTTGGCGCAGTCTATACACTTCGTCTAGAGGTTCGCTAGGTTCTGGGACAATTATGTTGTGTTCTAAGAGAGATTGCAGGTATTGGGATGATTTATATGCTGCAGGCGTCCGTGTCAGTGTCCGTACAGTTTTCATGGACACGTGAACCCAGTTCGAAGTGCATACCTCTATAATGTGACCACGACCGCCAAACGCAGAAGAAAAATGGAAGATTGGGTATGATAGCTGTGCATCACGACCTCAGCGTCGAATATACGGGAAAGCAACGAAGAGACTCACGAACGATTATGAAAGGAGCGGTGAGAGGGGAGAGGAGCATCCAGAAGTAGAAGCCCTTTCGATGCCGTGGTATCCGGTGCCCTGTGTATGCACGCAGCTCTGACAGAGCGGTTGACGGCGACAGCTGAGATGGAGGAAATATCAGTGGGATCTAGTAGTATGAAGAAATTATCGTTGTTAACAAGTGACTAGCATGCTCAGACGAAGGAAAGTAACACCTTCGGAGGCTCATTCTTCTCGTCCAGCACAAGACTCCGTTTCAGTTGTATGATGGACGGGCCAAGCGACGGGTCGATGCTCTTGAGAGCCAGCTCTTCAAACTCCATCCGATCCATTAACTTCTCTCCAGCCTGATACACTTTCAACTGAGGGTGCGAAATTCCAGATCAGATTCTCGTGCTTTATCCTTGGTCAATAGAACGAAACATACCTTCCACCCACCCTTGGTCTTCCCAAACCCGGCCCAAATATCCGCTGCCTTCTGCGTTGTCCAGTCAACGACACCCTCTTCCCGGATTTCCGCCAACCAGCCTTTCTTCTCGGCCTGAGATGGTCCAGCTTCCTCTACTTTACCCTCACTTGACGCGGTCGAAGTTGACGGAGGAGGTGGTTTCTTCGTCTTTGCCGCTATTTGGAACTGGTAGTACGTCAAGCGATTCAATTTCGCTCCAGCAGGCGTAACAACTCGTATATTAGGCCGTGTAAGTGGGACAGCGATAATCCGCATCTTCCGCACAGCTTGCAGCGCCATTTATCGTCGAGCTCCGGGGTGGTTTAGTGTTGGGAACTTGGAAGGCTCTCGGAGTCGCTCTGCTACTCCGCTCTGAGAAAAAAGCCTTCCTCCTCAACAAATATTGTATAGCCTCGAAGCGGAAGTCGGTCGACCTTTTCGTCGCGAAGAAAGAAAGGAAAGCAAAAGAATGTTGTAGGAGATCAACAAAAGGCCAGGAAGACAAGATGAAGGAGTCGGCTCTTGTCGGCACGTCACATGATATTTTTGAAAAAGTTGAAAAACGACTGGACGGAGCTCGGAAATTTTATGTGTAGCATTTCTTGTATCATAATGTATGGAATAAGTAGGGCTGTCAAATTATAGAAGATAACAACATCCGCAGAAGCCAGAATGTTATATGCCGCGGCGCATTGTCCACCATGCGTATACCCGGGCCGTAGATTCCGCACATGTTTGCCAGTCTGAGTTATGTAATGTGTTCGCGCCTCTGCTCTCGAGTCTCAACTGCTCTCATCGACGAGTCCTAGGCCTAAAACCTTCTCTCCTCGGAGCATCACCTGGCTTCTCCTCTTTTCAGCTTCTTCTCTGCAGCAAAGACTCCGCCTCTTTCTTCAAGAAAGGGTGCACTCATTTCCGATAAGATCAAACACGCTCGGCCTTTGGGGTTTGATGAAAGCCGCAGGGAATGTCTTCCGAGTCGTTCGACAGTTCGTTGCTCGAGGACAAATTTTCTTTGAGACTTGATATCGTTTTCCAAGTCCTTGATGTCCTTTGACGAAGATGATAAAAAGAGCGGAGTATCGGCGAGGAGTTAGACGGATAAAAACAGGATTGGAGAAAGAGACGGGAGAAAACGCACAGGAGCCGCCAGGGACCAGATTTCCTTTTCGCCAATTTATTTCTCCTGGCCCAACATACCGGTGATGCATGGTTCACGCAAATCGATCCTCCCCAGTGCAATATCTGCAATTCATGGCCAGCGCAAACTTACTTGAATTCAAGCTCGAAACCTCGCGCGACTCTCTAGGGCACGATGTGCTCATCATCAGGTTCTCGGCACAGCGCTGGTACTTACTTAGCTGACATAAACTGGAGAAAATAACGCCCCATCGAAATTTCCATTTAGTTCTCTGCGCTTGTTGTCTGCTGGTCACTAAACACCTTTCGAAGTCTATCACTCGAATCTCGTCCAAATAATCACTATGAGTATCTTCTCCGTCCACTGCCCTTTGGGAAGCGCTTCTGCGCTTGCCGGGGAAGGATGCAGTGCCACACGGATAGCGTTGCACTCGTCCTCATCAATAGGGAGGCTCAAAGTGGGCCGCCGTTCGCGGAAGACCTGGAGCATAGTTAGATGGACAGTCGATATATTCGGAGTATCACTCGCTTGCGCCTTGCATAGTTCTGGCATCCGCATGAGGAACTCTGAAATGTACTATTGACCTCATTGACAATCAATGTGCTGGGGAATACTACATACCGTGAAACTGGGAGGAATAGAAGTATCTAGAGAGTAGAGTGTGTAAGTCTACAGCGGCATCTAGGTCAGTAGCATGAAAGCTCTCGCCTTAGGGGAGAATTTCCTCAACTACATAAACATCGTCAGAACGAAACGAGCATGGATTCCCAGAACACTCACATCGACTAGCTTCATCAGCTTTTGCCGCATTCTGCGCGAGTTCAATTGCGAGTTCAATCTGGAAGAGGTTATGAAAGCATGTAAGGAAATGGAAGTCACATTCCGCTTGAGAACATACCCAGAGGAGGAAGGAGATAGGCAGTACACATGAGAATTCTCAGCTAGCCTAAAACGAAATACTTACCCACTGCAACGTGCGAGACCATGGTCAGTGAGCATAGAATATGACTGGCAATGTTGCGGAGGCACATACTTGCTGGAGGTGTGCAAAAGTAGAGTGATTGCGAGTGTCAGAAGTGGTCAGTGCTCAATCAATAGGTTCACTTACTTCCTGGAAATGCGCAAGCGAGACGGAATCGTCAGAGGGTCGGCTGGTGCTCATCAACAAGTTCACGTACAAGCTGTAAATGCGCAAGCAAGGCAGAATCGTCAGAGGGCTGGTCGGTACTCAATTGACAAGTTCACATACTCGCTGGAAATGTGTAAGCGAGATGGAATCATCAGAGGGCCGGTCGGTGCTCAATCAACAAGTTTACATACAACCTGGAAATGGCAAACAAGACAGAACCGTCAGAGGGACGGCCGGTGCTCAATTAACAAGTTCACATACAAGCTGGAAATGTGCAAGCGAGACAGAATCGTCAGAGAGCGAGTTGGCACTCAATCAACAAATTCACGTACTTGCTGGAAATGCACAAGCGAGACGGAATCGTCAGAGGGGCGGTAAGTGCACGATCAACAAGTTCACGTACACCCTGGAAATGCAGGAGTGAGACGGAATCATCAGAGCCTGCCAGTTAGTGCACAATCAACAAGTTGACTTACTGCCTGGAAATGTACAAGCAAGATGGAATCATCAGAGGGCCGGTTGGTGCTCAATCAACAAGTTCACGCACAAGCTGGAAATGCATAAGCGAGACAGAATCGTCAGAGGGTCAGTTGGTGCTCAGTCAACAATTTCACATACCGGCTGGAAATGTGCAAGCAAGGCAGGTCAGAGGACTGGTCGATGCTCAATCAACAAGTTCACGTACATGCTGGAAATGTGTAGAGAAGACGGAACCGTCAGAGGGCCCGTCGGCGCTCAAATAACAAGTTCACGTACACCCTGGAAATGCGCGAGCAAGACGGAATCATCAGGGGGTGGGTCAGTGCTCAGACAACCAGTTCACGTACTCGCTGGAAATGTGCGAGCGAGAGGGAATCGTCAGAGGGGCAGTCAATGCTCGATCAACAAGTTCACGTACACCCTGGAAATGCGCAAGCAAGGCAGAATAATCAGAGGCGTGGTCGGTGGTCAATCAACAAGTTCACTTACATACTGGAAATGTGCAGACGAGACGGAATCGTCAGAGGGCCCGTCAGTACTCAGTCGACAAGTTCACGTACTCGCTGGAAATGCACAAGCGAGACGGAATCATCAGAGGGCCGGTCAGTGCTCGATTAAAAAATTCACGCACAATCTGGAAATGCGCAAGCAAGACGGAATTGTCAGAGGGGGGTCGGTGCTCGATCAACAAGTTCACGTACATTCTACAAATGCTCGCAGGCGAGGAAATTGTGAGAATACTGCAAATGCATTTCTACCAAATGCTTGTATTTACCTTTTCGACTGGCACAAGCTGAATATTGCGGAAGTCCACAATGCTCAGGTCCTTCAAAGGTGGCCTATTCGCACGTATCGATGTATCTGCCCAACGGAAGCGTCGTTCGCAACGCCGACTAGAATGCAGCGGTCATTAAATGCAAGGAAAATTGGCAAATCATGCTTACCACTCTAACCATCCGTCGTCCTGCATCACACCAACATATGTTCTGTAACATCGTGGACACGTCGTCCTCTGAAGCGCAGCAGACTCCGACGTCAGCTTTACCCTCCTTACCTTCATGCTCATGACAACAACCGCCCCTTTCTTCACCACTGAATCCCATTCAAATGGATACTTTACGACTGCCTTACCATCCGCACTGGAAATGCTGTATTCGTGCTGCTCAACATAGTCATGACCGATCTTTCCCTTGAAGTGCTGCATCATAATATCGTGAAGTTTCTGTACCTGAAGCATGAGTGCATAGAAGGGAATGCACAAAAAAGGCGCACATCTGGTGAGTAGCAAAAGTCCATTGGCAACGTCATCGGCTTCCCGAATGCATCTACCAGGATCACGGCGTTTTCACGACCATACCCAAGGGATGGAGGTAGTTGCCTCTGTATTGTGAGTATCTCTTGCGTTGTTGTCGTAATTGACGCCAAGGCCTCTCTAATGACGTCCGCGTGGTAGGAAGTCGAGGAACTGAGGTAGCATGGCATTAGTGAGGATGAAGACGTTTAGTGCGAGATCCAACTAACATTGCCAGTCCAGTCAAAAACACTGTAAGATTTTGTTTATGTTGAGAAAGCTTCTGTCTAAACTCCGCAACGTCGGTGGCTTTAAAAAGACCCCACCCGATTTTGCGCCAAGAGGAGTTCCGTCCGCCACCACTGAGAGCCTTCTGGTACGACTTGATACGATCCCAGAACTTCTCCAGCAACTTGAGACACATTGTGGCTTCTTCCTTGATATCCTGCGCCACAGATGCATTGGGGAGAGTTGCACGAATTACGTCGTTCACAAATAGCAAGGCGTGATGGAAAGAACGCAGTTCGCTGATCAAGCATTGATACTCGTATGAGGCTCCCGTGCTGTCGTTGAGAGCTTTGTAAATTGAGAGAGCAAGGGTGGCGGCGGCGACGATGTCGCCAAAGGAGCTTGGAACGAAGGGAAGCATTTCAGGTAAGGTGGTGGGCGCATTCACATTGACTGAGGGCTTGAGTATCAGATTCCATTTCGCTTTTCGCTTTTGATGGGTTACATAACATTCAAATTTCAATTGACGGCGAACGGCGGCCAACTTTTGAACTTCCCTATTGTTCTCTCACATCCCTTGATCAGCATCCAACGAACTCCTGGCTATTTGACGGCAACACTCGACGAAGACATTATGGGCTAGACCAAAAAGACGGCGACTCTGGTATGTGTCTTCGAGTGTGATCCACTCACTTTCTCGGCCATCCCGACGGCTAGACGCGTTCCCAGCGTCGTCAAGACACGAAAAGTCGGGATAGAGAGACGTATGTACATATAACTTAAGTAATACACGATCTCTGACCCCTAATCTCGTCCCCAGTTACTACTAGTACTTGGGACGAGGCGGATTTCAGCCTCCAAGTCTCTCCAAGTTTGACCTAGCGCCTGCCTTCTCAGTGGGGCTGAATCGCGCTAGGGTTGCGTAAATAACTGAAACGTTGCGATTGTTGTGAGTCTTTGGCGAGTCTACATACGTAGTCAAAATCTAGCGATATCGATAGGGTTTGATGCCAAGTTTCTTGAGCAACCTTGAATATGGCGCCAATAGCATCCAGAGAGAAGGATTTCATTCGATTTTTTTGTGGTAGGGCCCTCGACGTCCGCACGGTCTACTTTTGCAAGTCAAGCCTCCTATTTACCAATATGTATCTGCAGTCGGTTCAAATTCCTCGAGGCTCGCTAGCTCAAAGCTTCGAACTCGCTAGTTCAAGCCCCGAAACTTGACACAACTCCTCCTCCCTGTGCTCAGCATCAGATTCTAGGCACTGGGGTGACAGCGGCGCTGGTTGGCGAGACCAATCAAAAGCCCCGTGGCTGCGCCAAGGAATGTCATAGTTCACCTATAAAAGCAGAGCAAGTTCCATGAAAATCTGCAGCTGCGCTTCCTCCCTCGCTTGTTTTGTGCTGGTCACTAAACAACTTTCGAAATCTACCACTCAAATCTCCTCCAATCCACTATGCGTGTCTTCTCCGTCCTTACCTTGGCCACTGCCCTTCTGGATCAGTTTCAGCCCTTACCGTGCCCGTCAAACGCTGGGATATTGATTCCTTAGAGTAAGTGATAATGTTCTTTTGGCGGCTTATGCCCATTTACTAAATTATTTTGCTTCTTGAAGCTTGCTTGAGGCTCGGGAGCCCGCTAATCCCATCAAATTCAGCAAGGGCGCTAAAGAGCACCTGACCAATCTTGGCCTTGCCAAAGGAAGCGCCGAGCGCAAGGAGGTCAAAGAATACCACAGGAATATTGTTGCTGCAAAAATGGCGGAGCATGGCGCGCACTCGGCACAAGTTGTGTATGTTTCCAGCTTCAACTTCTTGTTTGGAACGGCCCATTTATAGCTGGCGATATTCTAGACACTTGGCCCACACAGTGGGATCTGCTGACCCGAGGCTCCACGTCACAACTGGGCTGTGGGACAAAGATAACAAGAGGATCAAGAGCACTTTTGGCGACCCGCCTAAGTCCGGCCACCTCCACCACGCATACGGTGATCCTGCTGCCGTCAACCCAACCTATGCTGCCCACGTTCACGCAGCCGGAAAGACCCTCCGACGAAGATCCTATCACTGGGAGTAGTTTCTTACGAGTGCCGTCGTTATGTAGTTTATGGTTGTCCAAATTAATCGTTTTAGACTTCAGTATTGGAGAAGCCGCGTGCTTACGTCTAAGAGGAAACCTACCGATGTCCATCGTATCAGCGTCTGGGAATTATGCGGTTCTTTGCCAAAAAAAAACAGGTCTCTCATTGTACCGTGCCAGATATCCTCATTCCGTCTTGCATTGTCGGCCAATTCACACAGTTGACGAACGTTCAGTTAGGGACAAGGATTAGAGTAGATGAGCCACATCCAGCATGATTTGGTATCCAGCGTAATTGGTGCTGCAGTAGGTTGGCAGTAGGCAATCTGGTCGCAAAATTTGGTCAATATTACTGCACATAAAAAAAGATGGTATTCAAGGCATCGTTCAATTTACTTCGTTCTTTCCCTTGCTCCAATCGTCTACCAATATTCCCATGTAAATCACATCCCTCCACCCACCATTCTGCCAGTTGGCCTTGCGTTGCTTTCCCTCAAAAATAAAGCCACTGCAATTTTAAAAAAAATAAGCACACCATCCAACGAAACAGAGAGCATCGTGGTATAGGTAAATCCACTCGGAACTCACCACTTTTTATAAACAGCAAGCGCCCCGTCGTTTCCCTCTTTAACCGACAAGGATATACGATGCATGTTCAGATCGTTGAAAGCATAGTCGACCATAAACTGCGTGATCCTTGTCCCATAGCCCTTGTTCCAAACTTTTTAGCGAGCGAGATGGAATAGCTCGAGTGTCGGTGGCCGCGCTCTCCTCCTGCCACCCATAACACTGCGAACCCAACAAACTCAGGCTCCGGGGATGAAGACTTTTCGCCAGGAGCTTTAGTTGACTTGACTGTTTGGGAGGCGGCCGCCAGAAGAAGCGTCTCGACGATACAACACATCTCTGTGTGCTTCTCGAGATTCTGCTTATATTCCTCCATTTTTTTCTCTCCCTGTGGAACAGGGAAGGCCACGGAGGCCCCAGCTGCGACATCTACGTCGTTTTCCAGTGCGAGTATGTTTTCCAGATCCACGGAAGGTTTAAAGGCACGCAGGCGGAGACCGATGTCTGGTAAGTCGAACATGAGGGAAGTTAATCGATGTTGGATCGCTTTCAAGATACAGTCGTTATTTCTCGACGAGAGAAAAATGGGGTGACGCCGGGAGAATTGCAATTGAAGCCCACTAGCTGAAAGTTATATAGCTTCGGTGTTTAAAGACGAAATCTGCTGCGGCATCTTGTCTTCGTTGAACGAAAGGTTCACTGCGCGTATGCCGAAGCAAAAATAAACCACCGGGAGGCGAAGCCGCAGTCGAGTGTTATCTCTTCCAATGCACGCGTCCCCCGAGCGACATTCACGGAAACTATTTTTACCAGTTGTTTACCTTGAGAAGTTCTCTTGTTGATGGCTGGAGTTCAAAGCAAAGTCAAGAGCAAAGTAGAGATCTTGGTCATTTGATCATCCATGGCTTCCAAGCATTTGGTATGCGCTGCGCACTGCCATGTCATTTGACAAAACAACCATAATGGTCATGGAAAACCGTAGGGTTAACTAAGGAAAAAAATTGGTGAGAGCAATACGGTACAGGAAAGGCTCGGAGATGATTGTCGAAAGTATACAAGTTTTCTTGGCTTTCTACACCATGGTACCCACTTCTCATTTCCGTCACGTGAGACACTCAGCATACGTAGCCGAAGAAGACAGTCTACATAGTCACAGACAGTGGACACAAAGCTGGTGGAAACTAGCGAATAATTATAAAGATTCTATACGTAGGTATACAAAGACTCTAGAATAATCAACTAGGGCCTCTAGGCATATAGTAGGTAAGTTTGTAGAGGAAAAATTAGGTACCATTAATACCGAAGGAAAAAGGCGATCTTGGCTCTCGGGTGGGACATTAAGACGAAGCGAAAGGAAGAGTTCCGTTACCGCGCTCAGGATCCGTCATCCTCAAAACGCGTACGCTCGGTCCTAGAGTAACATTGGTCATATCCTGGGGCGTGATCAAGATGTATTGTTTCCTGTCAGATGTGTTGGCGGTCTCAATCATCATCTTCATGCTGATACGACGATTGACAGCGTCCATGAAACATCGAATTCATCTACGAGCGTGTTAGCGGCCATAGAAAGAGCTAAATAAGAGGAGATTAACATACCGAGACAACGCAAGGGACATCCGATGCACTCCCAAAGGAGAGTAGCAAACAAATGGTCGAGAAGGATTTCTCGCCACCACTGAGTGAACGTGGGTCCTTGTCACGAGTGCCCTGTGTCTGATGCTGGTCATCCGTTTGCACCTGCGGATATTATATTAGCCAGTCTGGACGATGAAGGCCAAGTAAAATAGTAAACAAACCCGAAGCTGCAAGGTGGCCTGGTCGTGGTTGAAGAGAATTTTCCCATAATATCCACGGTTCGAAAGATGATATTGGAAGACGTGCTTGCAGCGGAGAGCGATATGGCGTCTGAACTCCTGCC
>JADNRV010000603.1:0-22737 GCA_015499995.1 Flammula alnicola
GCTGCATTCGGCTTCGATCGCAGCTGCGCCACAGTATCTGCATCAAATATTCCATATTGGGAACAGACTGGCATGCTTGCGATAATAACTTGGCTGTCTGTATCGAAACGCACTCAACGTGGACGATAAGAAGTTACCTAGGAAACATTCAGTTTCACAGTGCATTGTCTTGTTCTCGCTGACTTCGTCACGATGCATATGATTGCCGAGCTTCTCCTTATCTAATCTGGTCTAAACTAAGCGAACTTTTGGTCTTCTACTTCCTACGCCAAGGGATGCAGGTGCCAGGCACTTGTGCACACAGTGACAGAAATACCTGAAAGTCCACTATAACGGAACCAGTCGGATTTTGCTCTTGCTCTTTTCATAGCTGCCATCTCGGCGACATGATTCACTCCCTCCAGACATATTTAACACTCTGGGATTCAGAGATTAGCAACCTGTTCGCTATCACAGCCTTTGCTATCGTTATCGCCACCTTGGTCGTTATCCGATACATCAGCTCGAGATTCATAAATTCCAACCCATCGAAACCCACAGACTATTTCGCATTGACGGGCGTACCCAGACCCAAACCGCTCCCTAACTTTAACATCAATGAGACGAAACCGCGCCCTTATCGTCCGTTTCGTTGGGTATACCATCAGACAATGTGTAGGTGTCGTTTTTTCCTAAGATAAGATAGAGTTGCACTTATCGCTCATCCATAGCCTTAATGCCTATGGAGCCCGACTGGTGGCTGGAAATAGAATCAACGTACAAGGAAAGGACGGCCCAAAGGAAAGAAATATATAGCAAGGAAAGGAAGACCGTCTTAGATGCCTTTCCAGGGAGCGAACCGGCTTGCACGGAACTTATGGAGATGGTAATCCAGTTTCTTTGCGCTCGCTATCCCAACCTGTTCCGCTTCGACGCTGTTAGCGGGATTTTTCACAACGGCATCCTGCGCACGACATTCGACACCAAGGCCATCGAACCTTTGGCATTTTTACTACACAATGTGCCGGAAGACTTCGCTATTATGTTGGAAGATGAGAAGACTGGCTTGTATCATTTACGCGCTGGGATTGTCATTTCTGCTATCGGGTGGAATATCGGCTTAAAAGTCGGGAAACCACTTCACGAAATCCATGAACCTGTGCCATTTTATGAAGAGAGAATGAAGAACTCGATGGACCGGTGAGTAAATATCCATCTGGCACTTAATTTTAGAACTGACAACTGTGTGGTAATAGTTATTTCAGCAAGATGACGTGCGATAAACCCATCCAGAGAGGTTCTTGGGGTTTCGAAGTCGGTCAGCCGCTATACCTGCAGACCAACGATCCGCACTGGTCGGCGAGGGGCGGCCAGAATCCTGACCTTGACGTCAATAACATTTACTTGCGAGTCGATTGGCAGACTCTCAGACGACTCCCAAAGTCTCGCGCTATCGTTTTCAACTTCAAGGCCCTGTTTACGCCTCTGACTCAGTTTAGGAACGAGCCATATATTCCACGGCTCGTTTCGACGATTCTTCGGGACGGCGCGCGGCCCTTCATGCAATATAAAGGGACGAATCATACTGAACACAAGGTTTTGCCTGCGCTAGATGAATGGGCAAGAGAGCAAGAGGAGAAAGGTTGGGTGCCTAAAGATTGGGCAGTCAGAACTTTGGACGAGAATCCGTTCTATCCTGGATGGGAATCTCAACAGTAGTTAGGTGCCATTTTTCTTCGCGGAGATTCTATTGTTAGAAATAGAATACATACATAAATATGCTTGTAAACAAATATCCTCGAGAAATATGCAGGTTGTTCCGTTGGCTAACGGCTGGGATCGGGCTTGGATCAGCCTGTTTGTTGACAATTGGTTGAAAAGGAAGTTGTGAATGCACTGAAGTCGCGCGAAGGTAGCCGCTGCATTTTATAGCCTAGTTTTCCTCAACATATATGAGGTGCTCCTGTTATAGATTCAGAGCGGATACAGGGTTGTGCCAACACCGGGTGGTTGCGCCACACAATCAAAACATTCCGAGTCTGTCGCATTTGGGTTTGTTGTCCAAAGGCCTCAGACTACCCATTCAAGTTCCCTCAGCGGCATGGCTGACTGAGCCTGACTCTTCTTTGAGCAACTGCCATGGCCACGTTTGCGAAATCGACCTTCAATGCCTCTATATACTCTGCATCGCGCCCAACATACCCTTCACAACTATTCGAATACATATTTGACTTCCACCGACGTGGATCCAAGTTGAATAAGCCACAGTGGGAAAGAGCTGTAGATGTTGGTTGTGGAACTGGTACGGGTGTCGAAACGACACACTTGACCTCCTTCGCCGTCTTTCTAATGGATTTTGACATACGAGATGTCTGACAGGTCAAGCAACCGCGCACTTGCAGCCTTTCCGTGAAGTTATTGGAGTTGACCCATCTCTCGGGATGCTCGAGCAGGCGCAAGCCTCTCTCGTAGGATCACCTCAAACCAAGTCAAGTGGTCCAATGTACAACTTCGCTCAAGGCTCGGCAGAAGACCTGCGCAAAGCAGTACCAGAAGACGGAAGTGTCGATCTCTTGATTGCCGGTACGTTGTGGTCGGTACACTTCTGACAACAATTTCCCAACTAATGACATACGACTCTCGAAGCTCAGGCTGCACACTGGTTTGATTGGAACAAAGTATGGCCGGAGATGAGCCGCGTGTTACGGCCTGGTGGTACTGCTGCTTTTTGGGTAAGCATTCTTCGTCACAATGCCCTTTTGTACCTATACTTATGTACCCCATCCTAGATTTATGCAGAATTTCGGCTCACGAAATACCCGATGTTGGGTCCTCTCATTACCGCATATGCACAGGGTACAGACCCTGTTCACAGCGTGGGCCCATATTTCCAGCGTCCTGGACGAACGATACTCGAACGATACCTTGTCGACGTGCCGGAACCACCCAAGGACGGCGGATTGGAAGAACTAACGCGAGTATACTTTTGCGGTGAGTATTCGTCTCAGTCGATTACACCCAATGCTTGTTAATAACTGATAAACGGAAAATAGGTGAAGACATCCCAACAGTCATTCCCAAAGATGCCCCGGTGCATTCCGTGCTGATGCGCAAAGAGATGAAATGGCGTGACTTGCTAGCCTACTTCCGAACATGGAGCTCGCTACACACGTATCATGAGCGATATCCAGACGACCTCAAGAAAGAGGAAGACACGAGGTTTCTCAAAGAGGACCTTCTGCATGGCTTAGAACCAAAAGGTGAGCACGCTATTATTGCACACTCGTCATCATTGTGGTTTTATTCATGCTATGCGATTTTCTGCACAGACGAACTGCAAGGCGGGGATATCGCGATTCGCTTCTGGAAGGACCTCCGCCAAGGCGCTTTGGAAGCCACGCCTGGCGCGCCGGTCGGGCCAGAGGATGTCGTTCTGGTAGAATGGCCCGTGGCGCTGCTCCTCACGCGAAAACATTAAATCATTGGAAGCGCACATGTAGAGGTACCCGCAGTTATGAATTTCTCTCATCCGATCTTGCAACAGATGATCTAGAGTGTAAGGGGTGGATTCAGTTCTCGACTCGTTGGTTCCACCGGCAGCGGAGGATAGTTGTAATGATAAAAATAAGCAGAGTTCGCAAGACGCTTACAGTCTCTCGTTGTTTCCTCGGGCATTTACACCCTGCCTTTCCATCATGGTCCGTTCGTCATCAATTCAGTAATCAAGTGACTCCTATCTTTCTGACAAGTAATGCGTCCGTTTACATCGCTCTGTCAGTTCTACAATCCTCTCTACGTGCTACCGATAGGCATATCTGATGGTCTGGATGCTACTAGCTGACATTGAGCATTTCGTGCCTGGCCGACATGCGATTCCCGACTTCAACCTCAAGTTTGACGCAACCTTCTCAAATTTCCGTGACATCGACATTGATATCTCAATGTCCTGTATAATGTTCTTAAGGGGAAGGTCATTCTAGGTAGAGCGAATTCACCCCCTCTCGATTTCTCAACTGTATTCTGTGTCTACTCTTGAAAGTAAGCCAATACCGTGACCCACGAGCTTCAACATTGACAGTGGAAATAGACTACCTATGTTCAGAACTCTGGCAAATTGTGCGCTTCTTGCCCTTCAAGCCCTCAGCGGGATTGCGAGCCCCGTTATGACAGTAAGTCAATCGTATCAATTCGTGTCCTTCTGTTCGTCATATTCATCACTTGTTCATCGCTGGATTCTCCACAGGGCGCCGCTGAGGAGCTTGTCAGCACTCCCTACGGATTTGTCCCAAAATCAAATGTACACCTTGTTCCAAAGGGCGGAAGGGTACATCATACCGCAACCGGGGTCCAGCTCATCGGTGCAGACGGCACGATCCTCCACTCCGCCCCACTGACAAGTTCCAAACCTGGGCCTAGTTCTACCCATTTTAACATCTCCGGTACCCTACCCACTATCGCTAAGCGCAACCTGAACTCCGGATATGTTGCCTATGCATACTGGGAAAACGTGAACCCAAGTCCCATTATTCACTTTACCACCTCCTGGACTGTCCCGCCCACTCCTGCGAACTGGGATGGTCAGATCCTCTACTACGCCAACGCACTCTTGCCCTCGTCATTCGACGCGATACTCCATCCTACATTACAATTCGGTGAAACCAATGCTGGAGGAGGCGCATACTGGGGCATCGCATCGTGGTACACTGTTGGCTCCAACGTATACCACACCGCACTTACCGCCGTGCAACCTGGACAGGCCCTCACGGGGTACATGGACTGGGAAAGTAGCTCAACCTCAGGATCGACCACGACGAATTTCTGGCGCTCCCTCTTCTTGAATTACGCTGGAAATTCCATCCCTGAGTCTTATCTTTACATCTCAACCACGGAGGTGCTCAACTGGGCTTATGAGGCGTTGTCCATCTTCAATACTTTGAATGCTGGTGATTTGCCTACGGGAAACACGATGATGACCGACATCAATCTCTACACACAAGATTTTCAAAACCCAGTCCTTACCTGGGGGACGGTCAGCGATCCCAGTGATGGGATCTTCATGTCAGTCATTTCAACTTCATCGACAAATGGAGCAGTGCAGATCAGCTATCCGAATCAGTAACGATATCCTAAATTCCTTGCAATGACTCCTCCACCTTATTTCTCTGCACGATCGCGACCGCTGCCAGAGGTTGATAGTCCATGCGAACATCTTCTGCACTCATTACATTCCAGCTAGAACGTCATGTAGCGTAGGAGAGTTATGACAGTAAAGAGTGGTATGGCTCTACCGAGTATAATGCAACAGCTTCAACATGCCAAATATCTTACAAAAAAAAAAAACTCCAAAATTCTAGAGGAGAAATTCCGCCTTCGTCAAAATGTGTCTCAACGATGGAATGATCAATCGATCAACGCTCCTCCTCCATGACTTATTAGTTGATCATGGAGCAAAACGTGCTCTATTAATGCAGGACAATCCAGGCCTTCGCGGATATACTGAACAATATTACTTGATGCCGTTGTAGTAAGTAGTGAGATCAGGGCAGTCGGCTAGATTAGATTAGATAGCATCAGAGGCTGTGCATGTCCCTTTGTAGACACCTTCCGCATTCGTAATGAACTTCATCCCTGCCTTTTGCCATCGCCTGCAACGCTATCTGCACGGCTTCCCAGCTCGACGCGCATCTTCGGCGAGCATATCTGAGAGCAGGTCAGATATGGCACTTTCTAGTTCCCCCCGGTCTGAGGGAATCTCACTTATGTAACCGGAAAAGAAGCATACCTGACCGTAGACTGGAAAAGGAACTCTCTAATTGCCCTCCAAGTCCGCAGCATTTCACGCGTACTTCATCTGATCCTCGTACACTGACTGTTGAATAGGGCACCACCGGGCACCACAGTTCCATCTGAGTTGCCTCTCGCAAATATTTTGACATCATAGAAATTGATCCTTGTCAATGAACCCATCGGACCTGAGTCGGATTTTCACAAGGTTCTGTAATCGCAGCTGCTGAATAAACTAACGCTCAAGCGCCCAAGACTGAACAAGCTCGTCATCATGTTTTCGAAGCCAGACACGACTCACGCCTCGTGTCCGATAACAGATCTCCTGGCCCTGTGCCCTATAACAACGCCTCCGCCGTTGTTCCCTTCTCACACTTTTTTCGACTTGCGCCCACCATGGCCAACACGAATCTTGAGCCACCCTCTTTAGAGGACCTCATATACGTTCTGAATCATGTTTTTCTACCCCCAAAACTACCGCAAAAGGACGACAACGATACAGACCACGACGTCGCTCTCTGTCGCTTCGCGTATAATGCCTCCCTTGAATTTGCTGGATTTCTATCGCAATGTCAGCAGGGACAGTGGTCCATTGTGAGTCGGATGCTCAACAATCTGCTCAAAACAACTCGAAGCCTCGAGAAAGATGTACTTGCCACGAATATATTGGGCCTCGGGGACGGCGGTAAGTTTTGCTGAGGTGTACGACATTCCGCTTGGCTCACTCATCGTTCCTACTTTATTTGATCCAGAGGTACTTTCGGTTCACATCCGCGCTCAAAATCCTGCTCTTATTCTATGCAGGCTCCGCGATATTATGATGTTTCAAATTTTCGAGGTTTCACCGTCTCCCGAGGCTGTCATGGATGTTGAAGGGAAGCTCGTCTGCTCGTATCCTGGCCCTGCCGTGGAACTTCCTCTCGATATCGCACATGATCGCTCGTTTGTCGAACAGCTCGTCTCCTTCCTCGTTCACATGGACGTAGATCGGCTGGATGCTGAAGCGACGACAACCAAAGCCGGGTCCAAAGTCCCCGAAACACGTGGCACGACTCACCCACGATACATCTCCCAGCTCCTCAGTATGATCCTTTGCGGGATAGGAAAAGAAGCCGAAGTCGACCGTATCACGAAGCGCATCGCAGATGACGTCTGCTGGGACAGTGCTAGAAACCCTTGGCGGAGGTCGTCGCTTTGGCTTGTGCTCCGTGTAGCCATCCAAACAACCGCTGACTCCCGCGAGACGTACAAGGCATTTATGGTGTTCTTTCAAGCTCAGCTTCTCCAACTGTTTCTCGACCATGATCTTTCCAGCGAGCTGCTCCACACCGCCAGAGTAAAGACAAGTAGGCGTGTTCATAAGCTCGGCGCCTCTGCGTCTCCACGTCTCTTGCAAGTGGTGGAGACCGTCAGTCGAGCGATAGAGCAGCGTCTTCAAGAAAGATGGTCCGAAGAGCAGCGTCTACAAGCCGTTTCTCCGTCCTACACTCCAGACCCCGCTACCTTCGAAAAGGATGCCACGATATCACTCCTTAAATCCCGCGACTATCTCGCCAAAATCATGTCCCCCGATCTTTACACGGATACCTTCACGACATTTCATCCATCCCACTTCCTCCGTCTTCGCGACAGTTATGATTTTCACCATCCCAACGGCTTAAGCCAGGCGGTTCAAGCCGACCCTTACGTTGCTCTCGCCGACTTCGAGTTTTTTGTTCAGAAACGATTGGATGGATGGGTCATTGAGAACCGTCACGATGAGTCAGCTTGTGAGAAGCTGGGAGCGTGCTTAGACCAATATATCTCCGCCGCCAAAACTCAATACTCTTCCAACCCAGAGGATGAGTCGCTCATGCTGTTGACCATCATGGAGCTCTGGGTGGCGCTCGATGCCATCGCGGTCTTCCACTGTCCGCTTCTTTTGGACTACTCTCCCGAGATTCCAGCATCATTTTTGGATCCCCTCCTTCTTCGCCGGGCGAAATTCATCGAGCGTGCTGCTCGAATACAACTCTACCTACGCAACCGACACTCCAAAGCCACCATTGCAACCTCCATTTACTCTGATCACCTGGACCACACCACATTCGCTGTGCGTTATTTTCAACAATCATCTTCCCTTTATGCCGTCAAAGCCTCCATTGAGCGGGATGCTGCTCTTAAACGGACAAACAAACATGCAGAGCTCCAGGGAAAGAACGAGAGGCATGCGTGGCTCACCAAGGAGATTGACAGACGACGCTGCGAATACGACGTGTTCTATAGTTGGTCCTACCATTCCAGATCATGCTATAAGTGCAAGCTCCAGGGAGAGGCCGAAAGCTTGCGTATCGACGTTCACGAGTGGCCTGTGCCAAGTAATTCTTTTGAGGCTGAAGCGGCTGTCTTTGAGCTCAAGTGTCCTCCGGTCTTCGCCATCTGGAGGACGCGGACATACCAGATCCTTCGTGACATCGGCATGGCGCACGTCAGCGTTCAGTCAGAATTCACTCCTCATGCTCTCCTTGAGGACTATGAAGGGCTTGTGACCTGGTCAAAGAGGGGCACGTCGGGTCGCATCACCTTTGGGTCGGACACGAAATCGTTTCTCAAGTCCCACTACCGCGATGTCAAGATCCCCGCCCACGAAGACAGTGTTTGCGTCAATAACGGCCTGCACTTCAGGTTGTATGATAGCATAAAGGGGGAAAATGTCCTTTCGTCCTTCAATCTCAATCTTGATTCGTATTGCACGCTTCGTCTCCCTAAGGATGGGGAAGGGTTGTACCAGCATCTCCAGTACGCTGTGACGCACACGACCCACACACACAACGAAACCATCGTCAATCAGGGAGATTGTCCCATGAATCTAAGCATGCATGAGCAACTTGCATTCTCTAACCTTCGCTGCGGATCCCAGCTGCAATGGAAGAACATCGCCCGTGAGCTTCGATCAAACGCATTGACCTTTTCTCGGGAAGAGGTTCATACACTCCTCACACAAGCAGCCTGGCAGATAGGACCGCTTTCCAAAGACGGGTCCATCAGAGACTGGCATTTCGAACTTGGGGAGTTGGATTTCGGTCTTGTTTTCATTCGAGAAACCATGGACCTCTTGTCGCATGTTGAGGCCAATTGGAGTGAAGGAACAACAGTCAAGAGCATTAGTATGTCTTTCGTTTCACTGGATGAATGGAAGCTCACGCTGACGCCCTTATTCAGTTTATCTCATCAGTCGCCTTCTCACTTCCACTGTAGATGCACAGTTGCAAGTGCGGAAGAATGGATACGCACTGTTGCGCAAAGCTCGAGAGGTAACGTATAAGTGGATGCACGAGATAGTGGATAAGCTTCAAGATGCTGTCGACGATGACGAGCTTAGCGAGCTTCAAAGACGAGCCTGCGAGATGGCTGCGACCTGCCGTGCAACCTTCGATGTCGACGCTGGGACTCATCTTGATGCTCTCCTTAGCTCCGAGTTTTCGGCAGATGTCGCCATTCTCATCGAATGTGCCATCATGATTCACGACAACACCCCACCTCATCTTGGCCGCACATTTCCGGACTTTCAGAAATTGCTCCATCGAGATCGTCGACTCTCTCATTTCCTGGAGCCATTTCTCAGCAAGCTCATTCATGCTGACAAATGCGGATTGGACATCGCCATAACATCGGTTTGGTCGGGGTACCATCCCGGAGATGGCGGGTGGCAGCAGCTGCCTGAACCCAACTCGCGATGGCTGACATCATTCACTGCCGCTGCTTCGCCTGGTCAGCGGGCTCAACAAGTTCATTACAACATGCTGGATGGGAAACTGCTTGTGGACGGGAAGCCGTTAGGACGTCTGCCTCGAGAGATTGTTGGCCATTCTACTTACAAACGGATCTTCGGCCAGGTATGAATGTTTTCGTGATTTGCATGAATGAAGCTCACTTCCCTGTATCCAGAAAATTTTGGACGTCATCCCTGCCGATATGCCTGGGATGGACTATGCGACTCCATCTTTCGTCTATGGTTATCAGGTATATTGTTTCCGTACGTCTTCGTTATGTCAATCTAAAGCAGACGGCTGCATTAGGTTTTCTTCGCCCTTCGTGGTAGTCAAAGTCTCATTATACGTACACGAACACCTTCACACCAAGTCTTCGAGCTGATTCCCCATAAAGTTCTCCTGGAAGATTTCCCTGCCTTGTTTGCTACGGAACACGCACATTGGATGGACATCCACAATGGCGAAATTGAATTTCGGCCTCTTGATCGGCTATGGGACCGGTCGCCTCAGAATTGGCGGCTTGCCTTCTTGCCAGATGGTCCTTCTAAGATGATTCACGGCAAAGCAGGGACTCGTCACCTCGTTGACATCCAGAGCGGGACATTCCAGGGTATAGCTGCCCGTATTCGTCCTTTGGAGCACTCGGAATATCTGACAACCATCTACGATGCTCAATCACACACCATCTCGATCGAGCTACCTCGGTTCCGGCTTTCTTTTTTTTTAAATAATGGCGAGGTGGAATCGAAGAACATGCAGGGCATGGTCATCGACAATGACCAATGCACGGGGACTATGATCGGGCTAAGCAGTCAGCTCGTCCTTCGCCATAACGATCCGAGATTTGAAGGTCTCCCTGGCTCACGCTGTGTGCTCATACCCCGCGGCGTCGTCCAGTTCTCCCTCTCCCTGGACCAAAATCATGTCCGCGTGTACATCGACACCTGCACCAAATTCATCCGTCAAGTCACGTGGCACAAGTACGAGATCAACTCCGATCTTGGGTTGCTCGTTGGCAATGTCAACCTCACCAGTCGGCTCTACAGGATTTACCTTCACGCCTTATGTAGCCATCCTCTCCCAGACCCATTGACGAGCCAGACAGGCACCGATCACGCGCTGCAGGAGTTGGGCGCTGCTAGCTGTTTCTCATTCCAGAGGTTGACGAAGGCCGATGTCGAGCTGCTTCGGCTCATTGGGAGCATCACCCCTATTCGGCATTACTATCCGAAGCACCTTCGCGTCATGCAGACCATCAAGTGGTCTCCTCACCTTCCTGCGCTCTCTCAGCACGGCATGTTCGACACCACTGTATGCAATATCCTGCAATATGCACAATCCCTCACCATCTTCCCTGAACTGAAGGATACCGAAGTTGACCTTGACTACAAGTGCGGCGGTGATTCCTTCTTGATGGCACGTGCGACCCGAAGGAACGCTATCTACTATGAGAGAGGCGTCGATATATCACCTGCTTTTGATAGGAGATACGATTCTCGAGATTCTCCTCGCATCGCTGACCATGACTCTGACGGAATTGAGGCCCTGAAAACATCGCAGTTGGTGTACGCTTGGCCTGTAGGTCTCACTCGTCCTCTCGAGACCTCTGAGCTCCTCGAGACCTTCAAAGAATGGCGCCACATGAGCGAACCTATCCCAGAGACATCTTTGATTTATACCCAAGAGTGGTTGCATCTTGATCTACCCGCGAAATGGCTTAGTATCTATGATCTCTGTCGTCAAATAGGGCAACCAGCCTCGAAGAAGTTCGAGCTGGTCTTTTCCTTCACTGCTCTGGCTTATGGCTCGCGAAGCCTTCGGAAATTTATCCCCGTCCTACTAGCTTTTGCTACCATACGCAGACCGTTATTTAGTGCTCCTCCCCTGCATTTGTCCTATGACCTGCAAGATGGGTTTGAACCCCTTCAGGGCCAGGTGCGGAGTATGATCGTTTCCGGAACCAACGATCTCATCAACACCCCCGCCGGCCAGCTCTCACAAAGGCGGGACGAAACCTTCGGAGACTTCCATTCTCGACGATCCATGCACTACAATGACATTTCTCGGAGCAAAATCGATAATGCCATGGACTACTTGATGAAACAGTGGCCCTGTTCTTCCCCGCAATCACCTTTCTATCAATACGACAACTCGCGTTGGTTCAATGGTGAAAGAATCATGAGTGAAGTCGCGAAATACTTCGCGAGCTGTTCACGCAATTGTGACCTTCGTTCATTCGCTTCTCAGGTTACAGGGGTTCTGCAGGCAAACTACATAGCCCCTCCATTGATAAAAGAACAGATTCCCAGATTCAGTTTTGTCCCCCAGCTCAACGTCAGCATTGTTCGACTTGACTCACCTTTTACCTTGGCAAATCTTCTTTCCAGTCGTACGAATTCTGCGCCACCGCGTTCTACCCGCATGTTTGGAACAGGGGCACCCATCAATTCCAAACAACCTGGCCAACCGATTGACACCAGCAATTTACAGGATCTCATCTCCCAATTTGAGCGCAACAGCCACTCTGCGCTCAGTCGACTGTATAGCAAGCGTCTCGAGAGAAGGCGAAGCGCATTACACCGTGGCCAGCAGACTTCGATGCTTCCCGAGCATTTACCTCCCATAAATGACTGCATTGCATATCGCGACCAGTGCAAGAGTCGCCTGCGTGATCTTTCGTTGTCAGTCAGCTCTGCTTTGGCACCTTCAACTACTACAGAAAATATCCTCGAGATTTTAGGGCTGTGGCCTCGCATTCATCATCGTACTATGTTGCATCCCCTGGCCTCTACGGCTAACATCCCTCTCAGTCCGGAATGGGCCGACAGTTTGACCGCTTTTGCTGAGGTGTTTATCGAATACCAGCATTCTCAGCGGCTGTTGGAGTATGCCCTTCAATCGGATGCGGAAAATTTCTTTAAAGAGCTCGACAATGCATCATTCAATCGGTCGGATACAGAGCGGAATCCTGACTGGCTATTGATACAGGTAAGAAGAATTTTCATTGACATACTGAGCTTAGTTTCCTCACAGAATTGACTATTTTCAGATCCAAGGAAACTTCATCACCCGCGCGATCCAGTATGACGTTGCGCGAGAGATGGTAACTCCCTCTTCGAGCGACAACACAGTTCTCCAGCTCAACATGGGAGAGGGAAAGTCTCATGTCATTGTGCCTCTTGTTGCGGTAGCTCTGGCTGATTTGCACAAGCTAGTTCGAGTCGTTGTTTTGAAGCCTCTTGCAGGTCAAATGTTCCACCTGCTCGTTGAGCGCATTTCTGGCCTGAGCAATCGTCGAATATTTTATCTTCCATTCTCCCGTGACGTAACAATGGACATGCAACAGATCCAGCGTATCCGTAATCTATTCAAGGAGTGTGCTCGCGTTCAAGGAGTCTTGGTGACACAACCAGAACATATCCTTTCTTTCCGGTTGATGGTGATTGACCGAACGCTATCTTCGGGCTCTCCTCCCAACCACGTGGCACAGGAGTTGAAGGAGACGCAGGCATGGCTAGCGTCCACTTCGCGAGACATCCTCGACGAGAGCGACGAACTTCTCCATGTCCGGTACCAACTCATCTACACTATGGATCAGCAGCAGCCACTCGATGACGGCCAAGATCGCTGGACTACCATACAAAAGGTATTCGACCTTGTGCGCCGGCATATATGGAAGCTTCATGAGGAGTTTCCTGAGCAGGTTGAACTCCTCGAGCACCGTGCGGCGCAGGTTGACAAAGGGGAGTTCTCCCATGTTCGTCTTCTTGGAACCTCTGCTTCTCGGGCACTTGTTTCCCGCATTGCCGAAGATGCCTTGGATGGAGCGCTTGATAACGTGACTTTTGTTGGCCTCAGCGCGCAGCCTTGTCTCCGTAGTGCAGTCCTACGCTTTATCAAGGAGCACAGTGTCGACGATCAAACATGCTTCACTGTCCAAAGTTTCTACAAAAACTCTGGTCTCTGGAAGGGCCTCCTCCTGATTCGCGGCCTTCTTGCGCATGGTATCTTGATATATGTCCTTAGCCAACGACGTTGGCGAGTGGACTATGGTCTTGATTTAAAACGCTCTCTGCTCGCTGTCCCATACAGAGCTAAGGTATATCTCAAACCTTTCTAACTTCCACACGTTGAATGTTGATCACGCCATATCCTACAGGATGTGCCTAGCTTACGGAGCGACTTTGGTCATCCAGACGTAGCCATTTGCCTGACTTGCCTGAGCTACTACTATGGAGGTCTAACCACATCCCAAGTGCAAGAATGCTTTGAGCTTCTCATCAAGCTCGACAATCCTCCTCTCGAATACGAGAAATGGGTTAAGCGAGGCAGAAGGAGCATTCCAGATTTTCTTCGCCAGCTCATAGGGGTGAACACGAAGGACATGCAGACATTCAAGAGCGATGTTGTTCCTATCTTCAAGCATAACCAAGCCGTCATCGACTTCTTCCTTTCACAAGTCGTTTTCCCCAAGGATGCCAAAGAGTTTCCTTCCAAACTGGGTACTTCTGGATGGGATTTGGCCGAGCACAAGGCTAACTTTACCACCGGTTTCAGCGGAACAAACGACAACTGCGATCTTCTGCCCACTTCGATCACTCAGATAGAGCGCGACAATCAAATTCAAACGAACGCGCAAGTTCTTTGGTATCTGCTTCGACCCGAAAATGACAGGTACATCTGTACCCAAGGCGCAGACGGACAATCACGCTCAGCGATGGAGTTTTTGGAGTTTTTGGTTCGGGAGCCGAAGGAGGTCCGCGTTCTGCTTGACGTCGGCGCCCAGGTAAGCTCGCATTATTATGATTTCAACAATATGCTAACTGTAATGTCAGATGTTGGAAATGACGAACCAGCAGTTGGTCAAGCACTGGTTATCGTTAAGGCAGGATGTTATGGCAGGTGTGTTCTTCGACGATGCGGACAATTTGTCGGTTCTCAGACAGGATGGCGTGGTCGAACCGCTCTACTCATCATCGTTCTTCCGACTGCTCGATCAATGTATCATTTATCTCGACGATGCGCATACGAGGGGAACGGACCTTAAGCTTCCTCGCAACTTTCGAGCTGTGGTAACTCTGGGTCCCAAAGTGACGAAAGACAGGTTGGTTCAAGGTATGTTGCTGCTCTGCCCCTCTACAGTTTCACAAATTACTGACGAGCAAAAAAATCTCAGGCTGCATGCGGATGCGAAAGCTGGGTCATGGCCAATCCGTCGTCTTCTGCGCTCCTCCCGAGATTGACAGGCGCATACGTGAGGCCGAAAACATCGGTTCTTCATGCCCGGTACAGGTCATCGACGTTCTTAGCTGGGTCATGTCCAACACGTGCACCGACATCGAGCATCACATACCCCACTGGGTCGAGCAGGGTGTTGACTTTCACAGGAGAAGAACCGAGGAGGTATTTTCTGCCCGGAATTCGGACGTCGAATTTCTGAAGAATGCTTGGCTTCAACCTGCGGCACGATCCCTTGACGAAATGTATGGCCTCACAAGCCAACCCGAACGTTCTACCGGCTCGGTCATTGACATCCCAGACATGCATGAGCGCCTTCAGGCGCTCGGGGTCACAACGGTACGCGATGCACGAATGGACGAGGAGCAAGAAAGGGAGGTTAGTCATGAGGTCGAGCAGGAGCTACAACTGGAGAGACCTCCCAGAGTTCCGCCTGCTGTGCATTACCTGGACGAGGAAGTTCGCTGCTTTGTCCGACAGGGGACCATCCCCACCAACTCTGACGCCTTCTTCCCTTTCATGACCCCCCTCCGTTCTGAAACTGACACGCTCAACCCTCAGAACCCATGGTCGAGGCAGCTTCTGGCTACTCGAGACTTCATGACCACGACGAGGGACGGAAAAGAGAAATCTGTTCTCACCGACTATCTGCGTCCCGTCAACTGGATTGTCTCCACTGAGCTTAGGGATGGAAGTGGCATGATTTTCGTCGTGATGAGTCCATACGAGATCAATCTTCTTCTTCAGGATATTCGCGCGAGCAAGTACGTCCGCCTGCATATGTATGCGCCCCGCACCACCCAGGCCATGAAACCATTCGACGATCTAACGTTCTACTGTGTCCCGCCATTATCGCCTACGTGCAATTTGGCATCCCCAACCCTCGACGTACGGTGTCAGCTCAACATCTGGGCTGGCCAGCTCTATTTGGACCAGTACGAGACATACCTCCGCCTGTGCCTGCTCTTGGGTGTCTCCTCAAGCGAAACAGCAGAGTACAGTTCAGTGGAGAGCGATCGATTCGTGCCTAAAAGAGGACAGATTGGGGAGATGGTGGAGGTATGCTTGTTCGACGAGAGTCCGTTGCCGTTGCTGAAGAGGCTGTTCGGCTTGAGGAGGAAGGGCATGAGCTATCAGCAGACGCACCTGGGTAAGATTCTGCATGCTCGCCTGCTTTTTCAAGAAGATTTTGAGGAGTGATCTGGGGTGATTTGGAGGAGTAGGAAGACGTGCATCGTCTAGCATCTCTCTTCACGGTCAGAGTAACCTCTAATGTTGGTACGCAATATGATAGTTCATCATAGAATTTGAGTTGTGATGTGAAAGGAAGAAAAAGTAGCACCTTTTCGAACCAGGAGGTCGTGTTGTCAAGGTCAGTCAATAACGGTCAAACTTTGACCGTCAATGATCGACCGTCAGTAAGCTGACCCGGTCAGTCAAATTATTGACTGGTCAGTGACTCTTTTTATGATATTAACGGCGTAGATGCATGTCTGCCCCATTTTTTTGACAGAATATTGTTCCTAACGACAATAGTTCCATATTGCAGACATCTTTTTAAGCGTCAAGTTCAATTTCCGGCCTTCTTTTCGAAATTCTCCATGAAATCAATAATATAATAATAGTAATTCATAAATTTTTTTGTCATTTCAATCGAGCCTCAGCTCGCCGTTTCCTCAATGTTGCCTGGGGTCGAGATTTTTAGTCAGCCAGTCCGGTATCTTCAATCACGGTCAGTAGGGTCAGTTGTTGACCATTGACTCTGACCGTACTGACTGACTAGTATTGACTGACGCCGTCAGACGGCGCTCGTGATGTGAGCAACACAACCATTTGACATGTTCAATGCAGGCTGCCAAAAAGGCCCCTTTCGGAGCCTTTCCTGACTTATGGCCGTGTGCTGACGGCGGATTTTGCAATAATGTGTAAGAGGCCTGCCCGAAATGCTTGGAATTTAGTTAGGTATTGACCTGGCCGTTCGACATCTACGCTCTGCGACTCATGGCCAGCTATGGTCAAAAAAAACACCATGTTTGCATCTTTCTCGTCCACCACAATTGCTTTTATACAAACAAATTCCGAACAGAAACAATAATTACCCACTCTTTCGCATTCTTTCGCGCCCTCGCTCACGGTCGACGCTAGGCTTTACATCAACATCAATATCTATATGTATCAATGGCAGAGAGAAAGAGAGAGTAGGTAGGGTTGCGAGCCAGATTCACGTGAACGAGCAGTAATCTAATCGCTTGCGAGCTCGAGCTTGATGTGGGCAATGGCAGCGGCGGGGTTGAGGCCCTTGGGGCAGGTGCGTGAGCCTGGTTTGGGGTGTAAGGGACGACGCGAGATACGCGAGACGGCGGAGGAAGAACGGTGGAACGACAAGCAAGTATGAGAAAAAGTTGCAGTGAGCAAACCATGACAGCAAAGATTTGGGACGAAGAAGACGCACAGTTGAAAATGGTGTGGCAACGGTACAAGCTCATCTCATTCTGAAGTTTTTCCTTCCTCTCCGCGCCGTGCGAGTCCTAGAAACATTGTTATCAGTCAAAGTCGGAAATCCCGAGATCCCACTATTGGCCGCACTATCTCCTTAGCAGGGAGGAGGGAGGAAAGCGGCCCCAGGACGGGCAACAAGAAAAAACACGTACGCGAGAGTCAGCGATCCACCTGTACGCCTGCATGAGCGTCGCGGGACCGAGGTACTCGTCCTGGTTCCACCAGTAAGATGGGCAGGAGGTCGAGCAGCACGCGCACAGGATACACTCGTACATCCCATCCAGCTTCTTGCGGTCTTCAGGCGACTGGAGGAACTCGCCCTGTGCCGGGGGGTTCTCGTTCTGCAACCAAGGCTGGATGGACTTGTATTGCTTGTAGAAGAGGGTCATGTCGGGCACGAGGTCCTTGACGACATACACTGCAAAAGTGTCAACTCTCTGTTCATTCAAAACCGCGAACTGGGTACTGACTGTGAGGAAGGGGGTAGATCTTGGTGTTCTTGCTTCCCTCGCGGTCGATTCTGCAGAGGCAGGCGAGGGTGTTCTGGCCGTCGATGTTCATGGCGCACGATCCGCAAATACCTTCGCGGCACGAGCGGCGAAAGGTCAGCGTTGGATCTATCTCGTTTTTTATTTTGATGAGCGCATCAAGAACCTGCACTCATCACTGAGACAATGTTGCTGTAACGGATCTGCGAGACCCACCATAGGACCCGTCTGGTTGAGATCAATATTATAAGACTGCAGCTCAGGCTTCTTGTCTGGCTGGTCAGGGTTCTATATATTTGATTAGTTACTCATGAACGAAAGACAGACACCGACAGCACACGAACCCAGCGGTAAATCTTGAACTCCTTCGTCAACACGGGTTTCTGTTGGGGTACAGCCTGCCATCTCCCAAGAGAGGTAGAGAAGGCGCGCTTTCCCAGAGCGAGGGGGGTGGAACGGGTGGTCGCAAGCAAGGACTGCATGTCGGGGCTGTCTCGCGGACGACGACGATGATGTTGACGAGAGAAGGTGAACAGTGGGGAGACCCGTTTCCGATTTCGGGTGAAGGTCGCGTGATATCGGATGGATTCCAGGAATAGCCGGCTTTCCAGCCAATCACATCGCGAGGGAAAGTCATCACAGTCTAGACACAAACGGATCCAGAATCACAGCGAGGAGGAATAAAAGCTTTCATTGAAATAATCTTTCAGAGTTCAGAGGTTCAGAAATGAATGGTATAGTAATTGAACTACGTCCTGAGGCCTGATTACTGACATAAAGGTCTACAACGTAGCTGCTGCAGTCATCACAGCAAGAAGAGAAGTAAACAAAATCCCGTTTCCTTGAATAATCCTCGAGCTTGCACCACTGCTCACGGTCACTGTCGCGAATGGCGCCAACGCGCCCGTGTACGTCGTCGTCGTCGTTTCCACCTCCGTCTTGAAGATAGGTGAACTAGATCCGGATCCGGAGCCATCAACTACGAGAAACGGAGAGGTGTCCTCCCTGACACAAGCTCCCTCATTTTTTGTCAAGTCCAAAGTACAATTCACGTTGAGTCCATCAGTGGAGAATTGTCCGAAATTGGCGTTGGTTTTGAGGGAGGGCGGGGCGCTGAGGTGGAACGTTGAGGCGCCTTGCTCTACCGTGACTGTAGGGAGAAATTACGTGCACAGTCAACATTTAAGACGCGTCAAGGAATTGGCCAGACGGTGAAGATTTGGACTCACAGACAACCGTCGTTGGTTGAGAGATGAGCGTGATAGTCGTAGTCGGTTCGTGCACGACGAGCAGACTCTGCACCTCCTGGACTTGGAAAAGCGTCACGCCACTAGCTCCCGTCCCAACCACGGATACGATAGTCGTTGCGGCCTGCTCGAATGAAAATAATCCTGTGTTGGTTGCAGTGGGCGCCGGCGGGCTGACATAGTACAGTGTTACTACGCCTCCGTTGACTGTTGATGCAGAACACCGGGTTAGCGAGTATAGAGAAGTGTCACATTCGTTCATTACCGGAGCGAATCCTGAAGAGAACAGCCATAAGGATGCCAAAGACGAGGGAAAAGTGACACCTGCTTAGGATCATCTTGGAAAGTTCACTGCAAGTTAGCGAAGGGGGAAGGCAAGTAAGCACTTGAAATATATCACTGGCAGAGAAAAAAATCAGATCTTTTATGAGCATCACAAGAGACAGAAGCATCAACGCCAAGGCTAGTTACCTTTGAACTGAGATTTCTGCATCTGTGCAGTTCAATCACAGGTGCCCAGTTCAGGGCCAGGCTCGGGGCGACTTACATTTAAGTACCACACGGCAGTGTATGAAGATGGGGAGTACATACTGTAAACAGGCTGTGCTGAAC
This sequence comes from Flammula alnicola, assembly GCA_015499995.1. Classification (NCBI taxonomy): domain Eukaryota; kingdom Fungi; phylum Basidiomycota; class Agaricomycetes; order Agaricales; family Strophariaceae; genus Flammula; species Flammula alnicola. The sequence goes on from JADNRV010000603.1 coordinate 19,600, forward strand.
AAGTTGTGGATTGAAGTAAACATCCATCTGGCCATATTTGGTAGGAGTCTTGTACTTCCTTGGAAAAGGTGAGAGGCAGCATTACTTCAGTATTGGGACCGTCGACTATTCTCAGTCAGATGGTTTTCGACCTTGTGGAGGCCCTTTCGGAATTGTCCAGCCCTAAACATTCTTCCTAGGTCTCCAAGAAACACATAAGATATATAATACTGTCAACAAAAGCATTTACGAAGATACATCATAGTCAACCGCTATATGCGGGGCCTTGCTCACCAAGGGCAATTTATCTTTCGGCCAATTCTTTAGAATCTCCCTGCACCGGTCATACTTCTTTTTTCCCTCTTCGTCCAGCTTGTTGCGGTCCCTGTCGTCAAGGTCTTGTATGCCCAGGCATAGAGTCATTGAATTTCCATTCGATACTCGCATTAAAGCGGCGTCAAGTGCGGACCAGTGTTGTCTTCCTAGATACACATCCGGTTCTATATATCTGGTTTCCCCTGGGTCGTCCAGAGCCATAATCGCGATCGTGTCGAGTTTATTGTCCGTCGAAAGTGTACTGAGGATAGCACAAAAGTCTGCTAGTGGATTGTCGTATCCTTCTCCGAAAGTCAACGATATCTCCAGTTGACGAAGGTTCGCGAGTTGACCCATGTCGTTGACGTCTTCTGAGAGGTAATTTTCCTCGACTTCGTAGAGGATCGTGAATCAGGAGTGCGAAATCAAAAGGAGGATAGTCAGTAAATAACTCACTACAAGTCAAGCTCAACTCTTCCAGAGAGTCAGCACAGACGTCCAGGATATACCGCAAATCATCAGAATCTTCGATAGGATCACCCGAGCTCTCAAGCCTCAGGAGATACCTGAAATCGAGGTAGTAATCCACGAGATATCTGATAGTGTCATGGCCGCACTCTTTGAAAGTAAACTCGTCCAGTCGAGGGCGAAGCATGGGATCTATGGCCTCGCGATCGGAGGCCTCCAGCGTAACATCACACAGTTCAAGCTTTCGCAAAGAGCGGCAGCTCGTCACTAGCTCAATGGGTACATTCGTGAGACCGCATAGCTCCATGGACGTGATATACGGTGCGAGGAAAGGCTGTACCAGCTGTGCATTCAGCGCCCGATTGTCACAGAACTGTGATGGATGGCTGCCGTAGTCCGAGCTTTGTCCGTGGCCGTGGATGATAGTCTTAGATGGCAGTCCCAACTGAGAAGTGGCCTGCGTGATCATAGACACGATGCAGAACAGCACAGGGTAGTGGAAGATCGCGATAGTGGAAGACTGCACTTCGAAGCAGAGGGAGCGAACGTGCGAGGCGAGATGGGGGTTATCGTGCAGGACGGCGTCAAGCCTGTCCACTTTCCCCGCGAGTTGCTTGGCATCACATGCCCAGAAACGAAGTTGGCTAAAGAGGCGTGTCTGAGCGCGTGGGCGGAAGGATCTGCAGACGCTCGCACAGGCACGGAGGATATTCGGTTTGTTGCCCCAGTCATAGTTTGAATCACTGATACAATCAACGATTTCGTCGATGAGCTCTTGTGGAAGGGTTAAAAATGGTGCTTGAGACATGGTGAAAGTGAGGAGGGAAATTTGCCGCTGCCAGAGGGAGTTTTATAGGTCAGCCGACCGACGTTGGGCCCTTCGAGGTGCCACAAGACCAACTTGACCGCTTCGCGAATTGTAATAAAGCGCATCACCATAAAAGCACGACCGTCCGTAAATGGAACAAGCATGGATCTGAGTAGCAGCGCGCATTGGCTTTTCGACGCTTGAAAATATGGCCCCGACTAAAAGACAAAGACATGCAACAATCTCAGTGGCAAGGCGGCCGCGTCCGTGGTTTGGCCGTCTCTCCCATTATTTTTCATCCAAATTGACGAGGAAAAACCAAAATGTGCTCAGATAGTTGTGGTAGGTACGTCGGAGGCGATGCGGAGGGCATAGGAGTGTTGGAAGTTGACTTTCAAGTTCAAGTTGGTGAGGAACTGCACTTTTGAGTTTCCACCGAAAACTTTGTGCCAAATCCGGAAAGTTGGCACGTGATGACTGAAGTGTCGCATGTCCCAGCCCCCCGGCCCGGCCCTTGTCCGACGCTGTTGTCGTCCTGCCACCCACTCGATAACCCGCATCCTCGCTGATGTGCTTATGTCTATCATGATGCATTGGGGGGATATGTATCTTTAATCTCCAATTGTTTGCACGATTTTTCTTTCGGCATTGTGACCATGTTGCCTTGCCGGCGACCTCTGCTTCTCCCAACTTCGTCCTCAAAAGCCTCAGGGCCTTACCTCACCCCCCAAGCTAGTCTCGCCATATTCGGGTGCGTGGTCGGTTTTGAGGACCTCGTCGAGCTTGTAAACAACTTATTCGCGCACTCAGAGGGAAGCGTGCGGGGTGGAAGGCCATAACATTGCAAGTCGCTGGGAGTCCTGGGATGCACAGTCCGAAAGGATCCGACAGACCTGGAGTAAGGATGGCAGCTCCGATTGTAATGCTTCTATGTGACCGGACAAATTTACGAGACATGCGACTGGTATTCCGTGGTCCTCGCAGAGTTTTCTGCATGACACACTGGGTCGTCATCGGTTGTCGAAACGGTCTACTCCATAGTCTTGCTATGCGCTGTCGTTTTGAGGGTAGGCGGGTGATCATTTTCTCTAAACTATCTACAGGCCACGATCTACCTCTCTCCGTCAATCTCGTTTGAAACTTGGGCCATGGCCAGTGTTCTTCGCGCATCCGCTCTGTGTTACTTATCATACCTGGACTGATGTAGACGCGAGCACCGACTCCAGAAAGATACACCAAAGGAGCCTTTGGCCTAGTTCCCTATCACGTTCCGTTATCGGAGTGGCAGTCCTCCGGCAATCGTTCTTTCCGTCTCCACTAAATTTCAAGCTGTCAGCTAGTACTACACTTCGAAGTTTGCAGCGCCATATCAATTGCGCAGTTACCCATGGACATAAAGTCAAGACTCCATTTGATCATCCTTCGGATTGGCATAAAGAGTTAGCCCTTGAAGAGCACTTCTTTTAATTTCTTCTTCCTTCAGCATGTCTCTCGCTCATGGTACTCTTGGCTTTACTCCTGTGGATCGCTCTGTTAGCTATGTTGCAGGCAAGACGCACCCCAAAAGT
>JADNRV010000604.1:0-22671 GCA_015499995.1 Flammula alnicola
TATTGAGAAGAGATTCTAAAGGTGGTAGGTAGTGGTCATGAGTCAAGAGAGAAGGAACGTCCTTTTTGTATTTCCCACCCTTCAAATATCTACAACACGTGTAGTCCGCGTTTTTTCACTTTCTTTGACACACTTGGGCTCCGATATTATTCCCACTGCCATGGGCTATGTCTAACGTTTTCAAAACCGAGTTTGACGGAATTCAGTCAAGTCGAGAAGACTGGTGGGATCCTTCGCACGCGTCCAATGTCCTTTTCTCTCACTGAAGATAGAAAGATAGTCCTCTATTTTTCACTAATCAAAGACCGATCCTTTGACAGAAAGATGCACAGGTACTGCAGGATGTACACCTAAAATTTAGCTAACACGAGTCATAGGCTACAATTAGACACCCTTTCGAAGACTAAATCCCGGCCTTTGTCATGTCTTCGCCGTACGAAACCGCAGCACGTCGACAGAACATGAGGCCAATGATCTATGAAAACCTGCCTTTCCCATCCTTCCCGCGAGCCGTCAGACTTGTTGACTCGTCCTTCCAAGTCAGCGTTCATGAACGTGGAAAGACCGAAGTTTCAAAAATAACAAAAGTTTAGATGCGGATAGTCCCTGAAGGACCCGAATCGATTACACTGAATCCTAGTTTGTTCATTCGAATCAGCCTAAGGTAAGAAATACAATCCTACAATCTTACAAGCCGCGTATCATACACCACCATGGCATCAAAACCAGGAGTTTACTTCGGGGCCGCGCCCGCCTCGCTACTCTTCACAACCGCAATCAACAAATCCCTGTACGGCCCACTCGTCTCCCCCTTCACCCTATTCTCCAACGGCTTCCCATACCGCCTCTTATACGCGTCCTTGGTAGCCTCCAGACGCTGCGGGTTCCAGTGCGCGCGCACGAGGCGGTAGATAAGCTGCGTGTCTTTCGTGCCGAGGCCCGCCATCGACTTCTCGAGCAGCTTCGCGTCACGCCAGTAGCCTTGCTGGTCCCGCTTGGGCTTGACGCCGTGCACGATGTAGAGGAGGGCTTCTTCTATGGTTCCAGAGCTACAGAAAGAAGGAATGTATCCACTTTAGGTTGAAAAATCCAAGTAGAGGTCTTAGCGTACAAGGTCTTCTTGATAATCTTGCTAAGACTCTTATAGCGCGTGCTATATGCAGAGATCCTAATATCCCAAAGAGAAATCAATGAACCGCAATTAAGCAGAACACATTCATAACTTACACAGCAGCGAGGTGGGCATCTGATCGATTGATCAGTATTTCAAAGAATGGAATCTGTGTAGTACAAGTATACAAAATGTATGTCAGCGACAAAAGAATGGAAGGAAGAAGGAGAAGCAAGGAAGCCCACCTCGTCCCTCTTCTTCGCAGCATTATGTAGGGTCTCGACATCGGCGTTGACGCGGGTGTGATCTACACCAACATAGGGGCTATCCACTGGCTTTTGGGTATTCAGAGCCATCGTGAACACTACACACAACAGGCGAAAAAACGATCTTCAGTATGTACCACACGACCGATTCTCCACAAAACAGAACTGTCAACGCACTTCGTTCCGTCTTGCCAGACAAATCCGACTTGACAGCATCGACCAAGTCCTTCCCGTACCGCAGCCTATACGCCGTCTTCAGCCACCGAATCTCGTGCCCCGGCCGCCCGAGGATGAGTTCGGTGAGGAGCATCTCGTTCGTGCCGAGCCCAACGAGGGCTTTGCGCGCCAGGTCGACGTCGCACCCGAGCGGACCGAGGGTAAGTTCGCGAAGGGCGATTCTATAATCAAAAACGAGGCCAGTTAAATGGATAAACATGACGACAATGACTGCCTCCTCCTAAACCAACCGCCCAAAAAATGGGGGAAAGAAAAGAAAGAAAAAGAAAAAGATAAACACACCCAAAATTCCCCGTCGTCGCCTTCTCGATCCTGTCCGTCAAACTAACCCCCTGCTTCGCCGTGAAGTAGTCATTCAGCGCATCCATCTGGAGCACGTTCAGGTTCAACAGCACTTTCATCACTGCAGCCGTCGATTTCGTTTCAAGCGTAAGCACATTAGCCGCGCGCGTCGACAGTGACATATACGAAGAAGACAAAGGGGACTGACGCTTGTTCTGGTCGGCAGGGGCGATGGCCGTCGCCCGCACGATCTCATTGTAGTCGTGTGCCGGGTCATACCCAGGCACCTTCTGCGCCCCGTGTGCCGCTGCTGGCGCCCCCGGGTCAGGGATCGCAGTGCCCAAGTAGAACAGGGGGTCTTGTGATGCGTGCTGGGGTGTGGGAGGGGCGTAGAATCCTGGCTGGGGCCTACCGGCGCGATGGCGCCTGGAGGGAAGCCGGGCATTTGGTACGGGCTACCGTAAGGCGCCTGCCCTGCGGGCGGGTACGGCGCCGCTGGAGGAGGTGGAGCGCCAGCGGGTGGGGCGTACTGTCCTGGGCCAGGGGCTGCAGGAGCACCGGGCGCACCAGGCGTACCAGGAGCGCCCGCAGGCGGAGGGGCGTACTGGCCCGACGGAGGAGGATACTGGCCCGGCGGAGGAGGATATTGACCAGGCGGCGAAGAATATTGGCCAGGCGGTGGAGCATATTGTCCCAGGGGTGGATAATACCCTGGATGAACCGCGTAGGGCGCGTAGGGGTACTGTCCTGGGGCGGCGTAGTATTGGCCCGGAGCTGGAGGATAGTACCCCGGCTGACCCGGCGGGGGTGGCGCGTAGGCTCCGGGAGGTGGGTATGGGTATGGCTGTTGGCCGGCAGCAGGCGCGCCTGGGGTAGCAGGATTAGGCTGGTTGAAAATAACCCGCTGATCAGCATTAAACAATCGCGTGAAAGAGACAGAGATCGCGTACAGGTGCACCTTGTCCGGCGGGCGCTCCAGTCTAACAGAGCGAGTAAAGGAGAGTTCATCAGTATCATTTCACTAGTCTCGGACCAGCTCTCTTAACTGTCCCAATTAGGCGGGTCCGTCAAGAGAGTCTGGGACACAACCAACTACATAACCGGGACATTCGCTTACAAATTTAGCTGGTAGTAGCTCTTCCACCGTTTTTCATTGGAAGTTGACCGAATTTCATCACTGAAAATTCGTGGCATTCTCTGTGAGAGCTCTTAAATGATCCTAAATACTCAAATAGGTTTGCTGAAGGCTTGGGGAGGTGCAAAAGATATTGAGAGATATTCGGGTAAAGGCTGAGGGCACAGCCACTTCCAAAAAGTGTCTTCAGATTGAGGGTATTTATGAATGAATGTGCAATGGATTTAAAATTGTAAAGGGCGAGGTAGCCTTTCACGACCATCGTCTAAATTACCAGCAAAAAAATTAATTTGAAAACGAGATGGGGTGGGCAATAAACGGTCAAAAGTTGTAAGAGAAGGTCCCGGTTATCTAGTTGGTTGTGTCCCAGACTCTCTTGACGAGATATCCCAAAATGGATCGTTAAGAGAGACTGGCACGAGACTATCATTTCACGATAGACTCATACTACTAATAGAGCACAGATAATGGCGCGATCTCGGGGCGGGGTGACATACAGGAGGTGCTCCAGCCGGCGGTGCCTAATCAGATTGTCAGCCAAGCATAAGATAAGATACAGACCGCGTCTAGGCACTCACATATCCACCTTGGGGGTTCTGCGGCTGGGCATTGGGGTTCGCGGGCGTCGAAGACATGATGGTTGCAGTGCAAAGAGCGAGTGGAATTATATTCGCTTTGAGATCAAAATGACAAGCTCTTTATAGCACTGGATCCATATCGATTGCGCACGCCGCACGGTTGTCTGCCATTTAATCAGGTTCGGTCTGAGGGACAATTGAGGAACATGTACATGTGAACAGTGAAGGCGGTGCTTGGGATGACGATCGATGACGCCTCGATCTGCAGGAACGGATGTATTCAGGAATTAAGGGGACTGCAATAGACATAGAATTGACGACAGACATACTCTGGGGATAGACCTGTGCCAGGCGGTGTTGTTTAGGAGAAGGAGAAGTGTTGCCATTTCTTTAGCACAGCTTATGTAAGGGTTAGAATAAATCGTGCTTGCCTAGGCGCCTAGGCTCCATGATATGGCAGTCCTTTTGGTGCGAAATTATTCCGCAGGGTTTAGAATCTGAGATCTGTAGTATACCCTACTGCTCGTTGTACTTTGGTTGTACTGGTACATTTGGGTGTACACAAGACTGGACATCTTCACTGTGACGCCCTTGTTCCTTTTGATACGCTATCTCTTGGCGGCGTTGTAAAATCCGTGTATGATAGGAAAGTGAACTAATTTGACTATCAGAGGGACTTAAGCATACGGCTTTCGTAGATTTTATGGATTTCTGCAGCCGCTTCCACAAAGTTTACATGTTTATTGCAAGGCTTGCATATATTGCAATTAAGTACGATTTGTATTTTGGCTTCTGCCAGAGTGCACATCTTGCGCTGTTGAATATCATGTACTCTCGTGGATCATCCCCATCTTCTGTCTCCCTCTATACTCCTGGAATTTTTCTGTACGCTACTAGCACCGACGGCCGGGCCGGGCATCTGTGCCTTAATACTGGACTTGCACTCATCACAAACTCGAACCCACTCCTCACATGCGGCGAAAAACGATCTAAAACGATGTGGCCCACCAGTGCTGAGGCATATATTAAGGATCCGCTCCTGCGGGGGAAGGCTCGCTGCGCCATCCTAGTTGGTGGGCATAAAATACCAAATTTTTTCGTTGCAAAAACATAGAATACCATTGAATGCACTCCTGCATAAGATACGAAAGGTATAGGGACGAAACGAGAGAGATATGAAATGAACACTGCAAAGCCCAGAGGCAATATTCAACACAGTGCCGATGCGGCGCCGCTACATTTCCTGTTAACGTTGCCACTGCCAGCGACCTTGAGGGCTGTTGTATGAAATACACATTGAGCACACATCCTGAGGGTTCTGGTCATTTTAAAGCACCCTGAGGTCGGAGATTTAAGGATAGTACACCAGAAATATGGGATATCTGAATAAACGTATGCATTGTAGTTTAGTAAAACCTTAGCGCTTCAGCTTCAGCGGCCAAAGAAATTGAAATGGCATGCCTCGGGAGATCTTTAATGAAATATATCCTTCCTAATTTGTGTATTACCATGCTCCATACATCCGCTACATAGTCTCGTAGCCTCTCTCTTAACCGTCTCAATTGGGATGTGACGGTGTGAGATGCTGGAATGGGTGATGAAGAAGGCAACCAAGGCCTGCCGTCCGGAGTTTAGTTCCCTGGTTGCACTAGCAATGGAAGGTCCCAGACCGTAGACCTCCCCATCCCTGTTGGAGCGATAACAAGTAGATCCCCGGAGCGCCCAAGTATAAACTTCGCCGACTCCATCTGATATGGATGATGTCTCGAGCCGGCCTTCAAAACACCTTCCTCCAGCGCGAGTTCATTCCATCTTTCCTCCGTTAGAGGTCTCAGAGGTTGGACAGATAGAACTTCTCCAACGGCGAAAGCAGCACGCGTAGGACGACTTCGGCTGGAGAAGAAATACAGCGTGCATCGGGGCTTGAAGCGTGACCTCGTAACATTGCGCCTCTGCTTCTTTGGCTATCAGTCCGGAAGTGACGATGGTGCACACGTTGAGAGAGATTGAGAGCCGGGAGGTGTTGTTGGACTGGAAACAGAAACGCCCGGCGAGAGGAGTGGGGCGTTGAGCATGTTGCCCTGTGACGGGTGTGAGGGGTAACTGGCGAGAGCGATGTCGACGAGAGGGCCAGACCAGTGGTTGGAAGTGTCCCAGACTCTCTTAGCAGGCCCGCCAAATTGGGATTGCTAAGAGAGCTGGTCCGACACTATACATCTGCGGCAAATTTCAAATCAGTCAAAATGATACTTGGATTGAGATGCCAATTGACTCGCCTGCGATCACACTGAGACGAGGCTGATGAAAGTCGAGCAGGAATAAAATCTCTCTAACAAAGACACAAGGGTTTTACATAAAATTTAAGAACCAAAAGAAGCCTCGTTGGAAAGCCTTACTCGGAGACGGAGTGAATCATGAGTAGAGGTAGGGGTTGCCTGGCAACGAGAGCGGATGCAGTGGAGCGAGGGTCCCCCACCAGAGCCCACCTTTTTTTTCATTTTAAATTCAGTGTTTGTTGTGGCCAAGCCATATATACAAATCTGTTTCTATGCATCCGTTTCTAAGTACCAAACCCGTGCCCGTCATTGTCCTTTTCACTTTTTCACCTCATTTGCGTTGAGCGCTTTGATAGTTTTCCCTTTACTGAAGGCGCATGTCCTCCCCATCGCCTGCACACACCCTCATTTGAATTCTTAAAAGCCACGAGCACGCCTGTGAGTAACACGTATAGACCATGCGGAACACGGGGATTCGAGCTGATATTTGTGTATGAATGTTTGATCCCCTTGCATTGATACGCATTTCGCCCAACATTTCCTCTGGCTTTCTTCCCGCACGCACGCAACGCCTTTTACGACCCCCCGTTCTCCTTTCCCCGTTCTTCCCTGCCACCAGCCATAGCCATGGTAGGGTTTGGTGACTTCCAGCCTTTGTGCACGAACACTCCCAGTTATCCCTGGTGTAATCTGTTCTATCGTCAAGTTCGTCTTTGATCGGTTTACACGCACGGTCTGGTTTTCAATTGTCTACTTTCTTTCCAGCTCCAGCGGGATTCGCCCTCGACGCTAAGAAATCTCTCAATACCCGCCGTCGCGGCGCCCGTAGGGATCAACCCAGTATGCGGCATCCCTCGCGTAGGGCACGACGGTTCACTATCCAACATTGCCAACATTGCGGCCTGCGGCGTTAGCATCTTCTTCGTCGCTTTCCTCATATTTGTTTGCAATCGTCGCAAAGCGGCCGTCGGTGCGTCTCTTCACAATTCACTTGACTCAATTGCAGAGCACTGATAGTCATTGCCAGGACGAATCGAACTGCGGACATTTCTCATATTGTACCTCTTTACCCTCCCCCTGCAACTCGTCACAACGGGCGCATTCCTCGAACAAGGCACCACCGCACTCGTCGCCGTTACTGCTGTCCACGTCGGAGCCGTCGTCGCGCTATTCTGGGCGTTGCTGGCCAACGCCATCGTCGCAACGCAGGTCGTGGAGGATGGCACCCTCGCCAGTCTAGTCGTGCGTTTTAATAATCCTCTTGGCAAAATCCACGCTGTGGGAAATAAAAGCTGACGACGTTTCTAGCCCTTCTACATCTTCACTGCTGTTACGCTGGGCATTGGGATTTACATCTCTCTCGATATTGGACTGGGCGTCACCACTACGATCGGCGGGGCCTCGAATCCCCCGGAGGCACTGAAGAGCATTGCGTTGTTTGTGCTCACGAGCATATGGCCCGCGTTGTACGCTTTCTATTTGTTATTCTTCAATGTCGGTGTGGTCCTAATGATGATGATACTTCGTCATCTCTCCAGCTGCGCTGTAGCGTACCTACTCATCATGTCGTACATCGTCCTCCACGTCCTCAACGAGACACGGCCGATGTGGTACTACATCCTCGCGGCGGCCCTCTTCGTCCTCTCGCAGCTCGCCTGGTTCCTGCTCAGTCGAGTGATCTGCAAAGTAAAATTCACACCCGTCCTTCCTTCTTATTATTTACGTCCTTACACAAAATTTCTTTCGTAGGGCTCGAACTCGAAGGTTGACGGCTCATTTGTGGCGACTATCCTTGAGACCGCGGCCGTGGGTGTGCTGTATCTTGCGTGGAGGAGCATTACTGAAGGTGAGTTGACCATTCGATCACTGATTTTCATATGGATCGATCTTTCGGGGTTGCATTGTCCTTCAACGATCGATCGATCGATCTTGAGCACCATCGTCATGACCACTTCCGTCGACGGAGCAGTGACTTTATTGTTCGGTCGTCTCCGTCTTTTCTTTTATCATTTATCATCAATTTCCATCGACGGCGACGGAGCAGAATTCTTGTGTCGTCCCTATATCATTTTTATTTCTTTCATGATTTTGCTTTTCGTGGTCACTTCCCATGCAAATGAGGTTTTTCATCTAACCTGTCTTTCTTTTGTTCAGAATCCTGGGATGATGATTATTACCCATCATGAAAATGAAAAATTGTCAGCTCAAGCCATCTCCTGCTCCTCCTTTCCCTCTGCGTGCCTTACATCGCATCATTTCTTGATCTCGTCCTTCTTGATCCCTTTTCATTCGACCACTGTACTTCTCCGTGTCCCTGTCCACGACGCATAACACCGATCTCCCACCCCGACTGTTCTCTGCTCAAGGACTCTATCGATGAACTACCGCCAATAATATACACCTGACCAACACCCCACCCTAACAAACCCACCACCCTCTGGATATGGATATATTATCATCATCAACGTATAACCCCACCCGACATACCCTTGGAACAGCCATGTTACCCCATTCGCTGCTGTGCGCTATTGTTACCCGACCCCATTTTTTGATCTCTTTCCCCCTTGTCATACTCGACGACGACCGACTCGCACCCATCTCATCTGAATCCAGCCTATCATCTCACATCATGTTCTCCATTCATTTCCGGTTCAAGCTCACGATCTTTCGCCTTCTCGTCCAAGTCTTCTTTCTTTGTCTTTACGTCGTACAAAAATTCTGGCCCACTCGAACTATAAAATCCCAGAACGACAGTACTTTTTGTTTTGTTTCTTGTTCGTATTTTTTTTGTTTTATTTATGATTTCTATTGCATGCGTTTTAGATATCGATCGACCTTTTTTTCTGCCTACGTCAGAAAGTGTCTTCTGTGCTAGTAGTCTTCGTTTGTTGATCTTTTTCTGCCCGCACTGTTGTGCGCAGACCTGGCTTAAAGACGGAGTGAAGGACAACGTCAGAGTGCTTGGTGCTGGTGCTGGGAAATTGGCTGCGGCAACTCGGAGACTGCGTGCTGCGATTGCGGATTGCGTGGTGTGTCGTATTACTGGACTTGAAGGTACCCGGGGCCGCGGGGGACCGTGCGTGTTGGGAATTCTTTTTAATGTATGTGTGCATGATGTTGTAGTGCTGTACCGTTGACCGTGCATTTTCTTTATAACGTTCGATTAAGCGGTTCGGATGTAGTAGATAGTACTAGGTAGCGGAGGTTCAAATCGAAGACTTCAAACGAACATTTTCTCTCCTCCGGACATGTCTCTGATCGTGCTGGGAGGTACGTTCATCTTCGAGGCTGCCTGCGAGTCAAGTGCAAGTATTATGTCCAATTTGGTGAGGATTGCCCATTCCAAGATCGCTGTGTTGACAGAGGAAAGCCCACGTGATATTGAGCATTTTTTAATTTTATTATTAATAAGTATTAAAAGGACCCTCAAGGCGCTCTTGCCATGCGCGCTCGCTCGAATAACTTAAGCTACTCCTCGCTGATAGGTTTACCCAGCTGCCTCCCGATAAACGGCCATCCATCCACGAGGCGGGCGAAGCAGTCAAGATGACATGCCTCCTCCTACCTTTAACCTTGCTGGCTGCACCGGCAGCCAATGACACTATCGGAACGACGCACATGTCTTTCTCATGCAGATTATATCTATCGCCCGTTAGCCAGCCACGAGAAGCACACTAAACAAATGGGATTTTAGCTTAGGGAAGATGATGATCTGGAGTTTTTTCCGCTGCACTACTATCGCACGATCACTCACTCGATCATGATCGTCACTGCCACTGGGCGCTTGGAAGGCGCTGATAAAGCAGGTACATTGCACAGCCTGATAGACATTGAAAACAAATACTTGCATACGGTGTATGTGGCGCACTGCGCCAACAAAACAAATCCGCCCGTGCCCGCCCACAGCGTCCCGTCCTCCACACACACACCACGTCGCCCAAACTAGAACTCTCAGGTGGATTAATATATATCAGGTGGTCGTCCGTAATCTTTAATTTACCCGTTCTATCGGCCACCTCCGACCACGATGGGCCTCGACAACTTGAAAAGGTGGAAATGGCGTTTTACACGTGACGTTTTCAATTCAGTTTTTTCGTATGTAAGCCACCCACAACTCGGCGTCGGACGATAGCGTGTGCCTGCGATATAGCACATAAGCGTGGCTCAGGGCATGCGGTTCCACATTCTGCTTCTTCGTCTTTAGCTTATCGTTTGCGCCATCGCTGCCCTCCCACTCTCTGAAAACAAAAGCGTTTCTAAGCCTCAACGCGCGATAAAAGTTCTACGATGCCCAGCACATTCATCAATTCCGTGGAGGAGTTTAGGCAGATCGTAGGTGTTGTTCACGGAGTCTGACGAAGAGGCACGGCACGCCGAAGCTGACTTTTATTCTTCGGATTTTGTTATCGAATTGATGGAAAAGATCCGTGGAGACTCTCCCGTTATAGTTTTCTTTTGCGTCGAACGGTGGTCTTATCCATGCCAGCAAATATCGCCCACGTACGAACGGTATTCAGAGATACCTGAGCTGCGTGCGCTCGAGTTTTACAAAGTAGACTGCGATAACCAACCGGACATTTCGAACTATTGTAACATCCAAAACGTAAGTACTCAAATTTATCTTTGATGGAATAGGTGTGGGGTATCTTAACTAACTGCCTAATATAGGCACCAACGTTCTCGATCTATCAGAGCGGAAGGAAAATGCATGAAGTCGTTGGGTCTCATACGCCCAGCCTCCAGGTATTTCTCAAAATTCGAGCTAAAATGTTGACTCTAAAGATTCTCTTACTTAGGGGCTTTTGAAGAGATATTACGCACGCTAAATTTGTGTGTTTCCCCGAGCTACCCATATTCTGATGAACGAAACGACGGGACGACGCACACGCACGATACCCACAAACTGTAACAACAACATCACAGCATTATGACACCATTCAAGAAATCTGTACATCCAATTGAAAGAAATATATCCACCATTGTCTGTTCGTGTGCTTGATTGACAGTTGTCCGCGAATAAGTAATCTATGGTACATGCCAGAAGGACTTTAAGCTGTGAGACGATGGTTGGCCTATAAGTTTGTTGGATAGCAGAAGCATAGCCAATTTTTATTCTTGTCGATAATCAAAAATGTGCACACTGGTATTTAAGTGCGCGGCAAGTATACTGGATCCATGTGATGATGGAGTTATTTCTGATAGGTGCGACTATCGATGGCCAAAGCATGCGCACGTTCTCGGCGTGCGTGATCAATGACTCAGTCACATGAAGCGTAAGATGGCCGACAGCCATCACTGATCAGCCTACATCAGCGTCGTTATACGAGGACATATGGCACGTCTACAGCTTTATTCTGGTGAGCCGATATTGCGCTGCGATGATCCGGTCTCATTCTGCAATTATATCGCCTTGTTCCAAGCTATCTTCAAAATAAGTAGTCTATCTTTGGACCTTGAAGCTATTAAATTACCCACCACACTCCTCGGCTAGCACTCAAATCGCATGGCCTTCGAGATTTCCCTACCTTATTATAGTCACCTTGTAAATTCCCCTGTGATTCTTCCTTTGCCTGACAAGCCAGTATAGCACACATGTTCGTCGTTATCAGGTGTACCGACGTGGACAGGGGCCATCGTGCTCCAAACTTATTCATACCATCACGTAGCAGCGAATCGGGCTGCAGAAATACGCTATAAATTGGGTGATGGAAGGACGAAAACCCCCCAGGATAATCCTCTGATATACCTCTCCAGTGACTGCCCTTCTGAGGACCTTCGCACCCCCGGCACGACAAGACAATGTTGGCTAAAAGCTTCATCGTATCCGCTCTGCTCTGCGCTTTCTCTATCAACGCCGCACCGGCGCTTGTGGAAGTATCGAAGAGGCAAAGCATCACCACCCTCACGGCTTCACAAATCTCCGCGTTCAAGCCGTTCACCTTCTTCGCGAGTACGGCATATTGCGAGCCCAGTACGACCATCAACTGGAGCTGTGGATGTACGCGATCCCTGCCTTTTATTCAGGCGATAGAAAGAGATTTACAACCTTGTCGTAATTTTTTCAATAGCTAACTGCGCTGCCAATTCCGACTTCATTCCAGTCGCATCGGGTGGTGATGGATCTGATACTCAATTCTGTAAGCTCGCCGAGATGTGTAAATGGCTCAATAAACTGACGTAAGGATTTAAGGGTATGTTGGCTTCTCGCCATCACAAGCGACAGTCATAGTCGCTCACCAAGGAACCGACACCTCGCAGATGTCAGTAGCATTCGAACATGAGTTGAATGCCTGCCCAAGAAATTGACATCATTTCTGCGCCACAGTGAGGCTGACGCTACAGACATCGATGCGTTTTTGGAGAATTTGGATTCTTCCCTTTTCCCTGGAGTTAGCTCTTCCATCGAGGCGCACAGCGGTTTTGCAAATGAACAAGCTAAGTATGCGGCAGTTATTATTTGGGGGGTTCTTATTCCTGAGTTATTTTATTTCTATTCAGGACAGCAACCACGATCCTTGCAGCTGTAAAGACGGCGATTTCCGCTCATGGAGCAACTCAAGTCACAGTTGTCGGCCACTCACTCGGTGAGACTGAAGACACAGTACTTCTCCCGTTGATGCTGAGCTGACCAAAATAAAACATCTAGGTGCCGCTATCGCCCTTCTTGACGGCGTCTACCTGCCTCTGCACATCAGCGGCGTCAGTTTCAAGGCTATTACCTACGGCATGCCCCGAGTACGCACTTGATATTTATTTCACAAGTTACAAAGTTGTCTGATTTATCTTGTTCCATTAGGTCGGAAATCAAGCCTTCGCAGACTACGTTGATGCCCACCTTGCTCTTACACACATCAACAACAAGTCAGTGTCAGATCCATAATCATAAATGACAGAACTTAGCTGACTGTCCTTGAACGTGGGTAGGGAAGACATTGTCCCCATTGTCCCAGGTGCGCACTACTTTTGTGGCTAAACGAGCTAAGGATAGCACCTCTGAAGGATTCTTATTATAGGTCGCTTCTTGGGCTACCACCACCCATCAGGGGAAGTACACATTATGGATAACAATCAGTGGGTCTCCTGTCCAGGTATGGCCCCGTTTCTTTTCATAAGTGGACATGAGAGTCGATTCTGAGAGGGTGGTGCTTCTGATGCTATTTTGTATTCCATCTAGGCCAAGATAACACGAGCACGGAGTGCATTGTCGGAGATGTGCAGAACATTTTTGAAGGCGACACGAGCGACCACAGTGGCCCCTACGACGGTGTTGAAATGGGATGCTAATTGGGTCTTGAGCGTCCTCAAGTTGCCTACAGCGTATACCTGCATGTGCAAAGTCAAATGTATTTATCCCTGATATTCAGCCAATATCTTGTGGAAAGCATGAAAGTATGAAACAATCAGATGGGTCGAGGTATGGCCTGGACTGTCCTTATCGCTTTCGCGTCGAGCCTACTATGGTCAGTGTCACGGAGAAAAGTAATTCCTACAAGGCATACAAGTCAAATCCAGCACATCATAACGATTCAAGTTAAATTACAACCTCTCGTAACTCTTCCAAGATCGTTCCATCTCTTGAAAGACAGCGAAGAAAGCCGCGATTCGCGTACAACACATGGCCGTGAGGGCAGAAGCAGAGAGATGTGCGACCTGGTTGCTCATAATCGGGAAGTCTTCTGTTCCTGAGAAGCAACTACAGGCAAGCCGTGGGTGAGTCGGACAGTCCTGCCGTCATCCGTAATATGCTGGGTCGTAAATCAATTAAGTGCTAATTCACGTCCAACATTGTGAATACAAAGAGAATATGCGTCATGGCTTGACACTATACCTTGGTCTTCTTGCTCAGAATCTTGGCTGTGGGTATGCGAAGTCAAGACGGTCAGTTGACTATCTGTACTTCAAAGTGTGTGGATCCAAATGCCTTTTGAGAAAAGGATAGCCTGGGCAACGGGATATGGCACGTTTGAATTGCTCCTGAGAAGCAACGGGATGAACGGAAAGGAAAGAGAAAAGAATGAGTAATTGAGGTGGGAGGCTGTTTGTTATTTCAGGCGATTTTAGTGCACGAACGTAAGTACTATTTGGCCGACGGACCGAATAGACTTGGCTTGAAATTGAAGTGGCGCTCCGCTCTAACTCAGAAGAAGAATAAGCATGCAGCAGGATAGAGACAGTATACTTCAGACTCA
This sequence comes from Flammula alnicola, assembly GCA_015499995.1. NCBI lineage: Eukaryota > Fungi > Basidiomycota > Agaricomycetes > Agaricales > Strophariaceae > Flammula > Flammula alnicola. Next base: position 14,075 of record JADNRV010000604.1, read on the forward strand.
GAGTTTCAGTAATCGCGCGAAAAGAGGAAGAGGAACCCAAAGAAAGCCCAATCAATTAACCCAACCTATTTTAAATAATTTGTACGCGCCTTCATCGGCCCTGCCGACACTGCCCTGTCTGCCAACCTCTTCACGGTGGAGCACAACTATTCTTGCCTCGCCTCCATCTCCTCTATCTTTGATGGAAGAAAGAGAAGAGGCCTCCGGGAAGAGAGCATCGACCGTTCTGTCCATGCCCTCGTGCCTTCCTGTCGTGCGGACGGGGATGATAAGCCAAAAGACGCCACCGTTATGGCCCGTTTCTGACTCTGGACGCGCCAGAAGATGCTCGACGCACCGCTTGATCCATGTCGCGTGAGAAGGATGATAAATAACGTCCGCCGCCAATATAATATCGAATGGCTTGTCGAGAGGTGCGGCGTAGCTTGGGTGCTCCCAGTCGAGGGCCGCTACAGCGATAGGCGCCTGTTGGTATGACGAGGCAGGGAAATTGGTTGTTACATTCTTGGAAAGGTTATCGAGGACGTCCGGGTGATAGTCCGTTGCGACAATCTCCACTGCGAATGGATGCAGCAGTTTGGAGGCGACGATGCTGAGCATTCCTGTCCCGGCTCCAAGCTCCAGTATTCGCAATGTATTATTTCCGGTCGGTGCGATTAAGGAGAAGAAGGTCGGTTCTAGGCAGAAACGGTCGGCTAGCAGGATAGAGCTGCCCCAGCTCTGCAGGCCTACGGAGGTATGGTCGTCCTTGGAGAGCGGGGCATCATTTAGCTCTACATGGACTGGCTTTCTCACGGTTATTTCTGGGCCGTTGGGGCTGGAGGCGGTAGGGAAGGAGAATGTTCGAATCAGGGCCACATCCTCTTCGTCGTCATTTCCTATAAATGCGGAGAGCAAGGAGGTAGCTTCCTCGAGGAGTTCGGTACGTTCTGCCGAGTCTTTGTCGGACTCAGAGGAGTCTATCCAGACATCTGCGCGCGTGATAAATCCAGTCATCCACTTGATTGCAAAAGCGCGCTCAAGAGGATCGGCATGCAAAACTTGTACCTCCATATCGGTGTCGTTATCCCCGTCTGAACTTGATACCGAGTCCATGGAAATTTCGTCTTCTTCTCCGTCTTCTTCCGCGGAAGCATACCCTGAATCAGGTACAGACTTGTCGTGAATGGAATGTTGGATGCTTCGTGTCGGGAAGGATAATTTAGGGGAGCAGAGGATAGCCGATGGTGGAGTTGGTGGGAAATAAAGATCGCGCAAATTTTGAAACGCCTGTTTGATGCACTCAGTGGAATGTGTCGGTAGACGTCCAAGAGGAGGAAGTGACGTGGTAGGAGCCGCTGGAGTGTGTGCTGGACTCGAGCTGGTCATCGCCTTCGGGCCATTTGGGGTGTAATTATACGAAATCATCGTCGTAAGGTAGTGTCTTGATAAATGTTAGTATTGCTATGTTCAAATTCGAGATCCTGCCGTCCTAATATCGCCTATGGAGAGATTTGAGGATGGGTATCGTCTATGTGTTGTGTTGTGGATCCCTTCTTGGACCCTCTAAGATTCTAAGTCTATGAGATAGCAAGGTTGATTCGCGGCAAGGGTCTTTCGGTCCCCAAGCCCTAGAGCACAAGAACAGGCATCGTGAAAGCGGTATAGATGAGAAACTGAAAGGAAAGGAAAATGAGAGCAAAAATGCAGAAGATAAGGGGAAAAAATGATACACGTTGCTCCAGATCCGACCAACCACGGAAGCTGATGGCAAATAATGTTAAATAGCGGCATTATTCCCTCATGAATGCCTTTCTATCTGCTCCAGTAGCGAAAAGCACCATGAATATTGCATATTGTGGAAGTTCACTTGCTCAGGATTTGAACATTAGACGCGCAGATGGTGGTTAAAAAGAGCACCATTGACCTGAGAAACTTGGATCAAAGCAGGTAATGTCCTTGGTCAATAGCTGTCAACAACACTCTCTGAACATCAACGACGTCCAACAGCGAGCTCGAGGTTGCCTCAGACCGAAGTCCGAAGCCAAAGACGTACCATTGATCTACAAGGACACGATTATTAATGCCTTCGCGTCGTTCTCGTTCTCGTTCTCGCTCAAGACGTTCAGAATCACCTGAAAGACGAGTGGAACTGTCGAAGGGCGTGTCTCCCATAAGTGAATCGGACTACTTCCAGAAAAGCGACGAATTCAGGCTTTGGTTGAAGGAGGAGAGAGGGAAGGTGCGTGATTATAGTCTGCACATCGGAATCACAATAACTTCTGACCAAATTGCTAAACAGTACTTCGACGGGCTGTCCGGAGATAGAGCCAGAAGGTAAGTTTAACATAAACCTCACATGGTAGACTCTAATTGCAAACCAGTTATTTCCGGAAATTCGTCAAGGTATAGTCTGTCGTCGCGCATGTTGCCTGCCTTGTGAAATCCAATAACTCCGATAACCCTTACATTCATGTAGGCGTGGAACAGAGGCAAACTTCCACGTAAGCATGTCTACTTCTTACGATATTCCAACAGAATTGTAAGATGTTGATGGCTTTACATAGATCCGTACTACGACGGGATAGAGCCGGGGTCTATACCAGCCACAGTGAATACGTCGTACAAATGGTCATTTGCTTCCAAGAAGAGTCGCGCAGACGACGACGCCTTGCGAGCCGCGCGAGAGGAAGTAGGTGCGGCGACATATGGACATGATTCTCTGTCAGCGTCGTCCCATGCCGTAGGCTCGAGTAACGGTAATGCACGTGCAGGTAGCTCTGGCCGCGTCCAAGGACCGGCCATGCCATCTGCGTCAGATCTCACGCTTGCGCGCGAATTTGCGACGGAGCGCCGCGATAAAGAACGGGCGTACAAGAGGAAACGGGATAAACTTGAAGCGAAAGAGAGGATCGAAGATATGGTAGGACCAAAGCCTGTTGGAAGAGAGGCTATGTTGGAGAAGAAAAGAGCTAGACGAGAAGGCGACCGCACATTCAGAGAGAAAGGGGATGAAGGACTAGAACTAGACGAATCGACTCTCATGGGTGGAGGCGACAGCTTCAAAGAACAGTGCGTGCATGTGTTGCATCATGAACTTATTTTTAAGGCATGTATTTTCATCTTCTGACGTCGTTTTTCTAGACTTGCGCGAAGGGAGATGGCGAAGTCGCGTTACGGCCAAAAATCTGAGGAGAAGCAAAACACCATGCGTGAGAAATCAACTGCGTATAGGGAAAAAGAAAAGGTCGGGCTCATTTATCCTTTCTATGGTGTCGGCGCGTTTCTAATGGCCTAATTTTTTCACACTCAGGCGACCATGGATATGTTCCAACAGCTGGCGAAGCAGAGGTTCGGATGACTTCGGCATCCAAGATTTATCTAAGTATATATTTTGATTCTCTGTATGGCGATGTTGCTATAAGTAGGTTCCACGGGTTATTATGTCCGATTCCTCCTGCTCTGACAATGAAAAATTTGGCTTAGGTCTGATTAAGAACCGTTCATTCAATTACCGCCGTACTTATGTACAGCGAATTTACAATACCAATAAATAGTACAACGGTATGCATCCATCAGCTTTCGCCACTGGGAAACAGAAGGAAGGAAGCAAGGGTGATGAAAGATGTGAACTGTCCAACACAACATGAACCCCAATAGACAATGTCTAAGCCGATGTGAGTCCGTCTGCAGATCGGCCAGTAACTACAGCGTCGCTTCGTTAGGAACACTGGACATAATTGTGATAGTATTGGCAGCTCACTTTGCCGTATAAATTCACCTGGCCGTACATGTCACCACTCAGACTCATGATCGCGAAGGGTTGCCGTTGGTTTTCCGTGAAAATCTCGGCAGTGACCATTTATAGCCTGGCGAAGGAGGTGAGCCCCATGCTTGGTCTTCCTCCTCCATCATCTCCACCTAGGTAAGATGAAATCAGTACCGAGTAATGCCCGAACAGGAGTAACGTTTACCTCGACAATGTGGTTGTGTTTGGGTAGTGTCTTAGCGGCGGAGAGAGGTAGGTCGATGTTGAGCTGTATACAAGAAAGGATCAAAGGTTAATTAAGTATAGTGGCATCCAAAAATGTCTAGCAAGAAAACGCACCAGTGTGCTAGTGTCGGAGCTGAAGCTCATCCTGCCGTCATGCACTGAAGATTGTTTCTTTGAGCGCGACTATGAAATGGAGTCGTGTGAGGGATACGGCTAGTGCAGGGAGAAGAAGGCGGCGTACACTGGGTTTAAGTGACTTTGTTGATGAGAACATCTAATACGGCCAGTCGTTAGCATGAATGTCAAGCACGGGGCGTAGGTAGGATACGCACTGTGAGCAGGTACTGTGGGGGGGGAGAAGGTGTTGCAAGAGTGGAGCAAAGATTTTATATGTATGCACAGAGGATGTAACGCAAATTTGGAAGAGCCGCAGGGGATAAGACGAATTGTTGACGACGCGCAGCGCCCTATAAGTACTCCAAGACCCTTGGGTGGAGAAAGCCAAGCTGACCGGCTAGATTACCACAAACATAAGGCATGTCAAAAATAAGACATCGGACAGGACCTCGAATAAGGAAATCTAGGTCGGCCAATCTTATGAATCTCGTATGTCTTCATGTAAGCGAATCCAACAACAGACCGGCGCGGCATGAGTGACTATTTATCATATGGGTGAGAAGGTCAGCGGTTCCAGACAGTTCCTGGGGCCATGACCTAGTTCCGTGGAACTGATGCACTTTCCGGAAGCTGGGGGTGAGAGGATCTGTTGTTGCTAAAAATAAGCAGGCAAGAAGGGCACTGCATCACGGGCGGAGGCGAGGTGGGTAACTCCAGGAATGGCCTGATGACTGAGGGCGACGGCAGAATCATCCCGCCCTTGGCGGGAATATTGTCGGAACTAGACAAATGAAGGTCTTGTAGACAGGTATTCTTGCAGGGAGATTTGACGTATACAACCACCTTATGACCTCCGTAAGGATTGATAAGTATACACATGACCGCTTACACCCGTCCAAAACAAAAGCGTGGCGGAGGTTATCTTTAGATTCTTGGCCGATTCTGGTACTCACGGCTCGTGCTTGGTACTCTGCGGCATCCGAAAATGGGCGCAGGAGGCTTATTTCTGGAATCGAATCAATGGGACACGCGAAAGAATAAGGCAGCGAATGTTCAACGAAGTTTGAAAGAGACACCTTGATACCGCGATTCAACCGTAGTTGTTGCATTGTTGCGGAGAAACACACGTAGCAAATACTCGGTGGACGATTAGGCGAGAAGCTCTTGGGCTCAATGTGCAGTAGCCATCACATTACAAACATCTGCATGTCGCCGATCAGCATCGGGGTCGGCACTATACGGTGTCTAGACAAGCAGACCGAAGGCGAGAGTCACGTACCTACTACATTCACAAAAAATAGCTGAAGGACGAAAGAAGGAACATTTTCATGTTCTATCTAGTGTCCATTAGCTCATCTGTTGCTTCGCCGACCTCCTCGAAGATGAGACTGCCCTGTTGCTCCTTTAGCCATTGAACACTCCGTTTCTCATCCATAAAATAAGAATATGCCCGGCGTAGGTCTTCCACGTCGACTTGCTCGGCTTTTCTTTTGCGTGCGACCACCCGCCCACACGCTATGAGATTCAAAGCATATCGCAGTGTAGTCTGCATTGCCATGGAGGTCAACACGTTTGCTGCGTCGGCTGTCAGTTGGACATCTTCCTCTTGGCATCTACGGCGTTAAGGAAGCTTCAGTGAATATGCGCAGCTCGAGGACCATGTACACAAAAGATAAGATACCGGAATCGGCCGTACCTGATTTGAATGATTTGCTGGATGTCTTCTTCACTATAGGGCTTGGTGCTCACGATCAACACACGGTCGAGCAGATCCATAGGTAAACCGTGGGGACTACGAAATTTTGTGCCCCGAATTCGCGCCATGCCACGATTTGAGGCCATAATTACCAGAGGAGCTAATTCGCCTTCCAAAGCTCTGTTGAGGAATGAGAAACATTCGATGTCCAGCATATGTACTTCGTCGATGAATAGCACCTACGGGTGCAAAAAGAAAACAAGGTCGACGTCAAAATTTAAGGTAGATACCAAAAAAGGGAAAAACGCACCCCCGGTACAATTTCAGCCTTTCCCTCTTCCCTCCATTCCGCAACCTTGGCATTGATCTGATTCCGCAGCTCAGGCTTAATTTCGCCCGTGTCCCCTGCAAAGAGCGCGAGAAAACCTTGGGTTCGGCTGTTTATAACATCGATCTCATGCAGAGATACTGTGTGAACGACCTCTTTTCGCTTTTGAATCTCACCCTCTGGGCATTGCACGAATTTTGTCTAGCCAAGCCAACTGTCAATATTTTCATCAAGAAATTTGTGGAGGAATAGGACTGCGCGTACATCGGCACCCATAGCGTCGTAATCTCTCGACTGCGCAAACGAGCGACCGAGTTTTGTGACTTTTCCAGAAGTCTTGTCGATGGCAATAACGTCTCCTGCCAAGACCTTTTCCTTGGTAAGGGCCTCTATCATCTTCATGCCCAAATCGTAAACAGTCTCCATATCCGTGGTTTTGATCGTCAGTTTACCAGTCTTTGTCGCCTAAAGAGTGGACAGTCAGGAGATTAGGGTAACCAGAACAGTGGAACTTTGAACCGGCGGCACGTACACCAGTTAGACTTCGGTCGATCTGAATCTCGACCACCTGTCCTTCAATAAGCTCTGTTTCTTCCTTGATACGGACTCCAATACTCCGTCGGAAAGCCTGGTGAGAGCTCTGTCTTTGACATTGAGAGCGAAAGACTTCACTAGCGGCGATCATCGTGAAGGGAACGTCGGGGCCGAGAGACTGTGCCATACCTAAACAACGGGTCGATCAGACAGGAACGTGGTCGAAATAAGCAGCAGCACGAGACCCACCCAAGGCAATGGCAGTCTTTCCTGTCGAAGGAGGGCCTGCGAACAGCATTGCACGGCCTGCAATCTTGCCTTCCTGGACCATTTTGAGGATCATTCCAGCTGCCTTTCGCGCCTTTGCCTGGCCTACAAGTCCTTGCGAGTTGGCGCGAGGTTCTAGCCGGTCATCCAGACCCAACCCATGGATATGAGAGTGAGCGCCTGGCGTTGAAATATTAGTTGGATTTTAACAGACACGATGCTTTTGGCACACCAATGCGCTCCATTTTGGTGATGTCCCGTAGCTCGGACGTTCCTGTAGATATTTGCATGGCCTATACACATTGTCAGCCAAAGAAAAACCGTCTTTTGAAGAGAAAATAGCTCACCATGATTGAGACAGTTGAAGGGAGGAGGAGAGTCGCGTCGTGCCGAGTTTGGTTCCCAGCAGCGAGCCAAACAAAAATCCGCGTTTGCACACTGTCGCCTTTTCCCTTTTCGGCGATTCTCAAATTCTCTTCATGTTGTCCTCAGTTCGAGGCAGCTCTTCAGCGCTGCTTCGGACGTGTCTCGCCCCATGGTCCTCAAATGTCGCACAACGGTGCTCAGCAGCGCCTCGGTCGACACCATTAGCTGCATTCTCACAGCAACGTAGTTATGTCGCCGAAATTTGGAAAAACACGAAACGTTCCGAAGTCTCCGCCGCTTTGGCGCGCTCACAAGAGCTCTACAAGACGTACAAACCCGTCTCGCCGGGTATTCGTCATCTTCGTCGACCACTCAACCCACATCTGTTCGAAGGCAGGCCCCTGCGTACCCTGACTGTTGCCAAGCGAAAAAAGGGTGGCAGAAACGGGCATGGTCATATCACGGTGCGGCACCGTGGCGGTGGGCACAGGCAGCGTATACGCATTATCGACTACAAGCGAGAGGCGGCAGGCATACATGATGTCGTCCGTATCGAATATGACCCCAATCGGTCGGCCCATATTGCCCTTCTGTACAACCGCGACCCAAAAGCTGTTGGTAACGCAAAATGGAGCTACATTATTGCTACGGAGGGCTTGAGAGCAGGAGATGAGGTCCGCAGCTTCAAGCAGGGTATTCCGGCCGATTTCCTTCCCGGATTCGAAACGCCAAAGAAACAAGCGAATGTACCAGGATTCGAAGGAGAGACTGATGCATCAATCCTCGACGCCGCGGCAGACGCAGCTGCAGAGGCTTCCAACCAGTCTCTAGCCCTTGGTCTCCTCCGTTCGATGACCCTCAAGCCTGGGAACGTTCTGCCCCTCCATCTCATTCCTCCCGGAACTGTGATAAACACTATCTCCCTTTCTCCTACCGGCCCCGGTATCCTCGTACGGTCTGCAGGAACGTTTGGTCAAGTCATCGCACATGAAGAAGGTGGTCGATATTCACAAGTCCGGTTGCAGAGCGGAGAAGTGCGAAAAATCCTGCGCGACTGTTGTGCCACCATCGGCAAAGTCAGCAATCCATTGTGGAAGAACAGGAACTTGGGTAAAGCTGGTCGCGCTCGGTGGTTGGGCATCAGACCTTCCGTCCGCGGTGTTGCCATGAACGCGTATGTCTTAATTTTGTGGCATTAAAAATTGAAAACTAATGTATCGGGTTAACTAGGAATGACCATCCTCATGGTGGTGGCCGTGGAAAATCCAAATCCAACAAGCATCCCGTATCTATCTGGGTTGGGGTTGGGTACAAAG
>JADNRV010000605.1:0-22490 GCA_015499995.1 Flammula alnicola
TTTGTCTCGTCTGACCGAAGAAATTCCATGCATTGTGTTTTGATGCTGGTGCAAAGGTCCTTGTGCAGCTTCATCGCATTACGGAGAAGGTGCTCAGGGCCGAGGATAGTCCCAAGCCTGAAGAGCATAGACAGAGTCAAATATATTGTCCAACAAATTGTTTTCCAGGACAGCGAGATAGAAGGAGCAATGGTACGATCTAGCAGAATTGTCAGCTGTTGTGGGAAGTAACAAGACTTGGAGAGGCTCACAGATAAATTTCAAAGCAAAGAAAGGTATATACAATCTAACATAGAGATAAAGATAGCAAATGGAGTCCACAAAACAAGACATTGGGTATCATTTCAGGATGGAAAAGCAGGAGTTAGAGATGATGCCGACATCATTCATTGTTCGATTAAGCCATATTGACGTCTTGTTGTTCTTCTTTGACTGCCTCGTCCTTGGGTTCCTCGTCTTTGACTTCCTCATCTTTGACTTCCGTATCCTTGAGTTCCACGTCCTTTGGTTCCACGTCCTCTAGTTCCACGTCCTTTGGTTCCACGTCCTCTAGTTCCACGTCCTTGAGTTCCTCATCCCGGAGTTCCACCTTGAGTTCTTCTTCATTGGGTTCCTCTTCATTGGGTTCCCCTTCCTCGATTTCTTCGTCATCTGCATTCTCGGTTGCTTGCTTGTCGTCACGAACAGGCAGGGGAGGCTGACCAGGAAGACGCTAAGGTGGCACGTGTTTGGACTGAATGCATCCAAAGATAAAAGAAATATCCTTACTTTGAAAGCAAACTTGCAAACAAGATACCCTTTACCATCCCGTCCTTTCTCGGACCACGCCTTAAACAAAAATAGCAAAATCAATAAAAGTCATGGTATGTGGCACATAGTCTGGACACATACCTTTTCTACCCTATAAAGGCCGTCATAGCGGTATCTGTGAAAATATACAGAGTTGAGGAGGGGTCATGCAAGGGAGGAATTTATCTTTTACCCTTCGCTGGGTGCATAGGGCGACCTTACTTTGAATCCACGGATAACCCGCACCGGCTTCTTAGTTTCGCAAGATCTCTGCGGGGGGGTTTAGGGGCGAGAGCATGACTAACGGTATTTTCAGCATACCTGCAGCATTTTATTGAACTAGATATTGAATAAAGCATTAGCTATAGACATATTTTCCACGAAGTTATGCCAATTACTTACGGTATTGTCGAATGTCTGATCAGAGCTCTGCGGTGCTGTGCGAAGCTGAAGATGACTTTATTCAGCAATGAATAGACGTCACGAATTAGGATTTACATTTTTTGGCGCAGTCTTCGTGCCTTTAAGATCACGACCACCTTCATAACACAGAGGGCATCAGGCAGTTAGAATTTGGAGATTCTGAGGAAGAGCATACCAGATCCGGTATATGTACTTCAGGAAGTGACAGTCAGTACCAAAACCAATTCAAACCACAAGACGTCAACTCACAAAGCATAGCCCAAATCCACGTCGTCGTCATATCCGCCGCTGAGAGCCACGCTGTAGGCGCCTTGGCTGCCGCCAGATATACCTCCAACCCAAGGTCTTGGAGCGAGTAAATATAATTGATACGCTAGGCTCCTAAACAACGGGACGTACGCGTGAATGGAGTCCGCACTGCAGCCTTGCCTAGTCTCCCACCAGGTGCCAACCTCGATTCCCGGAATAACTCCGTATGTTTTTCTAATTGGTTTGTGAGACCAAAGCGGGTAGACAGAGAAATAAAATCGGCCAACGTACGGGTCATATTTTCGTGGTCCATCTTCGCGTCCCAAGGGCCCTGTGTTTTCTGAAGTCTTTACGCCGCTTGAATAAGCTACGGGGACAGGAGATCCTTTGATAATTTCCTTTTTATAGTCAACTACTTTGCTTGCATTGCGAGAACTGCGTCGGACTCCAGATTCTGGGACAGAATCCGACAAATTGACGCGTGGAGCTTTGGCAACTGGTGGGGTTTCTTCGCCGTTCGAAGAAGGTTCAGGTAGCTTCCTTTTCTTTACAGCGGGTTTTTTCTTGTCGAGTTTTTCTCTAGGTTCCAGGGTTGGTTTATCGAATCCTAGTGCCATCAATATCTCTTTATTCTGTGTAATGAGATCTGTTAATGTCGACGTAACTTACAGTTGAAAACTGCTTTCCATCACTGACGTACCCTTTTCATGTTCGCTTGTTTCGTTTTTTCATATTCGGATACCATATTTAGTACTTCAATGGCTCAAGAAGAGTCGCCGACAGAGAAAGACGCGTAGAATATGCAAGGAGTTCAGGCCACAATGTCGCAAGGGACAGAAATACATTGCCAATATTATTATTTGCTCAAAGGTCAGACGAGGTTCACGTGACCGTGTAGCACTGTAACTACAGCTGAGCTTCAGGACATTTAAAATATTTACGACCAGCTGAATTATACACCTCTGTGCTAAGTCGACACGATTCCCCCAACGTTGCTGCAGGGATTGGCTATTATGTACTTAGGTCATGGGGCGAAATGCAAGATGCATTCCCGTTCAGTAAAGAGTTACCAGCGCATGATTGAATGACAATTGACGTTAGTAGGCCCGTAATTATATGACTGTCCAAACGATCGCCGATTTACACAAATAAGTAGAAAGAGATAGACGAAGCGACCTTTAAGAATCCAACCAACTCCAGAAGTTGACCATCCAGCATTAATTCATAGGGTATATCCCGGTCCTTCTAAATTGCTTGACGTGGATTACTTGATTCTCTTGAGCTGAGATGAAGATGAAGGTTATGAGCGATCATGTTATATAAATGCTTTGAAAACTCACGCGTTCCGTGTTCCTGTAGAGCCTGCCATCGACATCAACAGTCTTGTCTTCAATCCGTTTGATTCTGTCGACCTGTTTGTCGAGCTCATCACCCATAGTCATTCCAAGAGCCTTGAGACGCTTCGTGGCTTCGCTGATTTCATCTAGATTGTCGTCCAATTCATCTTCTACTTCATCATCGGAGGCATTGGCTTCAAATTGGTAACGTTTGCGCTGTTCCTTTCTCGCCGATAGTTGTTCGACAGTTTTCATACGACTGCGACCACCAAGGAGTTCTTCGTCGTCGTCTCCACGACCGTAAGTCGCGGCTCGTCCGAGTCGGTTCTGAGTGTCTCGAATGTCCATCATCGCCTTCTCCCTTTCGTCTCGTTCATCTTCGTATCGGGCCTGTAATTTAGCCTCTTGTGCAGCCCGCTTGCTATCCTTGTTGAATGTGATGACGGGGCGGAAGATGGATCTGTTGAGCTGCTTGAGTTCATCGGTCTTATCGTCAGCCCGCTGAGAATGTCCTTTTGATACATCAAGATGGCGCTCGGTGTTGGCCAATTTTTCTGAATTCCGATGTCAGATCTAGAAAATGATAGCTAAAAATGACTTACCCGACTGGTCGCCCAGCCGAGTTAAAGTATTACGAGCTGTTTCTTCAGCCTCGCGAGCCATTCGAAGGGCGTTCCTGGTCGAGTTTACACTCTCTTGCTTGACAAAGCGAGTTTGTTGCTTGATGCCTTCGACGTCCTCGTCGTTCTCCTCGCCAGGAGGAGGCGCTCTCCCAACGTCAGGTCCATCAAAGAACCGCCCAGAGCCTCCTTTCGATGGATTGTAACCGGAGAAGAGTTCATTTCGATCGCTGTCCAACTCAGCTGTACCGCGAGAGTAAACATCGCCCACTCCGCGGTTTCTGTTGTACTTGTCAACATAAGGGTCGTTAGCTTCAGCCTTGTTATAAGATCCCTGTCGACTAGTGCCATTGTAGGGGTCGCCGTCCCTGCTGGCGATATATGTATTGGAAGAACCCCTGGATGGGCTGACGAACGTGGAGGAAGACGAAGTTGAGATTGGGGCTGAGACGGGAGGAATGAGAGTTGTGGGTTTCTTCTTGAAGAGAGGCATTGGTAGTGCAGAACGATGTGGGGGTATTAGAATTGGATGATTGTTACAGCAGATGTCTCTATATATGCTTAGACGGCACGTGACTCGATCAACATAGCCTCAAAGTTACACTGTGTTGAAGTTACACGCATTGTCGGACCGCCGAGTATCGACGTCGTCGGGCCACGGATCAACGACACTCGTTTCGCGGTGACACAGCCTTTTGCAGCGACCGTAACCGACATGGAATAGGCTTGTTCGTGGATTTTAGTGACCTATCCAACAGATGTAGATCTAGAGTAAGTACTACTTTTCGGGATCAAGCTAGAGGTTATGGAACAGAAGGAAGATGGTTGGAGACATGTCCACGATTCTTTAATGTTTGTGTTTAGTTTTAGAATCTGTGATACCTTTCTTACCAACGACCGTCACACCCTTTCCATGTTTTACAATACTATCAAGTGCAGCTTGTTTCTGTTTCTTGACACTGCCGATTCCTTTGGCTTTCGCGAGTTTATCGACACTCTTGTCGAGAGCGTCACGCTGCCGTTTCTTGGTTTTTCGTTCTTTGGTACGGAGGGCACGTTTTTCAGCGGGGGTTAATTCGCTTCGGGCTCGTGAAGAGGAAGGCGATGCCGAGAATACCTCTTCAGGGGCAAGCATAGTCGATGTGGACTTGGTCGTTGGCAAAGCAGACTCCAATGTGGCCGTAGCTGTATTAGTGACAGTTGATATCGTCGCCTTTGGCTATCGACGACAATAAATAAGGTATGCATTAAAGGAACGAAAATAAGACATACGAGTTTGGGCACAAAGTGCGCATTACAGAGTGCGTCGAGCTTGCCGCAAATATTTTCCCAGAGGGCATTAAGGTCTTCGTGTTCCTTCTTGAGTTTCCCATCACGATCGTCGGGAAGAGTTCCTCCTTCCTGGCTTGCAACATATTCACTTTCGTATATCTGGGCAAGTGACTGAGACGATTTCGAATCCTGTAGTTCGAAAAACTTTGAAGGCAAGAAAGGCTTGTCCTCAAGCAGGCGTATTCGGACTACATCGTCGAACCGACCCTCTAAAATGCGTGCTTTGATGGTCTCCTCTAGGGTTCGTACTGATTCTTCCGTTGTAACAGGGACGGCCTTCATGATGCGCTCGAATTCGAGATCTTCCTCCAACAGGGAGTTCTGTGGTCTTTGGCGTGTTCCAGCTTCACCCATTAGTGTCCACTCTTTGGGAGCGACGTTCTCGGATTCCAATTCTGCGATTTGCTCTTTCAGCGCAGCCATCCGTCGCTGGTATGTTGTCAAATCTGTCGCATATTTGTTAATAGAATACTAGTCTGATGAAAGTCACACTCGCCGTCCTGAGGGTCTTCGTCTTCTTCAGCAAAAAGGTCATGCTTCAGGCGATCCATCGTCATATTGGGGGCTGTATGCTTTTCGGACTCTTCGGACTCTTCTTCAGATCCTTGATGGTCGCTATCCGTATCTAGCTCTTCCTCCTCTTCATTCTCTTGTTCGTCAGAGTCTTCGTTGTCCTCGTCGTCAAAAAACCCTTCGTCGTCTTCCTCTTCCTCGTCACTATCGTCGCGTAAAGACCTATTTTTCCCGGTTGCCTTAATTTCTTTTACGCGGACTTGATCGTTAAAGCGAACTTGTGTCTTTACATTTGTCTTTTCCTGTTTATGCGATGTATGCATTGCAGATGAGCGAGAAGGAGGCTCGAAGAAGTCGCGGTAATATAATTCTGAAGAATAATGTTATGAATAAATTTATTCGAAAATGAAACGAACCTACCACCCCCGTTGTTCTCCAAGTCCTCTTCATCGAAATTTTCAGCGAAGTCAACATTGGCGAAGAGGTCGACATCCATGTTTTCATCTTCGGAATCGTCGTCGCCGGCAAGATGACCTTTCGACGATGATTTAGACTCTGCACGCTCGGTGTCCGCGTTAAATTCTGCAAGATTGAAGAAACCGTCGTCAAGCTCGGAAGTCGCTGATTTTCCTTTCTTCTTTCGAGAGGGGTGAGACATAGATTTTAGCGAACTCGATCTTGACTGTTCAATATTGATTTCCTCATCCGCCTCATCCAATTCAAGATCGCGCAAGGGAGAGATTCCTTCTTCCGCGTCATCTTCATTGCCTTCCTCGTCCAACTCTGAGCCCGTATATGACTGTTCTTCGTCTTGAGAGTCCTCCGAGTCATCGTCAAATCCGTATTTAGCCAAGATTTCGTCCATGTCGACGTCTTCGTTGCCCTCGAGAGCTTCGAGGACCTTTCGCAGCTTCCCATCGTCATCGTCTTCTTCTTCCTCACTGCTATCTTCCATTTCCTCGTCTTGCCCTTCGGATTCACCCTCTAGAACGAAGTCGAGCATTCGGCAGATCGTCTTCGTCCGGAGATCCAATTGTGCCCAGACTTGCTCTTCATCCATGTTGTCCACGAACAAAGATTTTAAAGGAGTGAATTCAAACAAGTCCTTTTGAACGCCATTAGCAGAGGGTTTCTGAGCTTCGGTTTTCATTTTCGACCTTGTCTGGGGCGCAAGGGACGGCGCAAGGGATGTCAAAAGGTTGCCGATATGAGGCCTAGAGGATCCCTCAGATTGCACAGCTGAAACGAAGGTTAGTGAAACAGTAAGAAAGGAAATAAATTGCCGTACAGAGGTCGAATATATGTTTGACAGCATTCAAGGCTGCAGCTTGAATCTCTTGATTTCCTAACGCAAGGGTTTCAGGACTGTCCTCAAGTAAAGTTGAAAGCTTCTGGAACTCGGGCGGCAGTGAAGAACCCTGACAGTCCACTATGACGCTCTGCGCGGAGGTTGGTTCCATATTATGCAACAGCAAGCCAATGCGAGAAGAATTTTGCAAAAGTCACCTCCGATGATGTTTGCTTGCTTTAGCAGTCCTATAGTGCTTCCGTCAAAACTTTTCCAGTCTGTTTTGATATGCTTGTCAACAGCTTCAAACCTTCAACGCAAAATGACCTTCAATGACGTTCTTCCCAAACTCTCACTTGTCTCGATATGATTCTAAGCTTGTTCTGTCTTGGAATGAATTTACCAGAACGGAATTTTTTTCTACAATAGCTGGCTATCGGCTGAGGATGTTTTGTTGCCATTTGGAGCTTGCTTGCAAGTCGCTGCATACTTCTTCGCTCCACTTCAAGGTCATCCCATTACGCTTCCAACTCGTGTCGAACTAAAAGAAATCAGTCTGACCGATCGTTCTCGTGGAAAGAACAATACAGGGTGCCAATTTGCAACCATCGCTGTCCTTCCTCCATTCTAGCCCTCACAACTACGACAATGACTTGCTTATGTAACACAGCAACCTCGTCCTCGTCCATTGTTCTTTACGGAACTCGATGCGTGCGGCTTTATACAAGGTACATTATGTTTACCCGAGTGCTCAAAGCTGCTATAAAAGCTCCCAAGACGAATTAATGCCATCCATCAGGCTTTCCTGTTGATTATTTTCCTCGTTTCTTTCCTTTTTTTTCGTACTTTTTTCTCTCAAGTCGCTAGTCGACATTTAACGACCCCAGCCCCCGTGTAGCATATCAACAACTCCGCGAAACATGATCGCAGGTCTTTCAAAAGCCATCACACTTTATCTTGCACCTCTATTGGCGCTCACGGCTATAATTCTCTCCCTCTTGGCCTTACTTGCCCCAACGTTGCTTCTTCACGATCAAGTCGCTCTCCTCACGGTTTTGCCTTCTACGGCTTTGCAGTCCAGCTCATCTAATGGGGTCGATGGACCTAGTGTTTTTATGGGAATATTAGGTGCGAACGAGGTTGCATGTATTTCCTTCGCTGTGGTGCTCATGCATATTCTACCCAGGCTCCTGTTCGCGAGCAAATAATGCTGCAAATATCAACTGCACATCTGCAGCGCTCTCACCCCTGTATGGTACGTCTAATCACGCTTCATATCAAAGTACTTGATTTTTTATGTCTTGTAGATCTTTCGGTGCTCCCAAACAGTACACCGAATCAACTCCTGTCTGCGCCTGCGGCTTCAACTCCGGCCTTCATTGCTGTCGCTATTGCGTTTATGGCACTATTTTTTGTGGCTTTCACGTTGATCTCTTTATCACATAAAATGGGTGGTAAAATCAAGGCAATGTTCGAGAAGCCTCTCTTGCAACGCTTATCAGCGTGGATTGGGTTTTTTGGCTTCATCATTGGTAGATTGATCATGGTTTGTTTCATCACCCCCCTGCTAACCGATCAATATTTCTCAGGCCTTACGTCGTTCCTTATCGTTCGGATGTGGTTTGGGAAGGCCGTCCAAGATTTCAATGCAAGCATCGCAGCACAAGGTCAACAAGGACCGAAGTTGATTGCCGCACTTGGAAATGCATTCACCAGTGAGTTAACCTAATTGTTTCTCTCTGATTTTGCTCATGACTCGCCTTTGACAGTGGCCTGGGTGGCTTACGCGTTTTACGCGGTTCCAATTATTTGTTCTCTCGCAAAACTTAACGTAACGATTCCGACCAAGGGAGGCGCTTGAAACATGGACCTGTACAATACCTTACTCTTCAATAATCTATCTAGCAACTTTTTCCTGACCCTGGGTGTTATTCACAAATACTTCTGTAGAATTCAATGTGCATTGAGACAAATCCGCCAACGGTCACGTTGGCATGACCTGTGACACGACCAGTTTTGTGACATGTTGTTGCCATCACCGTGATCCCCGACTGTCGACGCGTTGAAGACCAACCAAGTCATTCTCTTAACCACATGCCTCGACATCTCTCGGCATACGACCCCACATTGCTCGAGTTCTACATCGCACGCGATGTCACACGAATATTACCGAAACATTGATGGGTTCTCGCTATTGGAACACATCTCCCGAACAAATACCGCTTTTGGAGCACGAGCCTCCCTGTGACCTGATGCTTGCTTATCGGCATGCTGTCAGGTAGATATTCTGAGTCTAGTTGACTCAAAAAAAGCCAACGCACCCATGACTGTCCTTCCGGAATCCCAGGTCTACGTTTCAGCTACGACTCGGAGTCAGCGCAGGACCAGATGGGCTTTGATATGGCTGGCAATCGCAAGACTATTGTCGTCCCACCTGGCGTCCGACTTCGTATAAATAGGGCGACGAAAAGTCTTCCGTCCTTGCTCAACAAATGAAGCAAACCACAGTCGCTCTTCTATTCCTCTCGGTGCTTTATGCACAAATCTCTCTCGTCGCGAGTGACGATGTTAGCGTTGCTCGTCAACAAAGACTTTCTGTCATTGTTGGCAGTACTACTGGAGCAACATCAATCTCAGCCTGGTTAATGGTCCAATCTTTCCTTGCAGTACATCGATATTAACCTCCTTATGCACAGGCTATCTACTCTTGGTTCTGACGGCAAATGGCCAGATTCCGAAATTAATTACACCACTGGATGTGATGCACAGGCGGCCAGCTGGCCGGCCCAGTCCCACTGGAGTCGCATCAGTACGTTTTGGAATTATTTCTATGCCATGCGATGACTGAGGAAATTTTACAACCCAAGATACGTTTGCTGCTGCTTGGCATGGTGGCCTCAAGAATGCTGCCCAATTTGCGGGAAATGCTACTTTGCGAGCTTCGATCAGTTCGGCCATGAATTTCTGGTTTTCAAATGATTTTACCCTACCGGCTTGTTTGGACTCTGGTGGTACTGCTGCGTGCCCTTGCTCTACGCCTGGGCTTTGGAACACCAACTGGGATTCGAATGTAAGCTGCCTTTAAATTGTACCTCCTCAGCCAAAGAGACCAAGACATATATCAGGTAATCTTAATTCCGGGCTGGGTGGGACAAGTCTGCCTGCTATTGGGCGACTCCCTGACGACGAGCGAATCCCTTGGGTGCCAGCGGATGACAAGCCGTTCCTATGGGACATTCCTAACAGGAATAAACGGTGTTAGCTCAATCACCGGAGCAAATACTATGGACATTGCCAGCATCGGGATAGACCTGGGATTATCGACCGCAAATACAACTCTTCTTACTGATGCTTACAACAGAGTTCATCAAGAACTTACCGTGAAAAATGGTTTGAAAGTTGATGGTATTCGGGCCGACGGTTCTTTTGGTATGTCTAGTTTCATGATCCCATTAATCGTTTTTAATTTGATTCTTTGCATCACAGGTCAACACGCTGGAATTCTCTACAACGGAAATTATGGTATGTCATTTCTATCACTGTAAACATAGAGATTGACCTTTTATTTTATTATTTTATAGGAAAGGATTAGTGAGTCTTACACAAAATGCACGGCTAGCTGCATGAAATAAATAACCTTTTTAGTGCAAATGATGTTTATAATCTGGAGCTTACTGCAGCAGGAACCGCCTTCCAAGCCCCAACCACTTCGCGATCCGCTTTCATTTTCTTGCTACAAGCATATCAGTGGATGATCTTCAAAAACGTAGTAACCGACGTTTTACATTGGGATTTTGTGCGTACACTGCGTTTTTTTTGTGGATTCGATTCTTCAACTCTTTAATTTTCAGTCTGTTCTTGGTCGAATCATCAGCTTGCCCGTCGCCGATGACCAGTACGTTTAACATTAATTCCAAGGCGAATTTTCTGACCGTAATTCGTTGATCCTAGAGCCACGGAGAATCTCAAAACAAACCTCACGCAAATACAGGCCCTCGGTCAACTCTGGAACTCGCCCGAAATCACTCAAGTTTTCGATGACCTCTCTGTGAATTCTACCACTGCCAATATAGGCTCACTAAACGGCAATAACATGTTTTATGCCAATGATTACATGGTACGACCTTTGCATCGTCGCGAAGATCGAATTCTTATCGGTCTTGTAGGTCCAACGTGGAAATGGATATATCACGACCTTGAAGATGTTTTCCAACCGAACGCAGAATACCGAATGCCTCAATTCCCAGAATCCTTTCGGTTTCCATCTTTCCGACGGAGCAGTATACAATTACGTGACGGGAAACGAATATGAAGATATTTTTCCTGCGTGGGATTGGAATTTGATACCTGGAACCACTGTCGACTATGGCGCCACTCCTCTCAGCTGCTCGACAGCACAGAAAACTGGCACTCAATCCTTGGTTGGTGGGGCATCTGATGGAACCATTGGCGTCGCTGCCATGCGCTACGAAACTCCAACCACTAAAACTCTCAACTGGAGAAAGACGTGGTTTTTCCTCAACAACGACGTACAATTCGTGATGGTCGCTCGCCTGACATCCACAACGACAGCCCCAGTGTTCTCTGTCCTTGACCAACGAAGGCAGGATGGGCCAGTATTTGTGAATGGCGTACAGAGCACCAGCGGCAATTTCTCGTCGGCGGCCACACTTTGGCATGGGGGCGTCGGTTATGCTTTCAATACCTCCAACCCAAGCACATCGCTTTCCTTGTCGCTCAGCACTTCGACAGGATCCTGGCAGACAATTTCAACCTCTTCCAAGCTTCCTGTCACAGTGGACCTATTTGCGGCATGGCTCAACCACATCGACACCACTGCCTCCATTTCCTATACCGTTTTCCCTGGAACAACTCAAGCGTCTTTCCAACAAAAACTGACCGCACTGCAGTTGAACTCCATTCGAAACGATGGCAGTATCTCTGCCTTACTTGACGCATCCAACAATATAGCTATGCTTGTGTACTGGGTTGCTGGCGGTGGCTCGGTCACAGTACCCTCTACCACCGGGAAAGCTCCGCTCACTGTCAAGGCGAATGGGAACAGCATTATCATCGTGAACCTTAACACCTGGACCATAACAGCTTCCGATCCTACGCAGTCACTTACCTCCGTGACAATGACCTTCAGCCTTGGCTCTGGTTCTATTCCTGCAGGATGGGCGTCGTCATCCAGGTCACTGAACCTCACTATCACTCTTCCCGCTGGAGGTATTATTGGAAGCACCGTTCAGCAATCGTTATTTTAAAGAGCAGATCTTTACCTCGTAGTTCTGGGGGTGAGGTTGTGAGACTGTCGGATTGGATAACCTTACGTTGAATTGATAACTTACGTTGAATTTGAATGATACGTTGGTGTCCCCTAACTTCTACCTCAACATTGATCATAAGACCTTTTCCTTCTGCTGCCATATTTCAGTCTACATTCTCGCAAAAGGCTTACATATTTATATATGGCGGTTTCAGCTCTTTGGCCCGAGGAATTTTACCGTCACGTGGGTATGGATAGAAGGTGGTTAGGAGGTTAGGGTCCATTGTCACTGACATGTTTGGATGCTATTCGCCAACTCCCAAGGGAAAATGCCTGGCTGAAGAACAGCTGATGCGGTTGTTTCTAAATTTACCTGTGCCCTCGCAAAAATAATCTGGCACTTGCTTTCTACTCCATGCGCTCAGCAACCTTGCAGTCATTCATGCCACTCAGGTTTCTGGGCTTCCATATCACCACAGAATCATGAGACCCTCCGCCAGCACTTCAAGAAGCTTCGACACCACGATGGCCTGAAGAGACTGGCATTGATCGGTGTGAAAAATTGCAGTTATGCATCTGCGAGTGACCCTATCTGACCTTGATCTGACCCTAGTCTTAGAACTCTTACGGCAACATTTGAGCTTCTACTAGTCTGGCGCTTTTTGGAATAAAGCTAGCCTTCTGTCGTCGCAAGCCGACATTCAAAGAATATGTGTACCTCTCGTTATCCTTCAATGCATTTAGCGACTTGCGGACCCTTCCCAACCCAGAACTACTTGCAGAGTGTCTATCAATGATGTGGACCCGTTTTGTGTTCTCTCTACATGCTCTTTTTCACATAAACACCCTTTTATATGCGCCGTTTTGCTCCGCGAACAATACGTTCCATGGCAATAGTATTGTGTCATCCAATGCATCAACAATACCGTCTAGTGGAACTCTCAGCGCCCAATCGAGTAACCCAACATTGGCCAAACTCGCGAACACGACATCCATATCTATCATTCCCTCGTCTTCAGCAAGTTCCACCGCATCTTCTACATCTTCAATCATATCAGTCAACGCTACGTCCACAACTACCACCCGACCCACCCAAACAATTGACCCAGTCACTTTACAAGATATCCAAATTATAGCATCCCGAAGGCTCAGTTCTATTGTAGGAGCACTTTCCTCTCCAGCTCAGATCCCGGCATGGTACGAGTTCTTTCGGTTCCCCCTCTTTTATGAATATTTTAATAACCTTCATACAGGTTATCCACCCTTGGACCCGATGGTAAATGGCCAGACAGTGAAGTCGATTATACCACTGGCTGCGCAGCTCGCCGGGCAAATTGGCCAGCTCAGACACATTGGTCGCGGATTTGTAGGCACTTCTCACTCACCGCGATATTGCGACTTAAAAAAAATTGCCTTTAATAACAGTGATTATGGCGGGTGCTTGGCACGGGGGTTTGGCTGGAGGAGAACAGTTTGTAAAAGATCCAAATCTGAGAGCAGCCATTTCAAATGCCATGGATTATTGGTTTGGTCGAGACTTCACCAATCCAGCATGCTTGGACTCGGGAGGTACTTCTGCTTGCCCCTGCTCCAATCCTGACAACAGTCTATGGTCAGCTTTGCCACGGTTTCCAAAAAAAACCTATTTTCATTGAATGCATACATTTTACAGGAACACGAACTGGTTCTCTAACGTTCGTTCTCTAGTGACTTATATCATGAAATGAGGGGTCTAATTATTCATTTAGGTTATTCTCATCCCGGAATTCGTGAGCCAGGTCTGCCTCCTCCTGAACGACACCCTTGTCCCTGCGCAACTCGATAATTGTACACACATGACTGGGCGCACATACGGTACCTTCGACCACAACATCAATGGAGTGGGCACCCTTACAGGAGCCAACGCCCTTGATGTCGCTAAAATAGGCATCGATCAAGCCCTTTTAACTTATAACGTTTCTCTGATCACGGATGCCTATCGAAGAGTCCACTTGGAGCTTCAAATCGAGAATGGTGTCAAGGTTGACGGTATCAGAGCAGATGGCTCGTTTGGTCAGTGTCCTCTGCTATTATGAACTGTCTCTTCTAACATACGGCATGCAGGTCAGCATGGCGGAATATTATACAATGGCAATTATGGTAATTTACTTCTTCTTAAGTATGCATTTCTCTAATTAACCCTCTCTACCCTTCAGGAAAAGACTAGTACGACCCCTGCGCCTCCTTTTTTTTAATCCAATGTAGTTAACGCTTTTTCACTAGCGCCAATGACCTCCTTGACCTTGAAGTGGAAGCCGGCGGTACCATGTTTGCAGCGGGCTCTGATTCTCAAAATGCTTTTGCCACTCTATTTGATGGCGATCGATGGATGATTTTCCGCAATACTATTACAGGAGTCCTTCATTGGGATTTTGTGAGTCAATGCTTTTGCCTTCGTTGGCGTAGAGTTCAGAAACTGATTGATAACATCTTTAGTCCGTCCTTGGAAGATTCATTAGTTTTCCCGTGATCGACCAACAGTATGAAATTCATTGGCACAATTTGCATATTCCATTCTCACATTTTACTCACTTATAGGGCAACCGGAAGCATCAAAATTAACCTGACTGAGGTCCTTGAGCTAGGAGAGCAATGGTCCTCCAGCTCATTGACGAATTTTGCGACCAGTCTCGCGTCCAACACCACCAACGCCAATGCAGGTAAATTAGACGGCAACCGCATGTTTTACGCGAATGATTACATGGTGAGGATCTTTCTTTGTCTCATGTCTTTGTAGAGACGGAGAAAACTAATGTCTAATGTTATGACAGGTTCACCGCGGAAAAAACTATGTTACAACAGTCAAAATGTATTCCAGCAGAACTAGGAATACCGAATGCACAAATTCTCAAAATGTTAGTACCTTCTGCCTATGGTTGCGTCGAGTGAGACTGACTTATTTTGCTAGCCCGAGGGGTTCCATTTGTCTGATGGTACTGTATACACATATCTCGTTGGAAACGAATACGAGGATATTTCTGCAGCTTGGGATTGGAATCTGATCCCAGGCATAACCGTCGATTATGGTGCCACTCCCTCGGTTTGTGGGACAACGAAACAAACTGGGATCGAGTCCTTTGTAGGAGGTGTATCCGACGGCAAAATCGGTGCAGCAGCCATGACATACACCAACCCCTTGACCAAGTCGCTCCATTTCCAAAAGGCTTGGTTCTTCCTGAAAGACGACGTCCAGCACGTCATGATCTCTGACATCTCTTCCACAACCAACGCCTCCGTCCTCTCTGTCCTCGACCAAAGGCTGCATACTGGTTCACTTATCGTCGATGGAGCGCAAAGCCAGTCAATGGCAAAGGCGACGGCTGAGACGCTATGGCACGGCAACGTTGGATATCTCTTATCAGGTCTCAACAATTCAGCCACATTGTCCGTTCAAATTGGAGAGAAAACCGGAGCGTGGTCAACCATTGGAACGTCGACACAACCTCCCGAAACCGTCGATTTATTCGCGGCTTACCTTGAGCACGACAATATTTCCACTCCCATTTCATACACCGTGTTTCCTGGAACAACCCATGGCAGCTTCTTACAAAAGAGTAGCCAAGCAACTCTTCAGACGATTCAGAACGACGCGAGTATTTCCGCCGTCTTCGACGAAACCAACCAGATCGCGATGTTCGTCTTTTGGCAAGCAACGGGAGGCACAGTTACGTTCAGACCAGGCCCAAAGTTCGCGCCCATCACAGTTGCGGTAACAGAGAATTTGGCTATTATTTACAGGCTTGCAACAGGAGAAGTCACAGTTTCAGACCCGTCGCAGTCACTTATAACAGCTCAAGTATCCTTTGCTCTTGGTATAGGCCGAAAACCCCAGGGTTGGGGATCCGAACTCATTAAAACTATTGTTTTCCAACTCCCTAGCGATGGCCTGGCAGGGAGTAGCGTCACGGAAACTTTAGATTGATATATTTTTACTTCGTGGTGGATCGTTGGCCTTATATTACCGAAATGATCACAATATGTGTTCTTGTTCACGGCATGAAATCCAAATCGTCGGAAATGCATTGGAATAATCATCACGAGGAAAACATCAAAGAACAAATCAGAATACAGGCTGCTCAGCGTAGGCCTCCGGTTGTTGGAAACCGGAGTCAGCGGCAGCATACTCCTCAGCTGGGACTGCGGGGGCCACAGGGACGGCAGGCTCGCGCTGCTCCGATGAAGGCTCGGAGACGATTTTGTCGACAGGGGGTTCGAGAATTTGGACGGAATCGGGGAGGGGTTTGCGGGGTCCGAGCTGACCTTCAGGATCCCAACCTTTCATGCTGAGAATAAATAAAAAATCAGTTGGCGATTTACTTCGACATAATGACGCAAACACATACATCTTAACTTTGATTCCAAGAACACCTTGGCGGAGCAGTACGTGACGGACAGCGTAGTCAACGAAGTCGCGAGCGGGCTGACCGGAGTGGATCATGAATCCATCGGTGAATTTCATCGACTTGGCACGGGCAGCACGAATCTTTCCGGACACGACAACCTCGCAACCTTTGGCACCAGACTCCATAACGAAACGGAGGACACCGTAGCAAGCGCTATACTCAAGTGTCAATGCAGATATCACAACATGGTCAGATGGAATAACATACCGACGAACGGCAAGACCGCCAAGGAGTTTGTACCTCAAACTCTCGCACTGAGCGATGGCGGAGAGACCACGGTATTGGACCTTCTCGGCGTAGAGCTCAAGGGAGTTCTCGGGGAATTTGAAACGTTTTTGAACGAGGGCAGTGAGTTCACGAATGCGACGGCCTTTCTCGCCAAGGACCTCCTGGGTGTGGGTAGCACGGATGATAATCTAAATTTCATTATTTAAGAAGGCAATCGAGACGAAATGCTGCACATCACACACCTCAGTGCGGGCATGAGTCACACGGACATCACAACCAGAGTAACCCTCCTCAGCCAGTTCGCGAGTGAAGAATTCATTGAGTTCGGCGCGGAAAACACCGTCGGCCACGAACTTTCTCTTTTTGCTGATTTGAGCCGACATTTTCTTGAAGGTGGCGCTAATATATGCGTATGCGAGGTTAGAGACGGGTTTAGAGCACGACGACGGGAATATTCGTACCTTGCGCTTGCTGGGGAGATTGTCGAGGACGGTAGCCGATAATACGGTTACCCAATCAGGTCGGGTGGCTTGATAGCTACACAGTACTCGCTCATTGCCGGGCACGTGATTTAAGCCAAAGTATTTAATCCAGCTTAAATTCTCATGTTCTTCGTGTTTCCCCCTCTGCGGAAAAGGAGATTGATGACTGGTTTCTACTTTCAGGTTAGTGCTCTGTTTTCTGTCTTTCCATTCCCTTTCCGTTTTCTGTGACGAGTGTTGTAAAATTTTCAACCATATGGCACCTCTTAGTCGATCTGTTCCGTCATATTCGTATGGCGGTTCAATGACATAGATGACTTTCTGAGGATTACCTTCCAATCTTTTTGCCGTGATTGTAGTGCTCAATGCTGACGTATCTCTCACTGCAGATTCGCTTTTCTTGCATCCTGTTCTTGCATCCTGTCCAAGCTTGTATCCTATTCACTGTTTGAAATATATACCACAATCATGACATTTTTACAACTCATCGCTCTCCTGAGTTATCCGACCTTCCGCCTCACAGTCGCCACGACATATGAGGCAGATCGAACCCGTGGATCATAGAGTCGCCTCGTTCACGAAAATACCAGCAGCACCCATGCCGCTTCCAACACACATGCTCGTGCACAAGAACTGACCATTTTGTCGCCTGAGTTGTGCGAGGCCAGTAACAACTTGTCGGATGCCAGCTACATGGGATTATCGTTAGTTCAATCCTTGAGCGCGAAAGGAAGAAACATACTCATTGCTAGAGGATGGGTAATGGCTATTGCGCCTCCACTGTGTCCTATGTCAGAGGCTGTTTTCAATTCAGATTTCGTGTTAACTTACTTTGGGTTTATCTTGTCCATAGAAATGCCCAGTTCTTCCACACAATATGCGAATTGAGAAGCGAACGCTTCATTAATCTGTGAAGGTGTTTCCTTCAGTGCGTGACTCTGAAAGGCAGGATCTCGAGTGCATACCTCGTATACATCGATATCCTCTTTCGTCAATCCTACGTGTTCAAGGGCTTTGGGGATGGCATAGATGGGTGCAATACCCATGTATTTCGGTTCAACACCTGCAATGCACGTCCAGGTAAGTTGCACATTAATGACCCCTTGAGAACGATGACGAACCAACAACTGTAGAGCAGACGTATTTGCCTAGGATTTCCATGCCCTCTTCTTCTGCTCTTGCGCGGGTGGTCATGATGCATAGGCCAGCTCCATCACCAACACCGCTAGCATTTCCTGCCGTGGTGCTCGATTCTCCCCACTTGGGAAACGCCGGTTTCAAGGCTGCAAGGCTTTCAAGGGTCACGCCCGGCCGCACGGTATCGTCGACTGAAAGCACTGAGCCTCTGAGTTCCACGGGTATGATCTCGTCGGCGAAGATATTTTCAGCGATAGCCTAATACGTCACAACCATTGACTTAACCACAATATCCAATATTCGAAAAGGAACGGATTGTTTTACCTTGCTTGCCCTACTATGAGAAATGAACGCGTATTCGTCCTGTTTCTGGCGAGATACCTTGTAGGTCTCCGCGACCATTTCAGAGGTCCAACCCATAGGCTAAGGAGGACTTCGTTAATCATGTGTTCACAGAATCCATGGACTTTCGTACCTGCATGCAGTCGTATGCTTGAGGGTGCTCAGAGACGCGCTCCACAACCTCGGGAGTTGGTCTTGGACTATATTTTGTAGATTTGTCAGCACAATCCATATTGCTGTCCAGCAGCATAAGAAGCGAGCTACTGACTTGAGACTCATACTTTCAGCTCCAGCTGCTATACCGAGTGAAGTTTCTCCAGATTGAATTGCATGGGCAATATTCCGAATAGCCATTAAACCTGAAGAGCACAGTCTGTTCACGGTTGAGATAGGAACCTCGGCCGGAATACCGGCGGCTATTGCAGCTGCTCGGGAAAGATAAAGAGGTGAGGGAGGGTGGCAGGTCGCTGATAGATGAACATAGGTCAGTCATTGCATTTAAAACCGGCACCTCGAAGGGAACATACCAACACAAATATCATCTATCTTGGAAGGGTCCAATTTTGTGTGTTCAAGAGTAGCCTGCAACACAGAAGAGGTCAGAAGGTCAGGAGAACGGTAGACCTATGGATTGTAACCGAGAGTGACCTTGAACAGAGCATGCAACATCTCATCGACAGGGCTATCCTTCAGCTGGCCTTTCCTCGCTTTTCCAACGACAGTGCGTTTCGCAAACGTTATAACGACATCGTCTGGCCTCTTCTCAAGGAGTTCCGCGACGCCGCGAGGTCGCGTTGCAGAGCTGGCGGCCCGAGCGAACGCAGGGTAGACAGCACGTCTCAAAGTCAGGCGCGAAGTAAAAAGCATGACAGGTGGGGAGAAACTAAGAAGTACGGAGAGGGATGGGAACGAAGAGATATAAGCCGGATGAATATAAAGACATGGGTCCCGTTGTTCACATGAAGTACACAAGAAGAGGGGCGAAAGCCGCGGACGAGATCCGGCGGCAGGGACTCGTGAGTATTACTTGCAGTTTAGAGACGATGTACCTTGAACATAAATATTGAATTCTTTGCGAAAGATTACAGACTCTCTCGTCTTAAGACTGATATATTTAACAGTCTTGGGCAAGAACATCATTCCGGAGACACTGCTAACACTCCCACTCATAAACGGTCGGAAGAACTGATCAAGCGGATTTCTTGTGACAGTGGCGAAAGCAGCATTGCGAATTTTGGCCAGGAGGTATGGTTGTGTGTCTGGATAGTTGTATGCTGGTCGTGTTTTCTACTACTCTGATTTGAACGCGAATTAGCGGTGTTGGCAAGTTCAAAGACAACGGACAGACAAACCTTACGGATGAAGAGTTATGACATATCGGGGATTTGTCCCGCGTCTTGCCTGTTCTTTGCCTTCCATTGACGCGTGATAGCGCTATAGCAGTTGGGGCAAATATGGTGGGCAAGCTTCACCGAACCACAACCAGGGCAATTGGTGATGTCTGAACAAGGAGCAAAACAGGTGGAACAACTGTTAATACAGAGGTCTTCTGAGAACCTAGATTCTGCGCGTACTTTGCTTGTCTTTCAGGCCCTTGTTCGCACTCCTCATAGCTTTCCGCGAATGTGATGTTTCGATTTTGGGACGGCGAGAAGGAAAGGAGGGAAGAGGTCAAGGAGTGATTGCAGTGAGGGCATCGACCATGATAGTCCTGGTACGCTGAGCGACGCTGAAGCAAGTACGGGGGAAGCCATTTGGCAAACAGAGAAAGCCTTATTGAAGGAAACAAGGATTGTGTCTGTCTTAGAGCGAGGGCGCCATGGTAGAGAGCAAGAAATTAAAATTGATACTCCGACGCGCTTGCTCTGACGTGACTTGCAACTACGCTCAGTCTCAACTTGAACTCGCTGTCGTCGTCTCCGTCGTTCTCAATGTTCCGCACTCGTCCTCTATTCCAGCTCCTCAAACGGACGACTGGTATTCACGGCTCCAAGTCCACGGCGATCCCTCCCAGAACTCGTGAAAACCTACGAATCAACACTCTCCGCACTCTCAGCCATCCCGCAAACATCCGTCTACCGACAAGGTGTCGAAGCACTTGTACGGAATAAACTCAACATCGTAAAAAATGCGAACGGGGATATTGTTGCTGCAGAGAAACAACTGAACGAGGGTCAGATTGAGGAATCGTTGGACATTGCTTCGGACGAGCTATCGCTGGCCGCCAAGATGGTGGAATGGAAAGCGTAAGTGAAGATTGGTTGTACATATTCCTTGTACGCGTATCTTATGGTTTACTACACAGTTGGGAACCTTTGGAGGATAAGCCAGAGCCAGGACAATGGGAATACGTTGGGAAGACTACTACTTCATCATGACCTCGCCATTGTAATTTATTCCCGCACTTTCCGAACGCACTAGAGTAAACTCGAAATGAATCTCTGAGCAAGACACAAACTACAAAGTAAAAGCAAAGACCATGGAGCTCTGAATTATGAACGCCAAAAAATTATCATAAACGCCAAAAATTCGCTGGAAGCAGGATTTGAACCTACGCGGTGAAACACCAAGTGATGAGTTTGAAAGTTCAAATCACTCGCCTTAACGACTCGGCCATTCCAGCCACGATAATTTCTCGCTCTCGAATACTCACAACCCGGTCAGTCTTTTTTCTTCCTTCTCATTTGTGCTCACGGACCCTCTTAACACTTGTTTTGCAAACTCCTTCACGGTTCCGCTGCCTAGAGCAGCTTTCGCATTCCATCTGTCATGGACTCTTTAATCCCCTTTACAACGTCGGGCTCCCTGGTGGATTGTGTGGACAGTACGTCTGCCCAAAGTCATCGCGCTTCTCCAGTTCCGTCCTGAGCAAACCTCCTCTTCCCTCTTTGCATCCCAACCTCGACCACACCACCGTCCCTCTTTCCTTCGCTCGGCATGCTGCATTTTGCCCAGGAAAGATGCTAGTAATCCTACGCGATGGCAGGAAACTACACGGTGTCCTGCGTTCATATGATCAATTCGGTGAGGTTCTTGATTTTGACACCCTAGAGCTCTGCAACGGTAACTCATTAATTCTTCATCTACAATAGCCAATCTCGTGCTAGAAGACACTGTCGAACGAATATACCACGGAAATGCCTTTGCAGAGAGCTGGCATGGCCTCTTCATCATTAGAGGCGAGAACGTGGTGCTGCTCGGCGAAATTGTGCGTCCCAAGATCTGTGCACCTGTCCATCTCACGGCTTAAACCTCGCTGCCTGCTTTTTTACTAGGATCTGGACAGAGAAGAAGACGTCCCCCTGAAACAAGTCGACTACAACGTCCTTATAGCGTATCACAAGCAAGACGCCGAGACCAAAAAAGAACGTGAAGAGGCAAAATCACAAATCCTATACGAGCAAAAAGGATTTTGCAAAGAGGGCGGCGAAGGCGACGGGTACTGATATACAGCTCCACCTCTTCCGCGATTGTAGGATCTTTATCGTGTCGATATGGCCGTCATCCACACAGCAGGCTACCTTAGGTGTTCAGGTTAGATTTTCTTAACGCCAGACCGAACAGACATGATTGTAAAATATATTATCTATACACACAAGTTATCACTTGCAAGAAGCTGGGGCGAGATGCCGATATGAGCTACATAAGCACGACTTATACACGCTAATGGAGAATGAGGCGACGAAGACAACAGCAAGCAAGATGCATTACGATGCCAAAAAGAAGAAAATGAAATCATGAAATGAACTTGAGGAGAAAATAAAATGAAACAAGAACAAGAAACCAAAAGGGCGAGTATGGTGTGTGGATGGAGGTAGGAAGATGAGGGTGCGTCTATGAAAACATATGTACATGCAATAATACATGTCCTTCATCAATGTTCGTGGTCAGGATCATGCATGGGCCATTAGAATAATAGCGTGGTCAAAACAAAAAAAAGGAGAACAGAAGTCAAGACAGAAAGAAAGCAAAGAAATCAAGAGGCAGGAGCCTTTCGCTTCTTGCCCTTTTTCACCGTATCGCTTGTCGAAGCCGCTCT